>CM053786.1:828505086-828982586 GCA_028749045.1 Cupressus sempervirens
GTTTGTGGTAATGCACATGCTGTGTTTTTTTGAGAAATTGAAACCAATAAGAAGCAACATATAGATAGTTTCTATGTACAAGGATGACAATTTTTTGCTATGCCTCTTGGAGATGCATTCCCTGCCCTAAATGATACCAAGACTGAGTGCATAGGGAGATGCATCCCCATCCTTTATCCTTTTTAATCAATACTAGATGTCTAAAACATTGCAAGCCATGCCTAGGTTATTGTTAAAAATTGAATAATTAAACCCTATAGCTACTCTCTAATTTTGAGCATGAGTTTATCCTTGAACAAATTTCTGAACAAAAAACTAACAAATCATTTAAAGATGAAGAAAAGGTAATCGTATAAATTTGTAGGCATCATTAAAGTTAACAATAGAAATTAAACTGACCATATATTTTTCTTTTGCTCTACTATATGATTTGCAAACATACTTTTCTTCATCTAAGTTCAGACATTATTTTTACCCTAATTGGATTTGGAAGAAAATCTTACATCTTAGGTATAGAAGAGAACCAACGCTAATCCAAGAATGCAAAAAGAAACTTGAAAGTTTATCTTCTGATAGGTAAGGAATTAAATCTAGGTTTGTCGAGTTCCTCGTCTGATTCATAGGTCAATAACTTTTTTCTATTGTAAATGGAACTTATTGATCAATATATATTTTGGTTAATTTGTTTTCAACTGTTGCAATCGTGCTTCTAAAATTCTTGGCAATTAGTTTTCTACTATGGCTTCTACAAAAGAGTTCCATCTCTTCATCAATCCAAATAGGATATAGAAAATGACCAAAATGACTATTGGGGAGCACATACCTCTGAAATTATAACTTTTTGTGAAACAGAGATAAATCATAAGCATGATGAGAAATGTGAGAAAGTTGTCTCAGTGCCATTATTAACAAACCTTACACATGATGAGATAGCTTAAATGAGAAGCTATTGTACCCAATGTCATGAAATTGTGGAAGGAGGTTTTGGAAAAGTCTATGTGGGTAATTTGAAAGCTAAAGGCCTAGCTATAAAGAAAATCAAGTGTGAACGAAAAGAAAGCAAGAGTTTAGTAGAGAATCTATCACTGGTAATATGTATCTCTAATAATGTTGAAGACCAACCACAAATGGTATGGCATAGCCTTGTATATTATTCATAGATGTAGGACCCATTTGTTTGGTTTGATCAATTAAATTATAGTACATAGAAATATGTTTTCATAATCGTTGATCGATAATAGACTATAGTGTGCATGCTTGCGAAGAAGTTTTGTGGTCAAGAAGTCTATAGGTTATAATATTTTGCACTATAAAAGATGCACAAGTCTCAACATAATGGCTTAGTGATTTTGTAATTATACCATTGTTATGATATATTATAATTCTATATACATGACCCCTTCTCTCTCTCTCTCTCTCTCTCTCTCTCTCTCTCTCTCTCTCTCTCTCTCTCTCATTTTCTTAAAGAGGACTTGGTTCTCGTTTGGCATATGTATCGAAGTTCAACAAATAATCCTAACATACAAGAATTCACTTCTATGATTCCTTTTACTCGATATGCTTCTAGTAACAGTAGTTTCAATTTTTTAGCCTTTGAATGCTCAGATTGGACTTTTGAGAGCTTAGAGTTATGCAACAAAATAGATCAAATTTTTTTTAGATTAATATAGTGCTTCATTCCTAATGAGTGTCCTTGAGTGTATCTTGTTCTATGAGTGTTGTTGCACCCAATGAAAATCATTGTTTGTACTTACCTCATGCTCATTTGTTGTTAATTTGATTGTTGTTTATGGTCAGCTTGAAGATTGTCAAGGCTAAAAAGAGTTGCTTTGGAATATCTTCCTTACGTTAGTATTTTTTATCTGGTTTAATTGAACAGTGAAAAAGCTTCTTATCTCTGCAACTTTGGTGAAATTCCATTTGAAGATATACCTTCCAATTGTGTTAAAAAAATCCTGAGTATTTATATCATTGTCTCTACACCTATAATATTACATAGTTCTTCCCATAGTAGAACTCGTTACCTTCTTTCCTTTGACATAGCGCTAAACTTACACTTAATTGAAATCTAGGACATTTTTTCATATGGAATCTGCCCACATTTTATTACAATTGCTAGCTTATGGTTAAGAAATTACATTTTACTCTAATCTATTAAAAAAATGCCATGTTCATACTTACAAGTTTCATTCCATCGGCCTTATCCTAGATCATGCTTTCTATATTTCAAAACATGAAGGTTCATGTATAACCATCACTTCACCATTTCCTTTGTCAGACTTCCCTTAAAGGTATTCCGTTCATGCTAGTTGGATTAAGATACAACATATCATTATGCTCTGACATATCATCATTTGATCCAATCTTTTCAATTTAAATAACTCTTGTCATTTATAAAGTAGAAAAAAAAAATCAAAACAATATCAACCTCCACAAAAAACGATAAGAGATGAGACAGATTTCTAATCTCAAATTGATTGAGCATGACTTAGAAAGTTTGTTTTAATAACTCTTTACCAACAGTTTCTGACTAATTTGAAAATTTCTTGATTAGATCATGTGGGATTTCTCTATTTTAAATCTATAATCTGTTGATTGTTGAATTTGATCTCAAAATGAAGTTTTTTCTTCAACAACATTTCCGGACCCATGATTCAGGGCTGAAAAAAATTCAAATAATTTTAGTAAATCTACAATCTATTTGGAATTCTAAACGTGAAAAAAATTTCAAATAATCTTAATCCCAAAAAAAAATTTAATTTCAATTAAAAAACTTATCAGAATTGACTTGAAAAAATTTATGAACGGCAATAATTTAATTTAACCCACCACCCAAAATTAAAACAAGCAGGTCGACAGATCTTAACAGTCACAATCATGTGAAAAGCTTGCTAGTTTTGCATTGCTTGAGAAAGCCCACATTTTTAAACTGGAAAAGAAAAAATTGTGGCTGATTCCAAACATTGAAAATAATGAACAACAAGAAAGCAACAGAATGCAATCTACCAGAAAACTTACAATGCACAAAATCAGATTCCAAAAAAAGGGTAGTGCACAAATCCCCACATTTTGCCCACGGGACTCTGCCAATATCACTTTGACAAATGCAAACTTTCTTACCAAAAGAGGAAGATTGCCAAGCAAAATCTTGACGAAATCTTAGATCTCTCATGTTTTGAAAAAGAGAAAACCCCCTAAAAATCACTCAAGAAAAAATTGAATCTTGTTGACCATGACGAAGAAACGATTGAAAATAAAGAAGTGGGTATTGCAAAAAGATGTATAAAAGATCAGTGTAGAATAAGAAATCCTAAAACAAAAACAAAAATCCTCTCTGAGCCATAGAGCATCTGATTAAACATTGACACCGTTTTGAATAAAATTACCCAAACCCAAGCTAAATTACTGAAAACATGAAAAAGGAGCGACACTTTCCAACGACCCTTATTAACAGCAATGACAAAATATTGACAACTCAAATAGTAGTTGTATCATTGGAACAGCAAGAAAGTGGATATCCATGAACAGTATGGTACACCAACAAACCCTACGATACAAGCCAAACCTCTAAAAATATTTTATAAATGAAAAATCCTGACGGAATTCTGGAAATTAGAAGCATCAATATCCACAAATACCCAAATAAAACCTGATGTCATGCGACTTAAACAAATACCTAAGAGATGGATTGCAGAAGATACGCCTCGTCTCGTAGCTCCAGTATACTTCCCCTCCCAGCTTTCAACCACGAAAAACGCAGACGACCAAGGTTTGATACAAGCAGACGAGCAAAAACCTAGCAAATTCAGAAAGCTCCACCGTCTACTCTGGGAACAACGAAAGGCAAGTAAATCCAGTTCCATATTTAATCCAACCATTGAATGCTACATCCATCGAAGAAACTTAATGCCGCATTGAATACTAATTATTAAGAGAATAAATATTGAAGCATGCAAAGACGGGCAACTGTCCTATCGGACATTAATAAAAGCTTTACAACTGGTCACTGCTCGCTTTTTAGTCCCTATTTGTTAATTTAGAAAACTAATTAAACTACTGGCAAAAACTAGTCGACGAATAGGAAAATACATAAATTTCAATAAATTTCAAAATTTGAGATCTTAAATACTATGAACATAGGATATATTAATGTTTTTGGAAGTTTCAAAGCACGTTTAATTGTTTATAATTCAAGTGAAAATATTAGTCTCTGGCTTTTAAAAGACAGGGACTAAAAAGTTACAACTTCTACAACCACCTTCTTCTACAACCTTCCATGAAGCATCAAGTCGTTGCTTATGCTGCTATGCAGGTCATTATTCGTAGAAGAAATTATGATCCTATTGTCTCACGCAATCACCCCATGCTTATCCAAGCTTGAAAGGAAATCTGTGCAAAAATAGTATGCATACCCCTTGTGACCAAAAACAATTTGTGCAAAAACACCATATAGATAGCTACTGACACTCCATCTATAGAAAATGGTGGCAGGGAACGATATCTAGACTATTCTAACATCGACTATAGAGGCTTTTCTAGGGTTTGATTTACTTTACTCTTGTTGCAGTGGCGTCAAGGCAGAGGGAATTGACCACCTGTGTCCTCAAACACATGTTGCATGGTGAAGGGCCAAACAATCATCACTAGTACGAAACCGTCATGTTCGTAAGAATCTACTTGAGTAAAATCAATGGCTAAAGTTGGTGCCTTGCTTAGATGGCTTCCTGCTAGCTGGATCTATAGCTTGGATTACGAGAACATGGATGGTCTGGATAAATAAACTAGCATGATGAATGGGATAACCAAATGTCCTGTAAGCATGGGAACGCGATTTTCCCCAAAGGTATTTAAAAATCTAAAAATTGATACCTATCTATAGTTGTGTGACTATAAATTTGATAAGAAGTAAATCCTTTTGATTTGTACTATTCTTGAAACATAGTTTAAGAAGAAAGCACTTCTGTCATCATTCAAAGGCAATGAGATAGATCTCGACATGTGAAGTTGTACAGTGCAATGAAAAATCTATAAATTTCTATTTTTTCATCTATATCCATCTTCTTGCAGCCACCTCTTCTTGTAGTCATCTCTGTTGAGAAAATTGTGTATCTTCAGCAAAAATTTAGAGATGTAGACATTACAGATTTTGTTGGAATTACTGAGGTTGAGGCTATGTGCATATTTTTTTCTCTCTATTTTGGCTTTTGGATCACTCTTATTCTCCATGCCTTGGTAGTGGAATCATATGCTTCCACTACAACTAGACCTCTACGGCTTGTGCCCACCCCAATGAATGTATATTCCTCCATCTTATTTCTTGCTAATAAAATTGTATTGGCCATAATTTAACTCACATAAACCATATCTGGCAACGTGGAGTACGTTTTGGTAAGGGGGTTGCAAATGCATAGCATGGGGAAATTATAGCCAATCCAGGATTTGGCGTTAATGTTTGCCAAGAGGAGTCCAAAGGCAGATCCTCTGAAATTGATTGCGTGATTCCAAGGTATGAAAGAAAAAGAAATCGATTGCCAGGTGTTGGTGATAAAGGAATAGTTTAGTGAGAACAAATGGGTTTTGGAAGGGCAAACAAAAGTCTCATAATAGTTCTTGTAGAAATTGGAAGTGGCGAGAGGAGTTTGGTGAGGAGGCTGTCGATGAATGATTATCTGACATGTCAAAGGAGAGTGGACGGAAACATGTTTTTCAGGTCCCAGGACACGTCAGTCCAAAATTTCTATGTATAAAAAGATGAGTGTTTCTAGAAAAGCCACCCATGAGAGTATACATTTTTTAAGAGGTTATTTAATTATGGATATGTTAATTCACTTTTTATAGAATTTTGTATTGATTAAACATTATAGATATACTAATAGATGATTTTGTTTCATGGCTTCTTTTTACAACTATTACAAAATAATGATTAAAATTAAAGAAAAATGTAATATTATATATATATATATATATTTAAAAATTTGGATCAATTTTTGTCAAGTAATGGTATAAGTATTTATAAGATAGTAATCTTTAAGTTGCAGTTTAAGTGACCTCTTTTTATTTTTAATATATCAATATGTACATAAAAATAAATATAAATTGAAAATTTTAGTTGCACATGTATTATAATAGGTTTTGGACAATTTTTTTAAAAAAAATTAATAGTATAAAGACTTGCTAGAATTTATGATTCGTGCTTTTTACAAAAATGTTGAAGATTTCAAAGTTTAAGAACACATATTTCATTCAAGTCAATTTTATAGTTATGTGATAAAAAAATTCTACAACTAAAGGTGAAAGAAATGAGTATTTTGTAAAAGGTGAAAATTTATGGAAAGTGTTAAAATTATATAGGTTCGATAATACTTTTTGAATTACATTACTTAATAATTTTTTAAATATTACACTATTATAAATATTTCTAAATATAATGGAAAAAAAAATCTAGAAATTAATTAGAAGTTTTAGTTAAAAATTTAGTTATCATTAATATTAAAAAAAATAAAAAAATTTAGTTGTTAGTTTGGAGGTTAATTGTTGAATTTTTTTTAAAAAATCATAAATACTAGAAAAAAAATTCACTCTATATTTCACAACAAATATTTAATAACTTATCTTCCATTCTATTTTTCAAATTGTTGTCAATCTATTTTCCATTTTATTTTCAAAATATGAATCATGAGGCAAGGACTCAAGTTCTCACAATGCTTTTGTTAAATGTTGCATTTACTTTCAACTTTTGTCTTTACCTTTTTCCCTTTTTATTTTGTTTTATAATTTTATGAATTGATTTTCCTCTTTAAAAGTGACTTTGATCTTTCTGAATTTGATACGTGATTTATTAATTAACCACTTAAGTGATTCGATGTCATGATTGATTTGAAAGTCCATTATTTTCATCATTTATCTGGTTTTGTCTTTGATTTTCATTGTTTGATCAAAACTCACGTTGTTTTGGGTCTTTGCCAATTTTAGGGTGTCTACAAATGCCCCTCTTTGAGCTAATATGTCAAGCATATTAGTTCAAAGATTGTCTTGGTTTCTAATTTTAAGCCAACTTTTGATGACTAAATGTCTGATCAATGATGTTTTCCTAGTTTGAGGTTGATATGATGCTTAATTGTTGATGATTTGACATCTGGTTGTTGTTAATTTGATGATGATTTTTGTTATTCAAAGTTGATACGATGTCTCATTGTTGATGATTTTGTTGATTCTAAAGTAATATAATGTATGATTGTTAATTATTTGATGTTTAAAATCCTTTGTTTAGAATATCTTTCTTGAATGCCCCAGTTTTGTTTGATTTGATGTTGAAATTTGGTTGGGGTAGAACATTTTTTATGTTTGAAAATATTTGATGCCCCGGTCTGATGTGGCTGGGTAAAATGTTTTTAATGTTTGAAAATATTTTATGCCCTAGTCTGATGTAGGTTATAATGCCCCCTTAGAAATTAAATTTGAATAAAATGATTGGCAATATGAGAATGTCCAATTTGATTTCTAAAAAATGTTGATGACATAGTTTGAATATAAAAATGAGTCGAAATGGAACAATACCCAGTCGTCTAAAAGTATAAAATGGGGTGAATAAGGATGAAAATATCATAAAATTCCCTAACTGAAGGTTAAATAGGTCAAAAGACCTTTTACCAATTTCATTTTTACATGTCGTTTTGACATTCCACCTTGTTGAGCTCTGAATCAGCGAAGGGCATAGTGGAGATATGTGGGCCAAGGTAGGGTAGTGGTGTTTCCATAGTGAAGGTTTGTATTATAGGGCCCATTACAAAGGTTAGGGATGTCAGAGCTGATAGACCAAAGAGGTCTATGGGTGAGGTGGGGTTGTGATGAGAGAAGGCACAGGTAGCATTGTAGGACTGAGCCGATGAGCAGGTGATATGGATCATGGTAGAACAAAGCAGCCTAGGTCCATGCTATCAGATGATCTACAATTTTTCAAGAAACAGATACCACGAGTACAGGGTCCGATTACAAGTGGGTAGAGCTCACAGCCATAGGTGCCATAGCAAGTCACATCAGTTGGGCCATTTGATATGGAGACTCTTATGAGTGCTATGGAGGCATAGGTCAGATTGATTGGCACACAAATTAGCCAGTTGACTAGTACAATGTAGGCATTCTTAGCCTCATTGACATCGAGGCCTCCACCTCCACCACCATTGAGGATAGATGGGGTGAATAATAGTCAAGTGGTCTTAGCTATTCCTGGGACAAAATTGATAGATGCAGTGGATTAGGCTCCATGAGATGGGATGAGTGCCTCGGGTGATTAGGCACCTCTCGATCAAACATAGACATATGTTGTAGGTGTTGAGACATAGGAGTGGTCCTGTGTATCCTTTTGTATTGCATATTATTGGCTTATCAGATGTATCAGTTATGATGATGACCTTTTGATGCATGCAGATGACTTTTTGATGTATGATTATTTTGATCGAGATTTTACATGGGTATTTATGTTGTATTTCCATATCTTTGTATCATGGATTTTTTATTACTGATGTCATAGATGGATGTATGTGATGTGCATATGGTATTTATTTTTATGATAGTTGTAGATGTGGATGATTGTTGTAGTGAATGTGTATATGAATAGATGCGTAGTATTATGACATAATATGTAGATGATAAGTATAGAAAGGAAATGTATAAAGGAAATGTATGAATGAAATGTAATGTAAGAACATGAAAAATAGAATAATGGAATAGATGGTAATGAAAGTAGGATAATGAAAAGATGAAATGAAAATGATGATCAAAATTAATAAAATGGATGAATATAATGAAAAAAGAAAGAAAAAAAAAAACAATATGTGATGAAATGCTATGATGATGTAAAATGAATAAGTGAAGAAGAGTGAATTAATTAAAGTAATAATGAACATGAGAATGAAAATGAAAATGAAAAATAAGATGGTGATAATAATGAAAAGAAATGAAGAAGAAATAAATAAAGAAAAAAAAGAGTGAAACTGGTTTTAGGGAAATGAAAGTGAAAGAAAATGGAAAGAAATTATAAAAATAAAGAGAAAAGTTTCAATGTTTGATATGTGATGAAGATGGAATGAAAATGAATTAATGAAATGAAAATGAAATATTTGAAAAAATAAATACAAATGAACATGATCAGAAAATGAGATAAGAAAAGTGAAAATAGAATGATGAAATGGAAGAAAATACTAAATGATGTAAGAGGATGGAAAGAAAATGATTGAGAATAAAAAGAAGGAATATAATGAAATATGGTAGATGAAATGAATATGTAATGAGAAACAACAAAAAATGTGATGATAGGAGATTAAATGAGATGAAGAAGTGCAACTCAACTTTTGAGATTCAAAGGCCACAAAGAAACCTCGAGGCCCTAGTGAGAAGTGTGAAATAATGAATGCATAGAACATTATTAATGATGGAAGAAAAAGAAGTGTGATATGAGGAAATAGTGATAAGAATTGTTTGAGATTCAAAGGTCACGTAGTACAATAGATGATATGAAAGATGTGAGATAATGAGGGAGTGAAGTGTGATCAAACATGGTGATGTGGTGGTAAAAAATCCATGATACATAAGTGGTGAAAGATCATTGTGATGGTGATGTTGGGATCGGTTGGTTGCTATCACATTTTATTTGTGTTATTAATCTAGTGGATGATGGTGTGTGAGATATCCTAATGATTATACCTCATTTGCGTGTGCCAACCATTTGTGTTAAGGGACCCCATATGAAATGCAATCTGGATGAATGTGGCTAACTGTCACAATTTATAAAGAGATGCAAATTAAATGTCATCATTGATCTCTTAAAAGTGATATAGTACAATCACCACTAGCTCACCTATGGTAATATGAATACTTAATCACACCAAGAATTGTTATAGAAAATAAATAATATACATGAAAGATAAGATAACCATCAAGAATATAGGTTTTTGCCATAGTAAATGGAAACAAACATGCAAATAGACACATGTCAGATAAAGAAGCTCACATGATATGTTATGCAAAACTGGTCAAGGTACACATGGCCTTCCAAACAAGAGGAGGTACTTACAAGTGGACACCAATAATGGACAAAAGTAGAGGATCACTGGGTCCCTCTAGTCAAATACAACACTAAGGAACTAGAAGTGCATGATAGTAGAAAAAGCCATTATTTGCAAACTAGTAATACTGATAGTTGTGTGCAATAGTGCCAAGTTTGTTCAGTTCTTTGTGGAGAAAGTTGTTTTAGGATTCTTGTAAAAAGTCATGAAGTGTACCAGAAGTAATCGTGTAGAAAATTACATGGTGATTGTAATGGAAGATATGTGTCAGTGGAGGATCATGGTGTCATAATGTCAGAGTAGAGCCGCAAGTGTACTAGGTACTGGTGTGATGGGTTGTAGAGAGCGAGCATGTGGCAAGGTGAATAAAGTGTAGTGTGGGTGAAGTGATATTTATAAATATATGGGCAATATGGGAACATGAAGTGAGGCATGGTGAAGTGATAAGTATCGCTTCTATTTGGAGCTTCCATTGGTATTGAGGCAAAGCAAGTGTTAGGCCATTAGCATGTCAGGATCACCAAACTAGTCATAGAAAGAGGTGGAGATGGGGGATGTTATTCAGGGAGGCTAGGTGAGACAAGGACAAAGGGAAAAGTGTGCATGGCAGACATCAAGTGAACTAGTGTATCATCATGAACTTTAGGAATTGGTGCATGAATGTGGTGAGTCAAGACAAATAGAGTTAGGGCAGACACAACATGGGGGCTCAGAAGTTGGGGTGGAGGAATCTCCCTTGTTAAAATTATTAATTTTGTTAAGGAGTGAAGCACAATAGGTGTTGCAAGAGGAACTAGGTAGTGATCATGTGACAAGGGCGAAGGGTAGCCCTCCCGAGGCAGCAAAAAGGATTTCTAAGGGACCAACAAGTATGGGGGATATGGGTTCTCTTGGAAACATCACCAGAAGAGGTTGGAGGGCCACTAAGGATGTCAATATGGGTGAGGTGATGAGAGCCACAACTTAGTTAATTAGCCTCATAATCCCAATACATGGGTCAACATGAAAATAAATGGGAGTGTTAGGTTCATTTAAGCCAAAGTCGAAGGCTAAGGGTGCTACACACAAAGTGGAGGAGCTATGGAGAGCATTGGCCACAGAGAGAGTCTGAGTGGAGAATGCGGAGCAAGAGGTCATGTTTTTGTTAAGGTTGACAAATAAATCCCATGAGGACAAAGCGCAAAGAAAAGCCAGATGGCTCTGAGGGGTATTGGATGCAGATCAAGAACATGTGGGATCATTTGAAGCTGAGCTACATGTAGAAAGGTCATGAGCAGAGGGAAATAATACAGTGTTGTGGACAGAGTGAGCACGGGCACAAATATTGTAGGATTTGTTGAGGATGGCATAAGAAAGTTTGGAAAGTATGTAGAATGAGTTGTTGTATTGCATGTCTAGCCAGAGTCCTTTAAGGATGTGGTGTCAAAAAAAATCATGTCACTGTAGTTGTAAGAGCGGTTAACAACTAGTGAGGGAAGGGTGAGATAGCTGTAGAATCAACTTAGTGAGACTAGAGCAGATGTAGAACATTGAAGAATGATGATCAAATAGAACGGTGGGCACCAATTTTTACATGGTGGAATTGTGTATTCATGAGACCTTAGTGTAGAGTGCAATCAGAATAACAATGAACTAATCGAGACCCAAGAAATCACTGTTAAATAAAGACACCACAAACATCTCATTTTTTCCTAACTACAACTACTAAAATTACTCTTAGACCAGCATCTTAACAACAGTTCTAGAATAGGAGTATGTTATTAATGTTGATCTATGAAAATCTATATGAGATCTATATGAAAATGCATATTATATGAAGATAACAACACTAAAATGCTTAGATAGTGCATGCACTAAACTAAACAATGCTAAGTGATGCTAAATAAATACTAGAATGGTGCTAAAATGACACTAAAATTACATTAATTCTCTACAACAACAATGTTAAATGATAACTCTAAATATGCCTATAGTATGGATGCATAAAACTTGGGTCCTTTTTCTCTTGATTTTTCCTTCTATTTATAGGATTTTAGAAAGGGGTTAGGGTAAGGATCTAGATTTTTCTTTTCACCAAGGGTAAGAGCGAAACTGAAAATATCTCACAAAACCCCAAGAGGAACAGTCCAATAGACTTGGTTTGTGAGGATAAATAGGGATTTTTCAAATCTTTTAAATTCCAAAAAGGCACATTTCACTTTTGGGAGGATAAATGACTTTGTTGATTTATTAAATGTTGTATTTACTTTCAAATTTTGTTTTTACCTTTTTCCCTTTTTATTTTGTTTTATAATTTTATGAATTGATTTTCCTCTTAAAAAGTGATTTTGATCTTTTTGAATTTGATAGGTGATTAATTAATTAACCAGTTAAGTGATTTGATGTCACAATTGATTTGAAAGTCTATCATTTTCCTCATCTATCTGATTTTCTCTTTGATTTTCATGTTTGATCGAAATTCACGTTGTTTTGGGGTCTTTGCCAATTTTAGGGTGTCTACACCCTATTTTCATATAAAATTTGTCCAATTTGGAGACAGTTGGAATCTGTGGCTAAACAATATTGCTCCTAGATTGGGCACTTTTTCCAAGGTGATAATTTTATGATTTTTTGGAATAGAAATAGAGATTTTTCATCTCAAAAGTTGATTTTTTTCGCACAAAAATTGAGATTTTTTTCTCAAAAATAAAGAATTTTTAAAATGAAAGTCAAGGTTTTTTGGCACAAAAATCAAGGTTTATAGGTACAAAATGGAGATTTTTTGACATGCTTCTTAAGGCAATTTTAGTAAAGCCCAGGATGCATCATGAAGTTCTTTTTGGTACGAAGCTTGCACACTTCTGGAGATAGTTTTTGATATTAACTATCATGCTTCTTGATGTAATCTCTGGTACTAGTGGGCATGCTTTCCAAGGTAGTGAAATTTTATTTTTCCCTTCTGACTCTTTTTCGACCTAACTATGGTTTTTTGGCCATAACTTTCTCATTCAAACTCCATTTTTCACAAACAAGGTATCGTTGGAAAAATGATTCCAAGCTTGTCATGATGGTGTATTTTATTTTGATTTTTGATGCTATTTGGTTTCATTTTTTTGAAGTCAAAGTCAGAGGTTCTATTTTGCACTCCAGGAGACATATCTTAAGACATTCTATTTTCTAGATTTTGCTCCAGGCACATCTCATTTAGTTTTTTTTTTTTGCATTTTGGTGGATATCTTGGTTGTTTCAGATTTGGAGATTGATTTTGTTGATTTAGATGATTTTCCATGGGTTGTACTATCTCTTGTATCAACCTTATGTCTCTTTTGATCTTTTTTAACATCCTTTTGTAGTATTTTTGTAAATGCACTAGATAAAGTGTCACTCTATTTCATTTCGAGAGCTTGCACATCTTTATGTTTTGTTGTAGTTGCACTAGATTAAAAAGTTCCTTAGAGTGTTTCATGTTGGCCATATTCACCATCTTCCTTTGTTAAGTGTTCCTTCCACAACATTAGCCTCATGATGTATTGATGGAATGTTCCATTATAGGTGTTTGTACTTCTTTTGCACTCTTGATGTTCTTGGTTCTTCTTATTGCAGGAGATATTGCATTTACTTTCAATTTTCATGTCTTACCTCTCAACATTATAGGGTGGTTATGTTGGTTCTATTTTTTTCTTGGTTCGATGGAGTGAGTTATGTTTTCAGTATTTAATCCTATGTATTAGGAAATTGTGCAATGGTTGGATGCCTATGCATTTTGGTGAGATGAATCATTTACCATGTAGAATTCCTTTCATTCCTGTTTTTGGAGGCCATGAAGATACTTTCCATCTTTGATTAATCATCTCTTGAGCCTTAGTCTTCTCTACTTGGTCATGTTCTATACAATGGAGGTTGTGTTAGCAATATGGCTAGGTAGATGTATGAGTGTTGTCATTTATGGCAACATATATTTTTGGTATCAGAGCATAGTTACTTGGAAGAGGCTTAATGGCTTAAGTAATATCCCTATGAATATGGAATAGTTAAAGATAAATCTTGAAGAAGCTCTTGAGCAAATAACCTAAAAAATAGGTATGAAGATGCAAAAGTCAACATTGGTAAACTAAAAGATAAGATTGATGATCTAAAATCTAGGAAGGAATCAATTGAGCAAGTTAGTGACAATGATGAAGTAGGAATCCTTAAGAAAGAAAATGAGATCTTGAAACATGAGTTGAAAACTACTGAACTTAGGTTCAGTCTTAAGAAAGATGATAGTAAGAGTGAACTAGATCTGAAAATTGAGAATATAGACCTTAGATCACAGTTGACTCAAGTAACATCTGAATTGGATTCTATCAAAATAAAGCATACAAAACTTAAAAAGTATAATATCATTGTGAAAGGAGAATTGACACAATCTAAACAGTAATTAGAGAAGCTTTATTCTAGTAGTGAGAAAATTGATGAACATATATTTTACTGGAGAACCTCTTATGATAAGACAGGCCTTGGATATCTTATTAGAGACAAATCAGCTAAGAAAACTCAAGTTAGAAAAGAACTAGATTGAGTTGTTGAAATCCCTAAGCCTAAAGAATTTGATCAAAGTCAAATTGATTCAATCTTATCTACAGAAGTATCTAAAGAAGTTGAACTATTTGATTTTTGTGAGAAACATGATGAACCTAAGAAAATAGAGCAAGTTGATGAACATAAGCAAGTTGAATCATCTAAAGAAGTTAGACATGAATTCAGAGGTAGATGTTTCATATGAAATGAAGTTGTTCATATGAAGAGAGATTGCATAGGTAACTCTTTTAGACTTATTACTAATTGTTATAATTATCATGGTTATAGATATAGAGTAGTAGATTGTAAGAGACCTAAGTTTGATAGTAGTAATGGAAATGGTAGAATTTTAGGAATAGTAACCTTGCAAGAAATGAAGGGAGATCAAAAAATAAATCCAACAATGGAGAAATAACTAATAGAGGAAGGAACCAAATTGTATGTTACAAATGTAACAATTCTAGACATATTTCAAGGAATTGTAGAACACCTGAAAGTCAAAATGGAACTAATTAGAGAAGGAATGCACCTGCATGTCAATTATGTAATAACCTTGGACACACAACAAGATTTTTCATAATGGACACAAGGAACTTCAATAGGAATCCTAATTATAGAAGGAAAAATAGAAAAAATGACAAGAGAAATTATAGCAGTTAGAAGGAAGCAATTAAAGAGCATGTTGATAAATTCAAAGAAGTATTTGTGAAAGCTAGTAATCCATAAAGTTCTCGTACAGTTTTGGAAGAGCGGTATTTTGATGCACTTGATGGAAGATTGAAGTCAACAATTGTTTGTGACTCATCTTATTTTAATTAAGCATTTTTAGTAGAGGTGGAGTGTCAGTTAATCAAAACTTATGATAGAAAGAGAATTAGAAGTTGCACAGTCAACAAAAGGTAGAGGACATAAAGAAGAAGCTATGGTCAAGTGTGCAAACATTTTTATGATCACAAGAAGTTGTATGAAAGAAAACAAGTTTACTGTTAATTAGTAACAACTTAAAGGTATTTTGCAAAGCTTTAGTTGGATTTTTTAGCATAAATAGTTAGTAGTTCAAGAAGCACCTATTTGTTTCCCTCATTGATTATCCTTTTGGAGCATTTTCTCAAATCTTGCCTAATGTAATTCAAGTAGAAGATGTTAGAAGTCACATTTGCTGCAAATTTGTGAGTATTGGTGATGAATATATACACAAGGATTTAGAAATTATGTGAAATGGGAGCTTAACCCTAAAACCTAAGTATGCATATCTAAATGAACTAAACCTGATCAAGTATATGTTTTACATAGAATTTGATAATAATGAGTGGAGCAAGATTATCCTGAGAAGAGTTCATGAAGAAATGTTTTGGATAGGTGATGTGCCTATTGTGATTGAAAATGACCTAATTCATAAGGTCACATGATTAAGAAATGAAGGTTGTAATATTCCTATAAATGATAGGAATGTAAGAAATATTATTGAAATAAACTTAAAGATTAAGTTTGATAGAAGAAACATGAGAGTTAACTTGATTGATGACATTGGAGTCTGAATGTTGAGTAAGATTATAAGATACAAGTTGAATCATAGCTCTAGAGTAAACTCAATGCCAACAAGATTCTTGCATGTAGCTTATGTAATAGCAATTGAAAAGAAGAAGGTAAACATGTGGAAGATTATTATAGTGCAATTGTTGGATAACATTGCAAAGTTGAAGAAATCTAAGAATGAAGTTTTTAGATTCGAATCTCTATTGACATGTCTATTTTTCTATGCAACCAAGTAATTTGCTGGAACGAAAAATTGGGACAGTAATGAGTTTTCTATGAAGATGGTCATAGAGTTCTACAAGGAAAGACTTGAAGATGTTAGAGACAGAGACATTGATAGAATGATGAAAAGCTTCCAATTAGAAATGAAGCAAAGATTAAAAAAAATATGTCCTTCTATGGTAGAGAAGTACAAAGATGAAATGTGTTTTGTGGTTGAAACTAATACAACCTATATTGAGGTAGTTTAACCAAGAGTAAGGTTTATTAAACCTATGGGATATTAAATAAGTGAAGAACTCATTGAAGGATACACAAAGATTATATCGCAATAAAAAAGGGACACTAAATGTCCAAGATGGGATACTTATGAAGAGAAGGTAAGGGAAGTTCATTTTGAACTTCATAGCAAGGAAATTAAAAAAGAATGTGAAAAAGAAGATAGAATCCATTCTTAAAGAATTAGGCACGACAAGAGAAGAGTTTAATGAAATCAAATGTATAGCCTTGGAAATGAAGGCCAGTGGGAAACTTAAGGTGTTGTCAACCACACCTATTGTCATTATAGCATCCTCTGAAGAAGTTGTAATAGTAGGATCTACTATAAATATCCCTACTACACCTTCTGCAAGAGTTTCACAAGTGCAACCATTCAAAGTACAACTTAGTTAGTAGAAGAGGAAACCTAATGAAGATGTGGTAATAGTAACATATGTGTAGAGGAAATCTGAGAGATTGGTGAATGTTAAGAAAGAACCAACACCATCCCCTAAGAAGAGGATCAATAAAACCACCAATGATCCTAGAAAGAGAAGGAAGACATTGCAAATTAGTGAATCTAAGGAGTTTGATGAAGAGATTATAGAAAAAGCAGTGGAATGGGTAGTTGGAGAAGGAAGACCACCAACTAGTAAGAAATCCTAGAAACCCAAGATTGAGATTATAAACATGAAGATTATAAATAATGACAATTTTGTTTAGTTAAACAAGTATTATAGTTTATATATTAATGTGGACAGGAGATAGTTAGAAAATGCTATAGTGACAAACATGATTTTGAGAAATAAAAGGTTTGATAATATTCAGAATAAGATACCAAAAGATTTGTATAATAGATTATTAATCAAAAAAAGAAGAGTTGTAGAGGAAGACATGAAGTTGAGAACTAGTTTGATTAAGAAACTATCTGGAGTTAGCACTGACAATGATTTAGAAGAAATATTGAAAGGTATTGAGCCTTTATTGAGGAATAAAAGAAGAACAATTCTTCTTATGGGAAGAAACTATGAAAAAGTAAGTAAGAAGATTGAAGAAGCCATAGTTAAGCATATGGATTCCATTTCTTAAGTCACCAAGGAGAGTGCGCAACCTGAAACAATAAGTATTGTATATGTTGATTCTAGTACTCCCACTAATAATGAAGAAGAGGTTGAGAAAGCTCAACAAATTAACTCACCTCCTCATATAGTTATTGATACTGAATCCATGCAAGTGGATAGTATGCATACAACTGTAGATGCTAAAGAGAAACCTTTTGTAGAATATGGGACCAATATTGTTGGCAATATTATTGCCTATTCCAGCTCAAACGAAGAGGATGATGAAGAAGGAAAGAGAAGTGTAGAGAAGAAAAAGATAGAGGAAGAGGAAAGAAAGAAAGTAGACAAGAGAAAAGAAGAAGAACGAAAGAGAAGAAAGAAAAATAATTACAGATGAGAAGAGAAAATTAGAAGAAGAAAAGAAATAAAGAAAGAAGAAGAGAAAAATGAATAAGAGAGAAAGAGAGAAGAAAAGAATAAGGAGGAAGAAAGAAGAAAAGAAGAAGAGAGAAGGAAAGAAGCAGAAAAGGAGAAAGAAAGAATAGAAGAAGAAAGAAATAAAGTCAAGGAAGAAAGAATGAGAGAAGAAGAGAAGGAGAAGAAGAAGAAGAGATAAGAAGAAGAAATGAAAAGTACTAAACTGAAAGCAGTCACACTCATTCTAGCAGTAATACTAGTAGTAGTAGTTACTATATTGCCTACAATATCTGATGAGGATGATGACCAAAAAGGTTTAATGAGCTCCTTGAGAAAGCTACTTGAGAAGATTAAGTCTATGAAGACTTTGGAAAGAACATTAGCAGAAGTTCTAGAAAGAATGTAGAAGACAATGCAGACCACTATTATAGAACCAAACTTATAGAAAAAGGAAAAATAAATGGTAAATCTTTTGATGTAGAGTTCACCACCTTGTCTAATATTGCTTTAGTACAAGCACAAACAAAGCATGATGCATCACTAATTTACATAGTATGCACTAATGTCAGGAGTGACTTACAGTCCTTGAATGTTTACATAAAAGGGATAAGAAAGAGATTAGATGAAGGAAATAAATTTTATGGAAAATGCACATTGTCATACAATTATTTTTCAATATTTGATTTCATGATCAAAGGCAGATTGAGTGAGCTTCAAACACTTACAATTAGATTACAACAACCTAATGCACACATTGAATAAATTAAAGAAGAGATGGAGTCAATTCACAATGCTATCAGAGGCATTGAATTTGAAAAGGAGAAGTTTATAAAGAGATTCTTTGTCCTTAGAGCATATTTATCTCCTAAAGTTATCATTTTGTAGAGACAATTAGAGGAGTGTCTTGCAACCAAGGAATCCTATGACAAATTTTCCTATACTGACTTGAGCATAGTTGAAGTGGCATCCTATGCACTTTTCGCACTCATCAAAATTTTAGATACAATTAAAGACAACTAGAAGAAGGATCTTAATAAGCTGAAACTTAGTTTTGCAAACTGTATTTCAAGGATTTCAACTTGAACAGAGAAGGGTAACACGGTTTTGTTTGTACACATTTTGACACCTTTGTCATTGATGTCAAAGGGGGAGAAGCATGTAAGAAAAATTGTACATAGAAGATGCATATACATGTAAGGGGGAGCGTAGCTATGCATTTAAGAAATCATTGTAAAGGAATGATAAGGAATGTAATGATCCATCAAGACATGAATAAAAATTTTAAGTTTTGAAGGCAATTCTGAGTAATTAATTTTTGTATTTATTATTTTTTTGTATGACATCATTTTGGGGGACTTAGTCAATTTTTCCAAATGTTTCCATCAATGCCAAAGGGAGAGATTGTTGGAAATATGGCTAGGAGAATGTGTGAGTGTTATCATTTATGGCAACACATATTTGTGATATTTTATTTTGTGATCAGAGATAGAAAATTGTCTAAGTGTTGGATAGGTTGCAGCAACACAAAGACAAGTACACAGATGATAGACTTTGAGTTAGCTCATACATAGTTGGGGTTCGATAGTTAACATTGTCATGATGATGTATGTCAATGTGCAAATCTGTATAGACTGTACGAAACAAATTATAGAAGAATTACCAGTATAGGTAATTAATAGAGAAGAATAGAGAACATCAATAAATTGAATTGTATAGCTTAAAGAATTAGTTTGGTAACAAAATAATTACTTAATCATGATGGGCTGACATCCTAGATGTTAACCCCAAAGTTATTTAATAATTAACCAAGTGTGTGAAAGCATCATGGAAGACTAAGTAGATTTTTATTAATTTGCAAGGTATAAGTAAAGATCATATCTTGCACAAATAATGTGAAGCATGCATGTGATGCAAACTATTGTAAGGGAAGCTCAAGTGATATGTGAGCCTTATGTGATGCAAAATCTGATGTATGATCAAAGCAAGTGTGAGATACAACATTGCAATAAGTATTGTATGTATATCCATTCTTGTGAAGAAACTTATTTATTTATTTCATATTAGAGTAGTGGGCTCTTCTTGTATACATTGTATTTGATCTATCAACTCCTAACAGGGTTGAGGAAACTCCTAATAGGGTTGAGGCTTTTAACAGGGCCTAGTCCTCTAACAAGGACTCACAACACTATATGTATTTGATAGACTCCTAACAGACTCAATATCCTTAAGAGGGTTCTTTTGTTTAGTGGATCATCTTGTGGGTATCATCCCCACTAGGCTTTCCCTAGTTAACAAATAATGGTGTTATGAGTTCTCTATGTGTATGGTTTTATTTACTATTAAGCATTGGTGGTTTACTTTCATATGTGAGTTATAACGTAATTAACAATATTTAGTTGTGGAAAAATGTTTGTAGAATATTGATTCACCCCCCACCCCCCTCTTAGTATTATCTATTTCTAACAAGTTCTTCATATCAGCAATTTGATAGTGTTTGTTTCTTTATGCTTTACTGGTGTTCTTCATCGTCATCTTTTGTTCCTCTCTTCTAAGACATTCCCTAGTTTGGAGGCTTGTTCAGTACTCCATTAGTTCTTTCAAAATTATTTCCATCTCTTTTTGGAGTAGGGTTTTTCCCATGTGGTTTTATCTATTTCTCCTCTTTTCAAAGATTCAGTTTTTCTTGGGTACCTCATCAAGCCTTTTCCTCAGGACCCAAATTTCCTTTTAGTAGTAGTTTCTAGGTTTTTATCTACTCCCCAAGTTTATCTTAAGGGGGGGTGTTAGAGTAATAAAGTATTTTCATATTGATTTAATTATAAGTTACTTATTATCTCTAGTTTACTTAATCTAAACTTTAGGCATATAATAATTAATTCTTTTATTAATTATTATCATGCAACCTAGGTTAGTTACCTGTTAGGGTTTTGATCTCCTTTTATATGGATTCATCTATTTGTAATTCATTCATTCACTTTTGATTATAGAAATTTGTCTTTTTTCTCATCAAAAATGTCTCATTTGTGGATCTAGGAATTCTTGCCTCCATAGCTTTTGCTCCTCTCTTTTTGTGACAAGTGTTTGCATGCAGGTAATTCTTGGAAGCTGTGGGGTTGATCTTTCATCAAATTCAACATGAAGAATAGTATGAGAATCCCTAAGTCAATCATTGATCATTATTATGATCACATTTGTTTCATGGTGGATTCCAACTACACCTTTGCTTAGGTTTTTATGCTGAGAGTTGCATGGTTGAGACCGATGCAATATAAAGTTAATGTTGATGAGTTTTCTATAACAGTTACAACATTACTATTAGAAGCAATTGACAAGAATGTTGAGCCATTTGACACATGCAAAATTGTTAAGATCAAGATGTTGACGCAGACAATAGTTCCAAAGATGGATAGAAAGAGAAAGAAAATGATTCAAGACTTAGAAGAAAAATTTGGAGAGGCACCCCTACAAATTATAGAAGGTAAAGAGGAAGATCATGAGAGTGATGAAGATGGTGAAGAAGATGAATCTAAAGGCAAAGAGTTAGTAGTTTCCAAGCCTCTAGCACCTAAAGACAAGAAGGTTGCCATTTTTTATCCAAAAGTCAAGAGGAGTTTGAAGAAAGTGGTTACACCACCTTCCTCTACACTCAAACAAGGTCAAAAGAAGAGGCCAAGGAGGAAGTTTATTGTGAATCATGATGATGACAAGGGTTATGATGAAGGAGAGGGGAATAATCTAATGATCTGAGTAAATTCTAGATTGTACCTAGACCATATCCTCAGGATATAGACAATGTATGTGAAAATATTCAAAATTCAGCATGCCTTACTATTTAAGTGTGTAAAGTATGATTCATTAGATAAGGGAGATAAAGAAAAGGTTAAACAAGTAGTTTGGGATATGATGGTAAGCTTTAAGTATGAGTTAGGGAAAGAACTTCTAGATGAATTGTATAATAAAATGGATTCTAAATGGAAATTGGCATTTTCTACTGAGGAACAAATAAAGGAAAACATATAGCCCAAAAAATGCCAAATTTAGGGAAGACTCATATGTCTATAGCCCTAAGATATTTTGAAAGTAAATTTGTTCCAAAAACTAGAGCATACAAAATTTTGAGGGACAAAATTAAGGAGGTAGTACAATAAAGAAAACTTGTATGGAAGAAAGTATTTGGGTTAATGTTGACCTCAGTAGAAGAAGAAAAAGAAGATGGAAAAGTTGAACTGGATAATACAAAGCATATGTATAATGATGTAGAATAGTTGGTAGAGACCGATGAGAAAATGGCTCAAGACAAGGAAAATAGATAGAGACAGTCATTATTGAGGATGAAACCCCTGACAATACTATGCCCAACGTGACTCCAGTATCAACCAAGCTAGAAAAGATAGTGCCTGTCAAGTCAAAACAAGGAGAACATGCTCCAAAATATATCAAAGACACTTTTATTGATACATCCAATCTAGTTATCATTCAAATCAAAGAATATCCAAAGATTGGAGAGCAAGGAATAGAGCAACAGGTAACTATGTCAATAATTGAAATACCTATTGTTACTGTTGACTTCAACAAAAAATTAGAATGAATGCAAAAAAATACCTTTCTTATAGATATCGAAAAACAATGTGGATTTTTAGTTGAAGAGAAGAGAGATGAAGATCCTACTAAGGAAAATCAAACCACAGCAGGTCTGACTAATGAGAAGAATACACAAGTAGATAATTCTACTATTAGTGAGATACCAACACTAGTCTTGGAACCTCTTGCAAAGGGAATTAAGGAGATAGAAACACATAGTGATGCAATGATTGAGGAACAAGGTCAATAGAAGAAGACAATAGAGGAAGAGAGTGAACTGAGTGTAGAACATTCTACATGATCTAAAGCTAGGATAGGTGATAAACTTGAACAATAGGTGATTATAACTTAGAAGGAGTCAACTTCAACATAAAATGACATTAGTGGAACACAAGAACCACAAAGACTCGATGTTTATGTTTCTTCACACTCACTACAGCTAGCATTGTCGAGTAGTAACACACCCAAGAAGAAAATGTTGAAGAAGAAGGCAAGATCACCTGGCAAGCCTATAACATTGGATGAGGTTATAGTGCTCCCAAAATATGACATTGATAAGATAACTTACAAGAAAATAAAATATTGCAAGATATTCTAGCCAAAAAGACCAAAAAAGAATAATTGAGAAGTGAACATCAACAAAGATAGGTACTACAAGAAATAAAAGATATTTTTGTTGATGCATATAAAATTAAAGATGTTGATGAGAAAGTTCCAATAATATACCAACTAGTGCATATTGTAGAGAAGATCAATAATCATGATATCGATGCAAATATATAATTATTGCACTGGTCTAAAAAGAAATTTGAGAAGAAAATTTTAGAGAAGGTATTAACAGAAATTACTATAAGGAAAGTTGAACTCTCTAACCTTGTAAATAATATAGAAGGGGTAGTGAAGCATTTTCAAAAAAATTATAAGACATTGTGTGATGTATCAAGGTTTACACAAGATATTTAGGATCAGATTGAAAAATTACAGTTAGGTCTTAAGTCTAGAGGACATTCGTTGAGCATGGATGCAAGTTCAAGATCTATGGATATAGATTGATTTTTTCTCAAGGGAGATTGCATGAATTAAAAGCCACTGATAGAAAAATGAGAACTAAATTAATTTATATTCAATCAATGTTGACCCCTCCTTTAGAGGTGATGTAGATAGAGTTAGCATTTTCCAAGGAGATAGCCAATAGAGGTTCACATCTCTCTACTACAAAAAGTCTAGTTGACCTAGTTGCTTAGCTAGAGATTAAAATTTTAGTTTTGGAATCTTTTAGATCAAGTTGGGAAAATGCACTTGCAGTGGTTGTATAGATTCACAAACCATTTTTGGACAAGTATTATTTGACCCATTCACCCTAGCAGCCATGAGTAACAAAAACAAGGGGGCTATATATGTATGGGGGAATGTTTATCAAGGAGGAAATATGAAGGAAATGTATATAGATGCATATCAAATGTATGATTCTTTGAAGATAATGTCATTGATACTCATTTTGAAGTCAGAGTATGTAAGTCATGTATATAAGTTGTATATATTGAAGTTTTCTGATGACTAAATCATAGTCTAAGGGGGAGTACTATTTTGTATGTAATGTTGAATCATGAAAAAGTGTTTTTTCCAGTAATGTCAAAGGGGGAGATTTTTAATCCCTACAACTTGTTTCCTATTAGTGTCAAACACAAGTGATAAATTTGGTAGAGTTGGTCGATCATCACTGTGACTAATTCATCTAATGAAGATCAAGCGATGTATTTAGACTTGTTCATATTTCAATTAAGGCTAAGCAAGTGTTATTTTTGAGCAAGTCCATGGTCGTTTGAGTACTCCTATATGCATCTAGTAAGAAAGAAAGTGGTTTGCACCAAGATATACAGAGTTAGTTCATGTCGAGTTATACAGTAAATATTGAACATTCAAAAGCTAAGGGACAACATGAAGGTTAATCATGACCAAGTGTTAGAGTGTTCATGTGTCAAGCAAGCCAATATTAACATATTTGTTTGGAATTGCAAAAACACTATGGTAAACTATTTTTGGCCAATTTAATGCAAGTTTTAATGATGGAGTAATTTAACGAGATGATCATGCATTTTTCCATGGATCATTAATCCCTATGCATGGTGTTTAACCAATCAAAAAATGGAAGGTTTAAGCAGCCAAAGGGAGAAATTTAGATAGTTGATTTTGATCTATAACCTTCTCCAGTTAGTTATAAAAGAATGGTCCAAACCGTATTCTTGTTATGGTGAGTAAGAAGCAAAATTTGGATGCCTGAAGAAAAGTTTTGAAAAAGAATCAAACAAAATGACTAAGTAGAGAAGTCAAGTGTAGCGAAGAGTTGTACCAGATCAGAGTAATAATCAGAGTATTGAAAGAGGAGATCCATAATCAAGCATTAGAGTGCTAACCAAAGGATTAGGTATTGATACATTCTAGAAAAGTGAATTAGGGTAATTCTCTTAACAAGATGGTTTTAACTAGCCTATGTAAATCTCTTAACGGAGTTCTTACTTTTAAAAAAAAAATTTAAATCCTTTAATCAAGGTGGACTGAATAAGTCTTGTAGCTCTTAGCAATATAGAACTCTCATAGGGTATATCATCAAAAGTGATCAAAATTGTAGCCCTAATAGGAAAACTTTATTGTTGCAGTAGTAAAGATTTGTGGGTGTCAATCCCACCCCAATTTTACCATCACCTTCGAGAGTTTCTAGATTACCAAATCTTTGTGTTATGTGTTGATTATTTACTTTTATGTTTATGGTTGTTATTAGTAGATTAGATCTAATACATCATTGAAAAATATTTTTTATGTGATTTATGATATTGTTCAGATAAGGGTTAGTGGTGATGGATATCAGTTTGATAATTATTTCAAAGGAAAAAGTTTGTATAGATCTTGATTCACACCACCCCCCCCCCCCCCCCCACCATCTTGCTTTTCCAATAGACTTCCAATACCTTCAACTTCTTGATTTATGTTTCTCTCTCCACATTTACATCATCACTTAGCTCTTTGTTGCTTTCTTCCAATTGTTCCTTCATAATTTTCATTTATGCCACCATATTGGTTGAACCCACAATACTAGGTACCACTTTTGGGGGATGAAGGAAATTGCGAAATGATGAAAAATTTGCATTTAGAATTTTACATATGTTCGCTCAAACATACTAAAAATGTTCGCGTGAACATAAATTAATTATATGTTCGTGCGAACATATTGACTTTTAATAAGGTATGTTCCCGTGAACATACCTTGTTAATACGTTCATGCGAACATATTTGCAACGGCAATTTTGTGATGAAAATTCCACTTTTCTATTTGAGATCTTGGTAAATTTTCCCTTTTTAATGTTCGTGCGAACACAAATTACTATACATGTTCACGCGAACACGTTAAATTAAATTTTTGGCTGTCGGATTATTTTCTCATATGTTCATACTGTGTTCACACAAACATATTAGACAGGTTCACTCGAACATGGTGTTCGTGTGAACATGTCAAATTACAAATTTTTGGTGTTGTTTCTGGAGAAAAAATGAAATTGGCTCTTCTGACCCCTAAAATTGAGATTGAATGATCTCCTACTGTAAAATTAAAAATGCCAATTTGTGCTACTCGGAGCAAGCTTTCCAACAACTATAATTTTAATACATATTATATTCATTAAGACTTTCAAATATGAGTTTAACTCATTATGGGTTCATTACCAATTCAGCATCAACCGAATTTGACACCTCGGGAAAATTAGTAAATTAGGTCAAAAAAATTTTGAAAAATATGTAGGAACTAACTTATTGAGATACCTTTCTATTGAAAAAAAAAAACAAAAAAGGTTTCTGATAAATTGACTTCAAATTATCTATGTCAAACGGAACGTATGTCTGAATTATGATTCATGTCACTTCAAAACTTTATAAACTATACAATATTCAACAAAAATGAATCAAACCAAATGCATCCTCTGGATATTGATGTTATGAATCTAACACTAAAAGAATTACATCATTATCATTTCTAGAAAAAAAGTTATGTTTGTCAAACGGATTGTCACTCTTTAAAAATATTGAATTTTATCATGTACCACTTTTCGAAGGGGATGAAAAAATTGACCTAAATAAATTTTTTTTTTCAGATTAAAAAATATGGTTACAAAGTAGGAACAAAGTACTCAAAATTTTTAGTTTATTTCATCTTGAAATTATTTATAGTTTTCAAGATATAGTCAATTGAACATGACGTTTGTTGCAAAAATATTGATTTCAATGTCAAAATTGGTCAAAAAGTGAAACCCTTTTTTTGTTGGGCCCAACGCACCATCACTTGGAAAACCTATTTTCTCTATCATCTTTGCCCCTATGCCATAATTTTCTCTTGTTTATTGATTGAGTATAATATATTGTCCAATTGAATTAAATGTACTCTTAGTAGTAGTTTGGGGAGTGGAATCAGTGGAACTAGTGGCAGTGCTTGTGGCAGTGGATGTAGGGTTCTTAGAATACTCATTCTCTTCATCCTCAGCATTACGATGTTCTATTGCTGCATTTGGATAATCAATATCCCATAATTTTCTAAATGTTTCATCCTCTAGAAAGTCTTAAAAATATGCAAAGGCCTTAGGGTCCCCAAGATTTTTCCTCATTTCCCAAAAAGAATTAATTTTTTATTAACACCAATGTGAAGCTACATAGTCTTTATAATGGCATCTAGAAAAGATTTTTCAGTTGGATGATCCATTTTCTAGTAGAAATTGTAGGATGTCACAAGATACACTTTTTTCTAACTCTCCAATTCTTTAGTTTGTGTTGACAATTCCTCTATTCAAATATTTTTCACTCACTCATTTCTCCATCTCTATTTTGACCACTTCCTAAGAGTCCATGATTTTAAATTTTTCAACCAATGGCATACTCTCATGCTAACATTTGCTTGTAGGGTTCCCATTCTATACAAGCTTTGTACCAATTATGTTTAGTGGATCATATTGTCAGTCCCTGGAAAAATCAAATTGTAAAATTGTAAGAAAATCATGTGCCACTTTGAATGCTTTTCTCTCAAATGTGAACCCTCCGCATGCAACAGGCAAAGAAGGAAATATGGTTTTCTTTTTTTGGCCATGAAAGGGTACATCTTTTCTTACCATCTGTTGTATGTATTCTAATGAAAAGACCCTATCTATCACATGTATTGGAAGTTTGTAAGGTTTTACCACTAAACTACAAAACCTTAATACAATTTAGTCTTTCATAAAGTATCAGTCAATTAATTGAATTTGACTTCCCAGTTTAATTTATTATTTACAAGATATAGGCAATCTAGGCATTGAAGTGCCTATAATTTATGATAAATGAGTGCCAAAAAGAAGTCTACAAAGTGTTTGTAGTCCCCTTGGGGATCACTCATCCTAATTGTTGGTAAACAAATTTGTCCTTCGAAATGAGATGCAAATAATGACCCAGAATGCCCAAATGAAGGTAAAAATTCTACCAATAGCTGGATGAGCTATCATTGATTGATAACTCTTCTCTTAATTTGAGAGGTACATCTCCCTCCTAATAAGATGTTCAATGCATTATATAAATTGATTGTGTTTTTAACCTGAAGACATGAAGGTTTGCTAACATTCATGCATCAACATGGAACGAATGCGATTACAAAGTTTACAAATAGTATAAGAAGAGACAGAATAGAAAATAGCCATACAACCAATTGTTCAATCTTCTTTTAATCATATAGAAATAGAGAGAAAATATTATTTTATTCTGCAACTATGAATAACTATAGGACTGGATTCAAAACATGAAAGAAGTGACTATACGATCAACAATGATCCAAGAATTACATCCTCGGACCATAAGATCTAATAAACATAACCTATCTTTATTATAAAGACATAACAAAAATCCATATGATAACCTTCCCGTGCAATTACAAACAAAATTTAAAAAAAACTAATTTCCCATTCTTAGTTACAATCAAGACTTAAAAGATGTCCTCCCCGATAGTCTCAAGACTGTTGAAAGAAGAACCCTTTCAGTATTATTATGTCACTTATTTAACACCTGATCATTCCTGTGACGTTTCAATTATGCTGGTAATCGATTCTTGGTAAGATCCTCATTTGCTTTCTTTTATTTTTTATTTCTTCTCAATGGCTATATTCCTCGGGAACTATATTAATTTTTCCACATTAAGTTGAAAGCTATCAATAATAATGTTCCACTGCCCGCAGAGGGCTATGTGTCATTTTATGAATTCGAACTGCCTAAATATGAGCCACCGCTACCCCGATATATCAACCATGTCACATAGATAAATATCAAGTGTCACTTTAATTTAGGATTACCATGTGGGGTTGAAGCGACACCCGGAGGTAACTAGCAATTATGAAACCGATGATTTTAGAGGCGTATCACAAACTGTGCATGTCATTGTTTGAATGTATCGATGAGGATATTCACTATGACTCTTTATTATTATTTTTATCTGGTTTTTTTAAGTTTTTGCGGTGCCAAAGGAGAATATAGGCGAAGAGAGGATTCTTCTAAGAAATTAGGGGTTCATCTTAGCATTTTATCAACCAAATCATATTCATTCTATAATATATGCACCTATTTGGGAAACCCGGTGCCTAATAATGGAAGTTAAATTGGTTGTCAACCTCATGGAAATCGGTATAACTTATCATGATGTACCGGGTCTGCACATTAGTTCCTCGATTTACTCTTCCCTGGGTTGGACATAATACAGGTCCTCAGAGTGAAAGTGTATACTATCAGCATATCTGCCTCTGCGACTCGAAACTTGGTGGTATTATGTGCATATTGCCTAAGACTAGAGATGTCTTACCATATCAGAGTGGTTGATCCATCGTGGAAGTCCACTACTTCTGAATTCTATCTTGACATAGGATGACCAACTATGCCAGCACAACTGGATCCGACCTGTGGAGGTATTCAAATTAACAATCGTTGTCAGGTTCATCAATGCTTGTCTCACAAACAATTTGTCGAACACTTGTGCTTCCGCTTCCAAGGATCTAGGTTGAAGGGCTTGGAGGATTTCATTTATCATTAGTGGTTTATAATCTATACACGGTTGTGAGGCCTCACCCGCTAGCATTCAATGTGAACTGTGCAGGTACATATATCATCATACATTTTTGGTCTTTGCAATTTTGATCTACTTACGAGTCCAGTGCTACATAGATGAGTGTGTATTCTTCCATATCATTGGCTAATGACGGGGTATTTGAGTGGGGTTTTGAGATTGGAATGACTCCGTCTAAATGTTAACAAACCCATGCATCTTTTTTCTCAGCCTTGGCCTTTCTTGGTGTTTGCATCATCATTGAATCAACTTCGGGCATTTTGTCAAATAGTTGGTGTTGGTTCTCTATGCATTCGATGAAGATTTCCTTGAACCCAGGCACAAACCAAAGTGCAAACTCCATTCTTTGATTTTCGGCATGTGAGAGTCACTTTGAGGGATCGAAGACTCCCCACATCACATGCTTGGTCCATACATGGCATCTAATCTCTTAAGACAAGTCTATGGGTTCACCCTTTGGGTACAGGTTAACCCTTATAATCACCGATCACTCCATTATAAGTTCGACTAGTGTCTCTATGAAGAGATCTGTCAGCTCGAAGCATATTATCATTTCTCTTTTAGTTGGTTGTGATGGCTTTCCTTTCAACAGAACCCGATAATTCAAGGGTTTTCCCTCTGTGCTTGATATGCCTTGATATGGTGGCATTCTATCAAACAGCGTGCGCACTTCTTGTACGCAATTATCTTACATGTAAAAATCACAACATAACTCAACTTCGTCACTTTGTTGAAACAAGCTTACTTAAAGAAGTAGGAACCCGAGCACTATGCGCATTCCCCATTACATCAGAGATGTTAATTCAAACCCTTCGAGTATGTTTTCAATCTTCTATTTTAAACATTATCTCCCTGAGTTATTGTATAACTACAAGTGTCTAATATATTGAGTTTGCGATTTGACATTTCAAGTCCCTCATGGCTTCCTTTGTTTACTGTCAGAATTCCCTCATGACTTGTAAAATTATTAAAAATTATAAGCCCACTGTGTGTTAACCTTGAGCTTTGTTTATGAAATGGTGATTTTAAACTAATCTCGAACCTTGAGACTTGAGATCCTGCATCTCAAACATGATTTAGGATCCATACTTTTGGAAGTGCGCTTTTGAACCTTGAGGTTTGAATATACCTTTTTAAACGTTGAACCTTTAACTTAAGAATATGCACTTTGAATTTTGAACCCTAAACCTTGAACCATGCATCTTGAACAATCAAATTTGAATCACTAAATTTGAATTGTGATGCTTGGACTTCTTGTAATAGCATATATTGAACTTTGAATCTGAACTCTCAAATCAATGAATCTACATTTCAAACTTTAAACTTGAATGGTGCTCCTTGAACCTACTTTTGAACCATGAACTAGCAAACCATCAAACTTTGAAATTTGAAGTTAAACTCTTGAACTTTGAATCTGTGCTCTTGAACCTAAACTTGAAACATGAGCCAGTGAACCTAAACCATCCATCTGAACCTTTGAACTTTGAACTTTGAAATTTGATGTTCAAAGTTCAAATTCAAAACAATCTTGGAACACTCCTTATTTGCAATTTAAGTTCTGCAAAAGTATCATCAGTTATAAAAGTTCACTAAAAGTTGAAATGATTTGAGAATTATTTCTATAGGACTGTACATGGTACATTTGCATATTCATGAGACTTTAATGCATAGTGCAGATGAAATGACAATGAACTAAACTAAATCCAAGAAATCATTATCAAAATGGAGACTCTATGAATGTCTCATGTTTCCCTAACTACAACCACTAAGAATGCTCTCAAACCAACATCTTAGTGATAGTTTTAGAATGAGAGTATGCTTAAAATGTAGATCTATGAGTATGCATACAAGATCTATGAATAAATGCAAATATTATGACAATACTAACTCTAAAATGCTATGATATGTGCATATAATGAACTAAACAAGTGCTAAATGACTCCAATGAACCATATAAAAATGCTAAAATGAGGCTAAAATGACATAAATTTGCTAAAATAACAATGCTAACATGTTAAATATGACAACTCTTTATATGCTTATAGTGCAGATGCATCAAACTTAAGTCCCTTTGCTCTTGAATTCTCCTCCTATTTATAGGATTTTAGAAGGGGTTGGGGTAAGAATTAAGGGTTCACTCTTGATTGGGAGTAATGGTGAAACAGTAAATATCTCATAAGGTAACAAGAGGAAGAGTCCAACAGACTTAGTTTTGAGGATAAATGAGGATTTTTTCCAATTATTTTAAATGTAAAAGGAGGATTTTCACTTTTGTGAGAATAAATGGCTTTATTGATTTAATAAATGTTCCATTTATTTTCAAACTTTTGACTTTTTCCTTTTTCCCTTTTTGAATTTTGTTTTATAATATTGAATTATTTTTCTCCACTTTTTAAAGTTGATTTAGGTCTTATTGATTTGATAGACGATTTGATCGATTAACGACCTCATGTAATCCTTGATTTGAAAGCTTATTGTTTTCCTCTCAATTTGCGTTGTTAGATTGAGATTTGTGGTGTTTTAAGTCTTTGCCAATTTTTGGTGTCTACAAATGCCCCTCTTTGAACTAATATGTGAAGCATATTAGTTCAAAGACTGTCTGGTTTTTTTTTAATTTTAGGTCCAATTCTGATAACTCAATGTCTAGTTGATGATGTTTGATTAATTTGTGGTTGATATGATACCTGATTGTTGATAATTTATTGTTTAATTGTCAATGATTTGATATCTAATTGCTGATAGTTGATGTTTGATTTGATGTTGTGACGTTTTAAAATCCTTCGTTTAGGGTAACTTGATTGAATACCCCAGTTTGATTTAATGTTGAAATTTTGACTGGGGTAGCACATTTTTTATATTTGAAATTGGTTGATGCCCCGATATACTACCCCCTTGAAAATGAAAATGGAAAAATGAATGTGCGAAAATAGGAAGATTCCTATTTTATTTTTGACAATGTTGATAACTAATGGGTGGAGATGAACAAGCTAGTTGGAAATAATATCTAATTAAAGAAGATCTCGTGAAGAAGTTCTCATGTTGGGTAAATAGGGTGAAAAGGTTGAATAAATGCTCCTGAGGAGGGTTAAATAGGTCAAAAAACCTTTTACCCTTGTCATTTTCACTCTCCCTTTTTGCATTTGGCAATTTGGAGCTCTGAGCTAGCGAGGATGGTGGTCCCTTTATGAGAGCATAGATTTGAGAGGGGTCGCAGATATGAGCATCCAACTAACTATGGTGCCCCAATAAGTCTTTGAGATCCTCTATTTTTAAGATTTTTGAATTTGTACTTGAGTTTTTTGAATTTTGTGCGAATTTTTATTGTAAATGTGGTAGTTTAGATGTTTTAGTGCTTTTACCTATTTTTTAGCATATTTGAAATACTATAGCACATTCAAACAATATTATAGCACATTCGCATGATGAATTAGTGCATGTGAAACCCTATCTTAGGAATGAATTAGTGCATATAGTAAAATAATGGTGCATATGTGTTTTTTTATAGCGCATTTGAATGTTTTGACCCATATGGTGTGTACTATAGCGCATATGAGGCATCTATTAGCACATTCACTACTTAGGGTTTTCCAAGTCTATTGGGTCATGATAATAGATGATGTTAAAGCACATATGAAGGATGTGTTGGTGCTTATAATTTGAATAGTGCTTATGCATATTTAAATAGTGCATACTGATACTTTGATAGTGCTTTCACATTGAATAGCACATATAATTGTGATTATGGCATTTTCAAGGATTAGGATAGCGCATACTCCTCTTATGGCACATTTGATGGATATATTAATGCATATGCCATACGAAATAGTGCAAATGATTTCTACAGCATATTTGTTGGGTGAAATGGAACTAATAATGAGTTGAATAATAGAAATAGGATGTGAAGCATTTATTGAGTGAAAGATAACGTAAATGGCTATAGATTATGGGTCTATTGGGTAGTGGTCTGTCATAACAAGCAAACAATAGAAATCAAGTGATCATAAAGTGATGTCTTAGGATCAATCTGACTATAGATACATAGAGAATGATGCCCCAGCTTAGGATACAGAGTAGGGAAAACAAAAATGTATGTCTAGGGATATAGAGGAGGATAATTAATAGGTCCAAGATAGAACTGTTAGTTGATTGGCTAGATATTGAAAGGAGATTGATGTATGATGATCACTTGGGATGAAAATTGATGTTATAATTTGATTGTTTGATGAAACTAGGTACATGGGTGAAAGCTCATGGTATGAGTATTATATCCTTGGCCATTAGAGTCCATAGGTTGATTAATGGTGGTAGAGTTGTAGGTGATTGACAGGTGTGATTTTACCTATTTGCTACAGATGCCCTAGTTTTGAGTGAATAGAGGGTTATTGATAGCTATGGCCTAGCAATGGTACTCAGATAACAACACCTTCCACATGCCCATAGGAAAGATGACTGTGACTCTTGAGGATGTATATCAATTATTGTAGATCTTGATAGTAGGAGATCTAGTGTATTACAATCAGAGTACAGATGGTACCACATTAGGAATTTGTTTGGAGATGACAACATTGGTGATGACAGTGTACCATGGTTCTAGATGTTGCAGTTTGAGCTATTGTCGGTGGTGTTGGCTTGACTGGTAGAAGGCTTTTTTTTACTTGATAGATGAGGGGAGGGATGTCCAATTGGATGGGGTTGTTTGATATAGGACATGATTGATCAACCATGAAGATTTTCATGGGGCAGCTACATATTGGCCCATTTATATCATGATTTGCATCAAGTTGTATATTATGGGGCCTCATCACTATTAGCAAGGGCGATATTGTTACAGTTATGGACATGTGAGCATCTACCCATCACTCAACTGATATGTTTGTGACAACATCCATAGGATATGCCATACATATATACTTATTCAAGTGTGATTATTCAGCCCCATCTGGGAAATAGTGAGTATTGGTGACAGATATTGGATGACATCCATGAGGTCATATGGAGGCCATACAAGTTTACTGAGCCATGGGCCAAGGATGATGATGATATGGTATTTCTTTTGGCCCAAGATATTTTCTTGGCCAAATTCCCTCAGTGATCAAGAAATTCTACTTTAGGATGGTAGTAAGATAGTTTGGGTGACGATAGAGAATGCCATAGGGATCAACATATTATGCATGAGTTCAAATAGAGAGGCCAATATGGAGCCTGATGTTAGACTATAGGGCTTTTCTTGAGGCCTTTCCCTAGATGATAAAGATACTCCATAACCATGTTTAGTGAGAGATGGAGAGGAAAATGTAGGAATGGAGGGAGACTATGTGTGATGGTTCCATTAGCATTCATTCCCAAGATAGACTAATCTAACAAAGCCAATACCAAGGATTGAGGAGAAGTTGAGTGAAGGGGATGATGATGATGGTGGTGGTCAGGGAAGAGGTAGAGGGAGGCATTGAGCCAAAGGGAGAGATAGAGGTGCATTTAGAGGACCAGGGAGATATGGAGGCTGAGGTCAAGTAGCAGTGGTACTACTACAAAGGATTATTGCATGGGTTCTAGTGCAGAGGCCAGTAAATGTGGGTGCAAGGAGGTTTGGAGGGTTCCATAACTGTGGTGGGGTGAGGGTGAGAGGAGGTATGGGTAGTTGTGCATGATCTAGTCAGTGGGATGGTTGCGTTGGACAGGGTAGGACAGAGCACGCCAGGGCCAGGTTACTTGATGATGAGGAATTTATTCAGTGACAGAGCCACAAATACATATTCCTATCAGAGTTCCATAGATTTTGCTACCACAGGGGTAGTAGTAGGTAACGCCAAGTGTGTAGCAACTACCAAAGAGGCTAGGGGGATCCACGAATATGGACACTTGGATGAGTGTCATGGAGGCTCAGATGGGTGAGTGGACAACTACGTTGTAGGCTTTTATAGTTGTGATGACACTGAGGCCACCACCACCATTGAGTATAGATGGGGCTACAACCAGTCAAGTTCCTACAATCATACCTAGCACACCATCCATAGTTGTGACAAAGCAAGCTCTGCAAGAGGATAGGAGTGCCCCTAGTGAGCAGGAACCTTCAGATCAGCCACATATGGATGATGTAGGCGATGAAACATAGGGATGATTGTATATCATTTTTCATTGTAGTACTTATCATATGTTTTTTTATCGATGGGGACCATTGTATATTCATGTTGATGTTCTTTGAGACACTTTTGATGTTGATATTGATGTATTTTCATGACTTATTGATATTGATTATTCAATCCTTTTAATATCTAGTATCAGTGTTTTTAGATGTTTTTATATTGCATTCATTGTATCATGGACTTTGTTATCAATAGCATAAATGGATGAATGTGATGATGTTTTATAATTTATGTGATTGTGTAATGCATATGATTAGAGTAGTGATAGAATGTGTGAATGAGAAATAAAGTAGATGATCATAATTAAATGAAATGGATGAGAATAAAATGTGAAAAAAATGAAATGAATAAAATGTGATTATTGATATGTGATGAAAATAGAGTAATAAAAAAATATGTGGTTAAAGTAATGTATAAATGTAATGGAATGAAATGTGATTAATGATAGGATATGTATGAATGTAATGAAATGTGATGATTTGAAAAATGAGAAATGGAATGCAATGAAAGAGTATGTGCAAATGTGATGAAATAATAGGTAGTGTGATTAGATGGAATAGATGAAATGTGAATGAATGAAATATGAAAATGAAAGAAAAATGATAAATGGAAAATGAAAAAAATGTGGTAAAATGAAATGATATGATAAATGAAATGATGAATGAAATGAGACTAAGAATAAAAAGAAATAGAATGGTATGGTAAATGAAATATAATTATAGGATGAGATGATAAATGAAATGTGATGAATGACATGAGAGAGTGTCACAAACTAAAATGAAGTGAAATGGTAAATGTAGATAAATGAAATGATAATAATGAATGAAAAGGGAAATGATATAATAAGAGAAATGTAGTGAAATGCAATGAAATGAAATTGGAAAAGAAATGATAGTTGGTAAGAAATGTATGGAAACAAGTGAATTGGATAGTGGTCAAAAGATGTGAAGGGACGAAACTCAATATTTGAGATTTGAAAGACACAAATGACTTGAGATCCTAGTAATAATAAGCATAAAAAATGATAAATAATGTAGTGAATAGTGATTAAAATTGTTTGAGATTCGAAGATCACAATTAACCAAAATGCCCTCTCGCAAAAAAATCAAATTCAATTGATATACCGTTCAACGGTCACCTAGGGTTTGTACGAAAAATAAAACATTGGCTATATCCTTTATTTCATGTCATGCCTTAAAAATTTTTAAGCTACGACCATGTTATTCACACAGTCACAGGCGGTCAAGTGCTAAATAAGGTCAAAATGGCAGAGGCACAATTGCTTTATGTTTGCATCATCACTAAGTTAGTGGACTTAAAAAAAGTCAAGGTGGTGAGAGTGTGCCTTGATTTGTTTTTCCTAGGGTAAGTGCACAAAGTTGTGGTGCCAAAAGGGGGGTATAAGTGGACACCTTTTTCCTGAAATCTACAAATTTTGAACTTCAACAAGAATTTGAAGATAGTTACGCTCAAAATTTTCAGATATGACAAAAAAAAAAGTCGTAGTCCTTTGAATCTAGTTTCTAAACTACTAATTTTTTTTCAAAATGGTTTAGTTTTAGGTCCTCAAAAAAGGGGGCCACAAAAAGTGGTACTGTTTATTCCAAAAAAACATAGCACAGTACAAAGTGTGGCCCCCTTAAAATTTTAACTTTTTTTTTGAAATTTTTTAATCGCTCTAGTCAAAAGTTACTTAACACTATGTAGTTTATCCCAGATTTTTCAAGTAATTTTATAATGTCTATTTTTTTTTTAACGATTTTTTTAACTAGACACATCCCAAAAACGTGAAATATCTGTGTGCTCCCCCTAGAAATAATTGAAAACTAATCTAAAATCAAAACTTTTTTTTTTTCAAAGTGTGTAGAATGGAGTCTAGTTTCTAAAAAACTAAGTTGTTACAAAATTCGATGAACGAGCTAAAATCTATAGCCCAATTAGTACGTGGTGGTTTTTGACAAAAAATGAACATACATTCAAAAGAAATTATAGATGAAACACTTGAAATAGTTCAAATTAAAAATAAATTATATGGTTAGATAGGTAACACAGAGACCTATAATGCTATGTAACCTGATCTTATTGATACCTAACCACGAGAAATCTTGAAGGGGAGCACAGAAGAAAAAATAATCATTTTTTGTATGTTTGCTGGAAAACACATCTCAGGCCTGTTCATCAAATCCAAACCTTTGGGTTGGATCTCCAAGGCAAAACCAAGCCTTAGGCTTGGGTTTGATTAAGGTTTAAATAGCGCATGCACCCTATAGCCCGCACACACTATTTAAACCTCAGCTCTTAATAGCGTGTGCGCGCTATAGGGCGTAAGCACTATAGTGTGCATGCACTATTAAGATGTAAGTTGCAAAAGAGAACTAGGTGGGGGGGGATAGGGGAATGGCTATGTGTGTGCATGAAAGAGATAGAGAGAAAGTAGAGGATAGGAGAGGGGAGAGAGTATAGGATGGGAGAGAGAAAGTGAGAAAGAGTGGGGGTGGCAAAGAGAGTATAGGATGAGAGAGAGAGAGAGAGTAGGGGTGGCAAAGAGAGGAAGTGTGAGAGAGAGTATGGGTGAAAAAGAGAGAGTGCGGGATGGGGGAAAGAGATTTAAAGTAGGGGATGGGAGAGAGAGGAAGTGTGAGAGAGAGTACAGGTTGGGAGAGAGAGATTAAGAGTAGGGGATGGAGGAGAGAGAGAGTAGGTGATGGGAGATAGAGTGGGAGAGGAAGAACTTGAGAGAGAGGAGGATGGGAGTGCATGTGTGTGAAAGAGAGAGAGTATGGAATGGGAGAGGGGGAAGACAAATTAGCTCAAGAGAGAGTAGGGGATGGAAGAGAGAGTAGGCGATGGGAGAGGGAGTGGGAGAGGGGGAGACAAGGGGGAATAGAAATGTGTGTAAGAGAGAGAGAGAGAGAGAGAGAGAGAGAGAGAGAGAGAGAGAGAGAGAGAGAGAGAGAGAGAGAGTAGGGGATAGGAGAGAGTGTGAAAATTTAAGAGAGACTAGAGGGTAGTAGAGAGAGAGAGAGAGAGAGAGAGAGAGAGAGAGTGGAGAGGGAGAGAGTAAGAGTGAGAGTGAGAGAGAGAGAGTAGGCAGTGGGAGAGGGAGTGGGAGAGGGAGAACAAGTGAGAGAAAAAGTAGGGGATGGAAGAGGAGAGAGGGGGGATGGGTGTGTGTGTGTGTGTCAAAGAGAGAGAGTCAAGAATGAGAGAGGGGAGAGAGAGAGATAGAGAGAGTAGGCAATGGTAGAGGGATGGGAGAGAGAGGGAGAGAGAGTGAGAGAGAGAGAGAGAGATAGTAGGCAGTGGGAGAGGGAGTGGGAGGGAGAGAGAGGTGGAATGGAAGCATTTAAGAGAGATAGAGTAGGGGATGGGAGAGAGTAGAAAGTGGGACAAGGACTGTGAGAGAGGGGGGGGGGAGAATGGGAATGTGTATTTATTTATAAGAGAGATAGAGTAAAGGATGGGAGAGAGTGTGAGAGTTTGAGAGAAAGTAGTAGGGGATGGGAGAGAGAGTGAGAGTAAGGGATGGGGGAGAGAGAGAGAGAGAGAGAGAGAGAGAGAGAGAGAGAGAGAGAGAGAGAGAGAGAGAGAGAGAGTAGAGAGGAAGAAAAAGAACTTGAGAGAGATAGACAGTAGGCAGTAGGAGAGGGAGTGGGAGAGGGAGAGGGAGAGGGAGAGAAATAGGGGGGATGGGAGTGTATGTGACAGATGTAGAGAGTAGGGGATGGGAGAGAAGAAGAAGAGTGGGGGGATAAGAGTGTGTGTATCTATGAAAGTGAGAGAGTAAGGGATGGGAGAGAGTGTGAAAGTAGGGGGTGGCAGAGAGAGAGTACGACGATGGGGGAGAGAAAGTAGGCAATGGGAGAGGAAAAGAGAGAGGGGGGATGGAAGTGTGTGTTTGTAAGAGAGATAGAGAGAGGGATGGGAGAGAGTGTGAGAGTGTGAGAGTAGGGGGTAGATGAGAGAGAGAGTACGATGATGGGGGAGAGAAAGTAGGCGGTGGGAGAGGGAAGGAGAGAGGGGGGATGGCGGTGTATGTGTAAGAGAGATAGAGTAGGGGATGGGAGAGAGTGAGAGTGTGAGAGAGAAGGGGATGGGAGAGGAGAGAGAGAGAGTAGGGAATGGGGGAGAGTGTGAGAGTGTGAGAGAGTAGGGGATGGGAGATGAGAGAGAGAGAAAGGGATGGGGGAGAGAAAGTAGGCGGTGGGAGAGAGAGTGGGAGAGGTAGAGAGAGCTTGTACAAGATGGGAGAGAGAGAGAGAGAGTAGAGAGGGAGAGAGAGAACTTGAGAGAGAGAGATAGTAGGTAGTAGGAGTGTGAGTGTGAGAGAGAGTAGGGGGTGGTAGAGAGAGTACGACGATGGGGGAGAGAAAGTAGGTAGTGGGAGAGGGAGAGAGAGGGGGAATGGGAATGTGTGTAAGAGTGACAAATTAGGGGATGGAAGAGAAGAGAGAGAGTAGGGGATGGGGGAGAGAAATTAGGTGGTAGGAGAGGGAGAGAGATAGGGGGATAATAGTGTGTGTGAGAGATCTAAAGAGCCAGGGATGGGAGAGGAGAGTGGGTGAGAGAGGTAGAGAGAGTAGGTGGTGGGAGAGGGAGAGTGAGAGAGAGTAAAGGATGGGAGAGAGTAGGAAGAGAGAGAGGGAGAAGATGGGAGAGAGAGTAGGGAGGATAGAGAGTAGGGAGGATGGGGAGTGATGTGTTTTGAGAAAGTAGGGGGTGGTAGAGAGAGAGTACGACGATGGGGGAAGAGAAAGTAGGCTGTGGGAGAGGAAAAGAGAGAGGGGGGATGGGAGTGTGTGTGTAAGAGAGATAGAGCAGGAGATGGGACAGAGTGTGAGAGTGTGAGAGTAGGGAGTGGTAGAGAGAGAGAGTATGATGATGGGGGAGAGAAAGTAGGCAGTGGGAGAGGGAAAGAGAGAGGGGGGGATGGGGATGTATGTGTAAGAGAGATAGAGTAGGGTATGGGAGAGAGTGAGAGTGAGAGAGAGTAGGGGATGAGAGAGAGTGAGAGTGTGAGAGAGTAGGGGATGGGAGAGAAGAGAGAGAGTAGGGGATGGGGGAGAGTGTGAGTGTGAGAGAGTAGGGGATGGGAGACGAGAGAGAGAGAGCAGGGGATGGGGGAGAGAAAGTAGGTGATGGGAGAGAGAGAGTGGGAGAGGCAGAGAGAGCTTTTACAAGATGGGGAAGAGAGAGTAGAGAGTGAGAGAGAGAACTTGAGAGAGAGTAGGGGGTGGTAGAGAGAGTACGACGATGGGGGAGATAAAGTAGGTGGCGGGAGAGGGAGAGAGAGGGGGAATGGGAATGTGTGTAAGAGAGACAAAGTAGGGGATGGGAGAGAATAGAGAGAGTAGGGGATGGGGGAGAGAAGTTAGGTGGTAGGAGAGGGAGAGGGAGAGAGATAGGGGGGATAAGAGTGTGTGTGAGAGATCTAAAGAGTCGGGGATGGGAGAGGAGAGGGGGTGAGAGAGGTAGAGAGAGTAGGTGGTGGGAGAGGCAGAGTGCAAGAGAGTAAAGGATGGGAGAGAGTAGGAAGAGAGAGAGGGAGGGGATGGGAGAGAGAGTAGGGAGGATAGAGAGTAGGGAGGATGGGGAGTGATGTGTTTTGAGATAGTGCATATGCACTATAGTGCGTACGCGCTTTATAGTGCATACGCACTATAGTGCATACGCACTATCTCAGATCACCAAAAAAGGTCAAAAACCAACCTTGGGGCCCATTTCATCCATTTTTAACTTTTGGTCTGTTATGCTCTCTGTTATTCCGACAGAAAACACGGGTTTCAATATCTAGCAAACACTATTTCAACACTTTTGGAAGCTAGCAAACACCAAATTCAATCATTGGATACGTGATTTGAAGAAATTTTGAATATTCTTGTAATAGAAAAGGTTAGTGCAATCCATTTAAAATATTTTTTGTCGATATATAGATACAAATTTGATTATAATTTGATATGTTATGTAATATATAGTGAATTCATTAAAAATTGTATGTTTGAATGAAATGTTATTTCGAAATGGTTAGAAATTTCACAAGTCATTTGATATATATTGTGTATTCATTCAAATAATTATAATTTTTATATGTAATTGAATAATTTGTAATTTACACATTTTAAGTAATTTGGATGTTTGAATAATTTGACATGTAGAAATCATCATCATGCCACAGAACAAACCAAAGATTCAAACAAATGTAGATATGGAGAGAGATTTGACAATTAAAAGAGATAAAATGAAATTACTACGTGAACAAAGAAAATTGCAAAGTAATGATGAAGAATTAACTTTCGAAGAGGATCAAGAACCACCAGTACAAAGAAACAAGGAGGAAGAATTAGAAAGACAAAGAGAACGAATGAGATTGTTACACTCAAGAAGACAATTGAATTGTGAAGCTACACCATCCTCCAATGTTGGAGTCATATCGTCTGCTACACCATCCTTGAATGTTGGAGTCATATCATCCACTATACCATCTTCCAATGTTGAATTCATATCATCCTCTCATGTTGAAGAGAAACTTATTTATAGATCCGACGATATACACACTCCATCAAGCCATGTTGAAAGCACAACATCAACACATCAAGTAGGTGATATTCCATCTTTTACATCTTATTGCCAAGGCACATCATCTTCAGTTCAAGGTATGCAATACACTCAACCTTATATTGATGTTCAAAATGTTGAGAGAATTGAATAGATTAGAACACCTTCTAGAATTCATTTTAGAAAACCAAAATATTTGATTGATATTGATACTAACATTTTGAAATCAATGCCTGACAAGATTAGCAAGCGTACTTGTCAAAGAAAATTTAATCATATGTGGAAATTATTTTTTGAAGAATTAAATATTATAGGTCAATGCCAATTATTTGTTGAAATGATGAAGAATTTAAAATTTAGGCCTATCAGGAAGATTCTTGGGCTAAGAATGATGGATGATTCAAATGAAAAAAATATTGTAAAGAATCTAATGAGTGCTTATGACAAAGTGGGTTCTAAATCACGCACCAAAGATAGTAATATCACAAGACGAGTACTCACATCGACAATAGTAAGTAGCCAAATGAAGAAATCTTGACTCATGAGAAAGACAAGCAAAACATTAAAAATGGTAGAGGTACCTTAAGGAGAGCCATGCTAAGGCGTGAGAGATTAAAAGATCCAACAAAAAATGAGTTATGGACATTTAGCAGTAGACTACCGCGAAAGGATAAAGAAATCAGTGAAGCCTTGAAATCATTGATCGAAGATTTTTGGAAAAATAACACATGTGTTTCTCCTAATCAAAGAGATGTTGTAAGGAGGATTGGTAGCCGAAATCGCGAGCCACATGAGAAACATTTTTTGGACTCAACTCAGACACAATTTTTTGCAAAATTTATTGGTATGTATCCTCAAATTCGAATAAATCAAATATTTTTTGAGATGGGTAAACCTTTTTATGTGAAAATAAATCACACACGCACAACTTGTTGTTGTAGGATACATATTGAATTTTCTAACCATTTTGATGTTTTTAGGCACATATGCGTAGTTTTGCATTCTCAATTTGTTTTGCAGGATTGTGACATAAAAGAGCCACCAAGATCTTCAAGGGAATTCATATCCAACATTTTATGTGAAATAGGGGACGACCAAAAATTTTACAAGACATCATGCTTGGATGGTACGTGCTTATTTTGTGGTTCTTTGCAACTTTTATCAACGTGTCAACATATGGATAGTACACATGCAATTTGAAATGAAATAGTAGATTACGAAAAATTCAAGACAGTGACATGCTCTAAAAGATGAGAAACATGGTAAAAGATGTGATCTAGTTATTGAAAAGATTCCAGTGTATGAGTTCATGAAGATTTTTCGTGAAAAGATTATGTACGAGTATGCAAGGCATACCCATAGAGCTCGATGGTTGGATTTGCAATTCAAGTTGTGCAATGATACGTTTCCATTAGATACCATTGTTTCGGTTGTAGATTTTGTAGAGAACTACACACTACAACCACAAAATGAGGTGCAAGCAAAGTATTATACATCTTAACAGGTTTCTATATTTGTTCACATAACATTCATGCATTCACCTACAAGTAAAGAGGATGACAGAAAGATTTTGAGGGAGTACCATTTTTACATTAGTGATGATCGATCACATTCTATGGAGTTTGTACATGGTTGTTTTCAACTATTATATGAAGATTTGGCTAACAGGGGCATATCATATCATCAACACATTATTTGGTCAGACAATTGTGCATCTCAATTCAAGAATGCACGGATGTTCTATTGGTTGAGTAGGATGCACAGGTTGTGTAGAATTCAATAGATGTGGAATTTCACAGAGGCTGGTCATGGTAAGGGAGAGCACGATGGTGCAGGCACATGCATTAAAAGAGCCTTGGCTCGTGAAGAAATAAAGTACAAAGATGGAGCAATATTGATAGATGCAAAATCCATTGTCCAATGGTGTAACGCTACAATGGGTCCAGGTAAGGAAGGTGAGTCTAAAGTTCATAGATTTTTTTGGTTGATAGATAATACTAACATTACACCATATCAAGGTTGTTGCACACTAACAGGATCTAGTGAGTTACACTCTTTTAGAAGCTCTGATGCAGGTTCATGGAGTATCCACACATGAAAAATGGCATGCTATTGTCCATCATGTGCAGAGAAAAATTGGGATGACTGTGAGTCAACTGAATGGTTGGACAAATGGGATATATAAGTTTTGGACCCAATTGACACCTATCGTCCCCCACAAGCACTAGAAATGGTAGAGATGGATTCATCTATTGACTTTGACCGCTTGTCAGATTTAGTGCAACCTATATATATATATATATATATATATATATTTATATTTATATATCTTTGTAATTTTAATATGTAACTTTATAACTTTTACCCAAGTATTTTTTGAATTAATGACTGCATTTTGTACATTTGTCACTGCAGGCCATGTTTTTGCTATTATTGCACCTAAAGACAATGAAGAAGGGACAGATTATTATTTGTGTCATTGTGTTGTAGCCAAACAAAAATTTGATCACTCGATTATAGATGGTGAAGGTTTAGAGTACCATGTTGGTGCGGTGGTTGTAACAGGCACATGGCTTAGACGATATCCTATGAAGAATCCTAACTTATGGTTATTCGAGGATTAGCAAATAGAGAGGAAGATTCTTCATTATTCAAACCTTGTTGTCGCATCAAATGTCCACTTGATAAAATATGGTGGAAAACTACATAATAAGATTCTTTGGAAAGTTCACGAATCAGACCATGAGGCAATACTTGAGACATTAAAATGTCGAGCAGATCCAGTTGGCTCATTAGATTGAATTGGGAGAGAGAGAAAAAGTGATCAATTGGATCCAAATACAATGTTACAACCTCTTCCCCAAGACTATCACATGACTAAGGTGGACTGTATTTTTATGATGTGTAAGATGAGATTTAATTTTTATTTGTTTAGAATATAGATACATTATTTGAATTTATATTAGATTCTTTAATAGGACCCATTTTTTTAATCTTATCTTAGATTTGTTACTGTGCTAATTCTTCATTTGTAGGTCACCATAGACGAGGGCTAATAAAGTTGACGCACAAGTGATAAAGAGTGAGATGCCAAAATCATCTGCGAAATGGTATTATCAATTCACATCCTCAATATTTATTAGTGTTCTTTATTCAAGTACCATTGTATGCTAATCATCTTATGCCTAGAATTGTAGCTTTGGGATCAACACTATAAAATGAAGGATGTCATACTACATTCATAGAGGTACCAAAATATTTTATTTGATATGGAGACAAAAGAAAATGTGTATTCTTCATAACTGCATTTGAGTCTCATGTATTATCATTTTCAGCTATTGACATCAGAGATACCTTTACATCTTCATCATTGTATTGATCAACGAGTCCTTATTGCACTCACTAGTTCTAAGCCAATGACTAAGGTATGAAAGAGTTTACATTAAAATTTCATTAGTACTAAAATTCAATATAAAATTCATAGGCACAATCGAGTGGTAACGTTGATGGTTTTTGTAGGGTCTTATTCTTCCCGACCATCAATATATCCCTGAGGTGTATATACAGAGGAATTATCAACTAGCTGTAAGAAAATATTAAGTTTTATGTGTAAATATATATATATATATATATATATTTTATATAAAATAGTTATTTATTCATATATAATATTGATTGTAACATGTCGAGTTACAGAAGATTCTAGACTAATGGACTAGTGAGCATGTTAGGAAGACCTCGTTATATACACTGTTCATCTCCCACTTGTTGGCAATTAAAGACAATTAGGGATTTATTTTGTTCCCCTAGTTGGAAAGAGTATATATCTAATGATGTACATTTTACACCTATATGGCATTATTGGGCATATGTTTTGTATAGCTTTTTCTATGTATGTCATTTTTTACATATATTTCATGTATGACATTATTAGACATATGCTTATGATGTTTCAAATTATTGATAAATGAATTATATGATATTGTTAGACCTTATGGAATCAACTTTGATTTTTTGTTATCACATTGGTTTGATGCTTGTATTCAATCAATCAACATATTTTTCTTTTAATTCTTCCACATTTGGCATATCCATCTAACAATGAACTTATGATACTCCGATCAAGAAGTGCATGATTGCATGGTTTTATGGTGGATGTCCCTCTCATTTTTAAATTCCAATTTATTCATCGACATGAGTAAGGGAGATCAATTCCATTTCTTTCAATTGTATTTAAAGGTCATTAAAGTTTTTTCAAACAATGTGATTAAATAAATATTATTCAGCATTTACCTCTATCATCAAGGTTGATTCATTCCTCCTCTTATTTTACCAAATAATTTGGATGAATCGCCCATGGCTCCTTACATTTCTTGAAGAAACTTTTCAAAGACTTTGCAACATGTCTTCTCTTCTTCCATATAGTTCATGTTCATTGAAGACATTTGGTCAAACAATATATATGCTTTGTATATTCTCACAACACCAATACTCATGGTACAATGCTTATAAGATCCATAGTTGAAGAGAAGCTATGTGAAGCTTCTAGAACCATGGACCTATAATTAATTTAGTATTATTCCATCCATGTTACTTATGAAAGTGGACCTTTCACATAGATAAGTAGGGAAACCAAAATTGAAAGCCAAACTTAACATAGAAAAGTAAAGCAAGCCTCAACTATATTCTCATTAAACACTGTGAATTCAAATATCTTTGACGGGGCATATCTTGGAGCTCGTGCAAGATATGGATGAGGTTCTAGTTCCTACAAGACTGTGTTGCAGAGACCTACAATAACCTCTCTCACTTTTTGGAGATCGCATTTTGTTTTCATTCTACAACGCCATCTCGAGTGATGTTGAAACTTGCAGTGTTGGCTAGTACAAAGTTGCCAACTGCCAAATCTCTCTCATCTTTCATCGTGGGATCAAACTGTCTGCTCCATTAGCTCTAGGTGGCCGGTTAAACCCTATCCCCAACCTCATTATGTCCCCTTCAGTGCTCAAATGTTCTCAGGCACGCTGAATCGAGATGTCCCTAAGGGTCACTAAATGCCACAAGGCTGCAATCTTTGATGGGGCATATCTTGGAGCTCGTGTGAGATATGGATAAGATTCTAGTTCCTACAATATCGTGTTGCAGAGACCTACAATAACCTCTCTCACTTTTTGGAGATCGCATTTCGTTTTCATTCTACAACGCCATCTCGGGTGATGTTGAAACTTGCAGTGTTGGCTAGTACAAAGTTGCTAACTACCAAATCTCTCTCATCTTTCATCATGGGATCAAACTGTCTGCTCCATTAGCTCCGGGTGGCTGGGTAAACCCTATCCCCAACCTCATCTTGTCCTCTTCAGTGCTTGAACGTTCTCAGGCACGCTGAACCAGAATGTCCCTAAGGGTCACTAAATCCCACAAGGCTGCAATATTTGATGGTGTATATCTCGTAGCTCATGTCAGATATGGATGAGATTCCAATTCCTACAAGACCATGTTGTAGAGACCTACAATAACCTCTCTCTCTTTTTGGAGATCGCATTCCATTTTCATTCTACAATGCCATGTCGGGTGATGTTGAAACTTGCAGTGTTGGCCAGTACAAAGTTGCCAACTGCCAAATCTCTCTCATCTTTCGTTATGGGATCAAACTGTCTACTCCATTAGCTCCGGGTGGCTGGGTAAACCCTATCCCCAACCTCATCTTGTCCCCTTCAGTGCTCAAACGTTCTCAGGCACACTGAACTGGAATGTCCCTAAGGGTCACTAAATGCCACATGGCTGCAATATTTGATGGGGCATATGTCGGAGCTCGTGTGAGATATGGATGAGATTCTAGTTCCTACAGGACCATGTTGTAGAGACCTATAATAACCTCTCTCACTTTTTGGAGATTGCATTCCATTTTCATTCTACAATGCCATCTCAGGTGATGTTGAAACTTGCAGTGTTGGCCAGTACAAAGTTGCCAACTGCCAAATCTCTCTCATCTTTCATTGTGGGATCAAAATTTCTACTCCATTAGCTCCAAGTGGTCAGGTAAACCCTATCCCCAACCTCATCTTGTCCCCTTTAGTGCTCGAACATTCTCAGGCATGCTAAACCAGAATGTCCCTAAGGGTCACTAAATCCCACATGGCTGCAATCTTTGATGGGGCATATCTCGAAGCTCGTGCAAGATATGGATGAGATTATAGTTCCTAAAGGACCATGTTGCAGAGACCTACAATAACCTCTCTCACTTTTTGGAGAGCGCATTCCATTTTCATTGTACAGTGCCATCTCAGGTGATGTTGAAACTTGCAGTGTTGGCCGGTACAAAGTTGCCAACTGCCAAATCTCTCTCATCTTTCATTGTGGGATCAAACTGTCTACTCCATTAGCTTTGAGTGGTCGGGTAAACCTTATCCGCAACCTCATCTTGTCCCCTTCAGTGCTCAAACATTCTCAGGCACGCTGAACTAGAATGTCCCTAAGGGTCACTAAATCCCACAGGGCTGCAATCTTTGACGGGGCATATCTCAGAGCTCGTGCATGATATGGATGAGATTCAAATTCCTACAAGACCATGTTGTAGAGACCTACAATAACCTCTCTCACTTTTTGGATATTGCATTCCATTTTCATTCTACAACGCCATCTTAAGTGATGTTGAAACTTGCAATGTTGGCCAGTACAAAGTTGCCAACTGCCAAATCTCTCTCATCTTTCATCGTGGGATCAAACTGTCTGCTCCATTAGCTCTGGGTGGCTAGGTAAACCATATCCCCAACCTTTTCTTGTCCCCTTCAGTGCTTGAACGTTCTCAGGCATGCTGAACCGAAATGTCCCTAAGGGTCACTAAATCCCACAGGGTTGCAATCTTTGACAGGGTATATCTCGAACCTCGTGCAAGATATGGATGAGATTCTAGTTCCTACAGGACCGTGTTGCAGAGACCTACAATAACCTTTCTCACTTTTTGGATATTGCATTCTATTTTCATTCTACAATGCCATCTCAGGTGATGTTGAAACTTGCAGTGTTGGCTAGTACAAAGTTGCCAACTGCCAAATCTCTCTCATCTTTCATCGTGGGATCAAACTTTCTACTCCATTAGCTCCGGGTGGCCAAGTAAACCCTATCCCCAACCTCATCTTGTCCCCTTCAGTGCTCGAACATTCTCAAGCATGCTGAACTGGAATGTCCCTAAGGGTCACTAAATCCCACAGGGCTGCAATCTTTGACGGGGTATATCTCAAAGCTCGTGCGAGATATGGATAAGATTCCAGTTCCTATAGGACCCTGTTGTAGAGACCTAAAATAACCTCTCTCACTTTTTGGAGATCACATTCCATTTTCATTCTACAACGCCATCTCGGGTGATGTTGAAACTTGCAGTGTTGGCCAGTACAAAGTTGCTAACTGCCAAATCTCTCTCATCTTTCTTCATGGGATCAAACTGTCTGCTCCATTAGCTTCGAGTGGTCGATTAAACCCTATCCCCAACCTTTTCTTATCCCCTTCAATGCTCGAACATTCTTAGGCACGCTGAACTAGAATGTCCCTAAGGGTCACTAAATCCCATAGGGCTGTAATCTTTGACGGGGCATATCTCGGAGCTCGTACAAGATATGGATGAGATTCTAGTTCTTATAGGACCGTGTTGCAGAGACCTACAATAACCTCTCTCTCTTTTTGGAGATCGCATTCCATTTTCATTCTACAATGCCATCTCGGGTGATGTTGAAACTTGCAGTGTTGGCTAGTACAAAGTTGCCAACTACCAAATCTCTCACATCTTTCATCGTGGGATCAAACTGTCTACTTCATTAGCTCCGAGTGGCTAGGTAAACCCTATCCCTAACCTTTTCTTGTCTTGTTCAGTGCTCAAACGTTCTCAAGCACACTGAACCGGAATGTCCCTAAGGGTCACTAAATGCCACAGGGTTGCAATCTTTGACGGGGCATATCTCAGAGCTCGTGCAAGATATGGATGAGATTCTAGTTCCTATAGGACTGTGTTGTAGAGACCTACAATAACACCTCTCACTTTTTGGAGATCGCATTCCGTTTTCATTCTACAATGCCATCTCAAGTGATGCTGAGACTTGTAGTGTTGGCCAGTACAAAGTTGCCAACTGCCAAATCTCTCCCATCTTTCATTGTGGGATCAAACTGTCTGCTCCATTAGCTTTGGGTGGCCGGGTAAACCCTATCCCCAACCTTGTCTTGTCCCCTTCAATGCTTGAACGTTCTCAGGCACGCTCAACCGAAATGTCCCTAAGGGTCACTAAATGCCACAAGGCTGCAATCTTTGACGGGGTATATCTTGGAGCTCGTGCAAGATATGGATGAGATTCCAATTCCTAAAAGACCATGTTGCAGAGACCTACAATAACCTCTCTCACTTTTTTGAGATCACATTCCATTTTCATTCTACAATGCCATCTCGAGTGATGCTGAAACTTGCAGTGTTGGCCAGTACAAAGTTGCCAACTACCAAATCTCTCTCATCTTTCATCATGGGATCAAACTGTCTGCTCCATTAGCTTTGGGTGGTCGAGTAAACACTATCCCCAACCTTGTCTTGTCCCCTTCAATGCTCGAACGTTTTCAGGCACGCTGAACTAGAATGTCCCTAAGGGTCACTAAATCCCACAGGGCTGCAATCTTTGATGGGGTATATCTCAGAGCTCATGCGAGATATGGATGAGATTCCAGTTCCTATAGGACCGTGTTGCAGAGACCAAAGATCAACCAAGGATAAGGATAGCATAGTAAGAAAATGATTATTTATCTGTTGGATATAAGTCTTTTATATAACAAACCATTTATATGCATAGTAAAAGAACTGAATATAGATTTGAGATATATTGATCACTTGCAGTCTGATCATCTTCACAAGTATGCAAATTTTGTTTCACTATTTCATGTGGGTTTATTGAACTTTCTTTATGAGGTCATTTACAGATGGGATGTTCAAAGGTTGAGTTCCTATGGGCTGTCAATACTTTGACTATACTTTAAGTCAACGATTATCAATATGGGAAAAAATGGAACTCGTTGTATTTTGAAGTACTGAGAAGATGGCCTTGCCCTTCCCCAGGAGTTTTAGAAATGGGAGACATTAGGTAAGAGAGTGAAAATGTTACTATCGCTTCAACACACATGACACAATTGGAAATGCAAATTTTGATGGTAATCATTTTGTGATAAGGGAGAGACTAGGGATGATCATTGTTACTATCTCTTTAGTAGTGGATTTTTTTTTTCTCTTGAATTTGGTGGTGGGGGATCAGTGGTAATTCTCCTTGGATATTCCTTCTTATGATGTTAGTGACAAGTGTTTCTCTTTGAAAACACTTGTACAATGTTTTTTAAATTATTAGATAAAAACAAAGAATTGTAAGTATTAAACATGATTAGCCTTGAGTTCCTAGAAGATCTTTATTTCCCCATCAATGCATTTAGAAAGTTAAGTTTTAAGAAGATCATAAATAGAAAAAATTATAGAAGCTATTTAAACATTTATATTGATTGGAAACATGTGAGTCTTGAGTTTCCTCTAGCTTTTAAAGAATGTTCCTTAGCTAGCATACCTAATTTCACATTCCATAAGAGTGTCATTGCACTAAAGATTTAGGAAACCAACTGCTCTAAGATAAAGCTTCCCGGTCAATAATAATCTACCTATTGAGGTACATAATACTTCTCAATTAAACTTGTGTTGATACAGTATTAATTATGTAATTAACTACAATTTCAATATCTTTGTACAGGGGTTGACTGAGAAAACTATTTGAGGTCCAATTTGAAAATATATTTGTAAGGATCTCGACCAAGGTTCACAACTTCGATGATTAATACATTCATTCAGGCTAGAACCTCACTACAAAAAAATAATATATAAAAAAGGTAGTGAATAACGTCATGTCTAGACCCAAATCAACCAATGAAAGTCAAATCAGCATAATGTGGAACAACAATATATGCATTGAGTGGGTTGTCATAGAAAAGCTTCAGAATAAAATTCATGTCTAGAATTAAAAGACCTATAGTAGATACTACATGATGTTTTAACAAATAAAGTAATTGGTTAAAGACTATTATTTCCAAGGTATTATGTCATAGTATTTTAATTGTAATGATCTTAGACTAATGATATTCTTGAAGGTAACTTTGACATGCAACAAGAAAGACAACCTACAACCAAGGCTATATTGTGCCTACAACCAAAGCCATAAATGCTCACAGCCAAAGCCACTAGTGCACATAGCAAAAGCCATGGATGATTATAGCCAAAGTTATGAGTGTTCACAGCCAAAGCCATGAGTACATGAAGTCGATGATCACAATTGTTTACAACTATTCACCAGAAACAGCTTCTTTGCAGTTTTTGAGAAATACTAATAAAGCAAAAAATAACATCTACTAGTTGGTAGACATAATGACAACTCTCTAGCAATTGAATTTAATTTCATACATGCACATATCTAATTTAATGTCATACACGAACATATCTAATTTAACGTCATACATGAATAAACATATAATATAAAATGATAACCAATAATGTCATATACATTAACAAACACAAAATATATATTATGATAACCAATAATGTCGTATATGAACAAAAATATCATATATTAACCAATAATGTCATACATCAAATATAGAATGTCATATGTACATCAAATGTATGTTGAATATGTCTCTTTGATGCCTATATATATACATGGGGAAGGAAACAAGTCTCTCTCTCTCTCTCTCTCTCTCTCTCTATATATATATATATATATATATATATATATATATATGTATCGAATATCTCAACTACATCTTTTCCTCCCCATGAGGGGAAGGAAATAAGTCTCTCAACATCCTCTGCCATCATGTGGAGGGAGATAGTGGAGATGACAGGGCCCTCCTGACATGCTCACTTGACCTCTTGTTGAGGCTCTTCTCCAGGTCCAACTGATACAAAGAAAGTAGATATGAATCAATATTTATTATATGTTGAAATCAAATATATGTACACACAAAATCAATTATTTTATTACCGCCAACAAATAGTCACTCTGTAAGTCCATCTCAAATGCTCGTGGACGATCAGGCGTGACAAGACCCTACAAAAATTCAATAAATATAATCACTTATAAATAACATTACAAATTTTGAGATTAACTATTATAAACAACAACTAAAATGAAGAAAATTCTTTCATACCTCTGTTAGTGGCTGTGAGCTAGCCACAGTTGTGGCCACTCCACTATCAATAGACTATCGCAGATGAGGAGGTCTGTCTGACATCATGAGCTGCATGTCATACAATACACGTTATATCTAACATGAAACATGGAATAAATATAATCAAATGAATTAAATTAACATGAAACAACTTTACCTATGTGAAGCTCGTATGATGTCTCGGCTCTGTGTCTATGGTAAAGGTTGAGGGTCCTGTGGAGAACTGATGCACATGCATAATTTTTTTTGTCAATCCTTAATATGATTACATAATAAATATATGTATTAATTAAAATGATTAAATTGATACATACCTCAGGACACGTCGAAGGGACAAAAAATGGGCCTGGAGGATCGCTGCTAGGCCCAGCAACACTTTGACCCTAAATTTTGAACAATGTCAATAAATGCTAATTAATTAATCATTCACTATACATATGAAATGTGATCAAATTAGTAATTTACTTGTGTGTCAATGCCAAATGTGTCATTCAGGAACTCATCAGTGACAAGCCCATCATCTGCAGCATCTCCGGCATGAGTGCCAAATGTACATAGGGATCCGCATGAAGTGCACATGTGACCACGATGCATAGAAGGCTCCCCCTCAACTAATGGGCTCGTGGAATGGATGAGGGTTTGTGTCAAAGCATTCATGGTCCCTAGAGTGTTGGCCTCTACATGTTCCTTCACAACTGAAGGAATAATCACATGCTCGTGCTATGGATGGACCACAGGTACCCTAACTACATTAGCTTCACGACGTGCTCCTAGCCTCTCAAATGATGATCCCCCACCTCTACCCTAGGAGTCTAACATATCAAAATAATTGGGGATCTCCCCAAGGACAAACTCACAATATAATTTCTTCAAAAAATACATGGGGACCTTGTGATTGTTGCAAGGAGGGGCATCAAAAACCATTCACCATCTATCCTGAAAATTATTTCTAATAGCATTGTGTATGCACCAATGGATGGGGAATTGTTTAGTACCCTCTCTAATAGTATTTGGCTCACCAGGTTTTCTAAAGAATGCACATATACTACCTTTTGATAGTTCTTTTTTTTTAACATCTTCATATGACAATTTATTTGCATAAAATCTTTTTTGTTCATCCCTCTTAGCCCACCAAATATCTAACTAACCACTAACTGAGGCTATCTGAGTGTTAATGGATTCGAGGGATGATGCCAATTGAGCCCTCATTGGATTGGTTTGTGTAAATTCTTTCAACCGAGAAATGAGTCTTTCTAATTTAGTTTTGCCTCTCTGTATTTCATTTCTTATATTTTCTTGTGTGCCTGGCAGAGGTCTTGCAATTGGTTCAGGTTGTGGAATTTGTTGTTCTTCTTGAGGAGGGTTTTGATTTTGAGGTTCTTGAGGGTTTTGTGGATTTTTTGATTGATTATGGACATTTCCTGATAAAAAATCAATTGAAATCCAACTAAATAAACAAATCTAAATGAAATTTGTAAAAACCCTACAAAAGAATATCAAAAACCAATAAAAAAATATGGAAAATATATTAAACAATGCAAAGTTATGTTTATATCACTTACTTCGTCGTCTTGGGTGTGCTCGTTGTCTTGGATTTCATCAGTGAGGAGGCATTTTGGCAAATGGTGGTGAATTTTTACTGTCAAACCCATGTACGCACTGTTGGAGAGCCTAAAAACAAAATGAAAATGATGGGCCGCGGGTTTGCAGCCCATCATATAACTTTTTGGATATCAGAATAGCGTGTATGCGCTATTGAAAATTAGAAAAAAAAAAAAAAAAAAAAAAAAAACTTGTCATCTTTTTGGCACCACAACTCGGTGCATATGCCCCCTAATCTCATGGTTATGATAACATGCTATGGTTTAAGTTGTGACAACATTAAAAGATAAAGCCATTAGTATTTCAAAGATACACTTTGCACTATAAGATCATTTAGATCTATGGCTAGTGCATGATCATAGTAGGTTAATACAAGGCTAAGGTCTGAGTTGAGATCACATGATTACCTTTTGTTCACTTGGTTGCAAGGATAAGAAGTGAGCCTTGGGTTAAGGTGGTGATGATGTAGATGTGGTTAAGATCTCAGTATTCATAGGGTCATGTCAGTCAATGAAAAATGTTAGGAGCACATTATGAAATAGTGATAACCAATGGATCATGGTTTCGCTAGAAGAGACTATTATTGAAAGAAGGTGGTGGCAAGGTTGTGATCGCAGGTGATCAAACATAAAATATAAGTTGAATTGCTGACAAAGTGGTAGAATGGTAGGAAATGTTTGGTCCACATGGCAAGACTTGATGGTTAATTCAAGCTGACCAAACGACATGGATAAAATTGGAAAAATTAACAATAGTAGAAGTAGCTCCTTGATGATGAATCTAATCTTTCTGATCTCCTACAACCACTTTCATCATTCCTTAGGTCTGCTAAATGCAAAGAGATGCTCCTCCACTACCTATTGATCCATCGATTCAGTCAAAAGTTAATGACCATTGTTCCTAACCACTCAGACCTTTGTTTGGTGAAGAAGTGATCTTCTCATGTATGGATTCATGTTGTCATCAAATCTTTAAAGCCTTGCAGTGATTATTCTCTGTAGATTTGATTGTAGTGGTTAAATTTTATCTTATGATAGAAGTTTTCTAAGTTATGCTTTCACTATAAAAGAAAATGTTCTACTCTTTCTTTGGTTTGGATCTTCTTTATTTCTCTGGAATTTCCTTTGCATGTTACTGTAAATCCTCTCTTTTCCTTTGAATTATATGACATTCTATTTTATCTCCTTCATCCATCATTGTACTATGGAAGCTTTATTTTCCTCTCTTTGTTGTACTATGGATATCTGTAATTTGCATTTCTATATCTTTATTGGCTCATGAATGATAAGAAGGGAAGCACTTTTTCCTTGTGTTACTCATGTGGTTGTTTGATCTTTATGTACTTGATAGATTAAAGCAAGTCTGAATCCATATATCTTTGGACTATCATAATAATAGTACTATGCATGTATGGGAAGGGATTGGTATGAACACCTTATTTTAGTGCATCACCTCTTTAGAATAGATTAGGTAGTTTCTTTCATGTATTCCTTCTCCCTTTTCTCTTCAAGAATAGTTTAAGTGCATCCTAATAGTACAGGAAGTCAGCCTTCTCCAGAGACTCAACCTCATAGTTCAAGTCCCATGGCTTGGAGGTTGTTTCCATGTTTCATAAGGTTATCCTTAGGTAAAAAATTTGGACAATGGTGCTAGCTTTTGTTACAATAGTTTTTGGCATGCTTGGTAAGACAATATATTAAAAATTTAAAGCTCATTGGCATCAAAGAAAGATTCCATGTTCATGCTGAGGAGATAGTACTGCTTTTAGTATAAAGTCTTTAGGAAACTCATTTATCCAAAATGTATTTGGTGACTCTAAACTTCAAACACAATTTGGTTTCTAGACTAAATTTTTTGTGATTCGTGCCCAAGAAACACACAAGAGCATCTTCCAAAGGTAACTTTCAATATTAAGAGCTTTCTTTTTGTTATCTAGGAAGAAAGGCTAGGGTATCTCTATCACTAGTTAGGAGTGCAACAGTAACACATACCCTTGCAAGATCTATCTCCACTCCTCTTGTTGTTAGGTTTCAGCCTATAATACCATATACTAGCATCAATAGATCACTTTCTTACATGGACAGAGATCATTCTTTCACCACCTTTAATGGTGGAAGCCCCCTCCCATTAGCCCAAATGCATGATGTACTAGTATCAGCTCTCAAAAGTATACTTGAGTTTACAAGTGAGACCTCCATCTCTCCTATTGAGCATATTTAGGAGATGTCTAATGTCTACAATATTCATGGCAACATTGAGGCTGATGTGGTAGTCAGGCTTCTGGCTTCATCCTTAAAGGGAAAGGCTCTATAATAGTATGGAGGTTTGCCTCATAACTCTATTATTGATTGGGATGGGTTAGGGGAAACCCTATGCAGACATTTTAGAGGAAAAAAGTGATCACCACTTTTGCAATAGCTAACAACTATCAAGAGGGCCCCCCAATGAATGTATGACTGATTTCAATTATATATTTCAAAAGACATGGGACAAGATATCTACTGTAGTCAAGCCCTCTCCTAGTAATGCATTCTTGTATTATCTCAGGGCCTTCAACAGTGATATTGCTACCACCCTACAATCTATGGGAAGGAACACTCTACGAAATGCTTATAAGGTGGTCATAAGAGTAAAAAGTATTTTGATACAGGGAGGGAAGTTAGCTCCAAGGCCCCCAATGCCTTTCTTCCTTGGCATGCCTACTCATCAACCTATTGTAGCCCTTATTCATGTCTCCTCTATTTTTCAGCCTCTTGCTCCAATCCTAGTAGCCTCCACATCCTCTAATGGAGTTGATAGGATTGAAGAAATGATGCAAAAACTAATGAAAAATGTGGATAGGAGGATGCAGTAGTAGGAAAAGAAAATGGAGGACAATAGTGCAGTAGTGCAAAAGATGCGAAATGATTTGGTAACTATGAAGAGGCTGCAAGCTTAGAACAATAATCTTCTCCAACTCTAGAGTCAAGGTCCCATTCATGGTAGACCTCAAAACCAAATTCATGTCACCTACAATTAGAATAGACCTACCAACCACCCTCATAATCAAAATAGACCTATCAACCACCCCTAGTCTTCAAACACCAACCTAAATAGGGCTTTAGTCCCTCAGAACAATCTTGCCCAAGATAAAGATTTCTACCCTTCTTGGAACTACTACTATTGATATTGCATGTGTCATAAGGTAGAATCTTACTTGGCTTTAACTATACTAGAGTGAGCAATTTCCTAGTAACACAATTCTAATCAACCAGCTGATACTTTCCAGCAAGGTGATTGTACTTTTATGAACCACCTGGTGGAGGAACATGGTAATGTAAACTAGGATTTATGTGCTTACAATACTAGGAGAAAAAAAAGAGCTATGGAAGAGGTTTCTCCTTAACCTCCTAATTAGCCTTCAACATCAAGTGTAGTGCCCCATGTACAAATAGTTTCTTAGCAATGCATTGTTAACCAGCCTATTGATGCTCCTTAGCAGCAAAGGTAGTGTGAAAGCAGAGATAATGTGAATAACTCACAGATTGTCCCACCTCAAGCTTCTACTTCTAAGGCTTCTACCATAATATCTAATGCTTCTTTTAGTGTGGTAGAGTAGATGAAGAAGATGAATGTGAACATTTCTATGTGGGATGTTGTAACTATTGTGCCATCACAAAGGAGGTTGTTGTAGTAGTAGCTAGGAAGAGTTGAACTCAGAGATCAGTCACCTAGCATGGAGAACACCATGAGGTTGGTACAACCATCAAAGGAGGTAGAAACAAGTAAAAAGGTTAGACCTCCTCCATTTTATGTTTATCTGATTATAGGAGACAAGCTAGTTCTGATGTAGGAGCATCCAGAGGTACAAGGGAAATCCTGTGTCACCCAAAAAAAATACTTAGACTTAGTTTTTGTTTCATGTGTTTTCATTTTTGGATACCCATTTGGGTCAAATAAAGGTTCCAACTCTCATAGTTCCACTATCAGTGTTCGTGTAAATCTTGAAAAAATAGGAGTATGTAATTGAGCCATCATTTTGGTGAACTAGGAGGTGTAAATTGGCTAGATGAAAGTAATTGTGATTTAGAGTATTCCAAAAAAAGAATCAGGTCAAAAGGCCCCACGGTTTGAAAGTTATTGCAGTTTTTTGGGTTTTGGAGACCTCCTAAGAATGCTCCAAAGTCAGGTTAGGGGAATTAAATGACCTCAAAAAGGGTCAAAAAATGGGGGATGAGTGAAGCTGGTCCATAGGGCTATAGAACGCTTCGAGAGCTTTTCAAAAATGTAAACAGTTCATCAATCGAAGCTACGGTTCAAAAGTTATGCCTCCCAAAAGTTTGGTTACCATTTTTGGATTCTTCTAGATTTGCATCGACTTCTAATGCAGCTTTTGGAACCTTCTATTTGGTCGGTGGATGCCTACTAGCACTTTCTAGAATGTACTCCTAGTCCTTAACCCTTCGGGGTCTATTTAACGAGATTTTAGGCATTGTAAAGGTAGTTCAGAGTGGAGTTTGAGAGGAGGTACTGAAAGGAGAAATTATCTCCACATTTATGCTAGTGTAAACCCTTAGAGCATGTTTTGAAGTTTATTTTCTCTATACTAAATGTACTAGCTTATTTTTCAGTTAATACAATTTCCCTTTTTCTGTTGTGTCCATTCTATTCTTTGGTTTTGTCCCCATCAAGTGGTATCAGAGCTGGTTTTCCTGAGTGTGTAGATAGAGTGCCGACTGTGAGGTAGTTTGCACTAGGATTGTTTGAGTTAGAAGATGCCTCCATGAAGAGAGTGTGGTGGAAGGGCCAGAGCTATTAATCTTGAGGAGGTTAGAGCCCTCCAAAGGCAGGTACAAGCATTACAAAAGGAGCTCCGTAGAGGAGAAAATGTCACCGCAAGTGACGATAGTGAGGATGACAATGAAGAAGAAGAAATGGAACCAGAAGGGGAATTTGATGGGGAAGTTCTGAATCATGCAGAGGAAAGGCTTTTTAGGGCCATTACTAAGTAGGTGTATTTTCAGGAAATCTAAAACCAGATGAGTTGATCAATTAGATCAATGAACTGGAAGAATACTTTGAGTATGAGGATATTAGGGACCCAGATAGGGTTAAGTTTGCAAAGGCCAAACTAAAAGGCCATGCCAAAATTTGGTGGCAAGAGGCCCAATTGGAAAGAAATAGAAGAGGACAGGAAAAGATCACAAGATGGGATCGCATGGTGGACAAATTGAAGAAGCAGTTCATTCTTGTGGACTACGAGCTTGATTTGTTTAAGAAGATGCATGGGTTAAAGCAAGCAGGAAGATAAGTCCAAGAATATACAGAGGAATTTTACTGACTCTTGATTAGAGCGGGCCATGCAGAAGCAAATAAGGAGAAGGTTTCTCATTATATCAGTAGGTTGCGACCTAGCATCCAAGAGGAATTAAGTCTAGTAAGAATGACCAGTGTTGAAGAGGCATACCAATTTTCCCTACGAGTTGAAGAGAAGCTAAATAAAAGGTTTGAAGGAAGACAAAGAGGGCATGGTCAAGGAGGAAGGAGAAGTGGTAGATCATCTGGAGGCCACAATGAAACCCAAAAGAAAAATGAAGATGTGGGTACTAGCAGGAACCAGAGGAATGAGATTTCAATCGCTCCCATGATCAAGACTTTGGAAATCGGAGAGGAAGAGGTAGAGGACATGGACAAGGAAGAGGAGTCTTCCGTGGTACCTATTTCCATTGCAATGAAGAAGGTCATTGTGCCTTTGAATTCCCTCAACAACAAGGAAGGATAGATAGGAGAACTGAGGGCCAAGCTAGGGTTGCTCATGTGGATGAGGATGCACAATCATCACATTCAGAGGATGCAAAAAGAGGAGAGACCTTGGTAAATGAAAGAGTACTACTAAGTGGTGATATTGAACCAAGACAATGGAGGAGTTTGTTCCATACCAGATGCAAGTGTGAGGATAAATGTTGTGACGTGATCATTGATGGTGGTAGCACTGATAACTTGGTATTAGAAGAGATGATCTCTAAGCTGAAGCTCAAGAGGGAGAAACATCCCCAGCCCTATCAGATTGCTTGGGTAAAAGATTATCATAAGGTCCTGGTAAGTGAACATTGTTTAGTGAAATTCAAAATTGGGAGTTACCATGATGAAGTTCTCTATGATGTTATTCCGATGGATGTTTGCCATCTATTGTTGGGTAGACCATGGCAGTTTGATAGACATGCAATACATGATGGACATGCAAACACATACTCTTTGACAAAGGATGGAGTTTGCCACAAATTGAAGCCAATGAAAAAGGAAGGTGAAAAGGTATGTAGCAGTGCTAGGATTTGTCTTGTTGATGAAAGGAAGTTTTTAGATGGCATGAAACATCAGAATATGTGCTATGCTTTGATTCCTAGGAAAGATAAAGAAGGTAGTAGTGAAATACCATTTGAAGTTTCAGATTTACTAGGGGAATTTGGAGATATTATCACTGATAAGTTTCTAGATGGATTGCCACCAGTAAGGCAAATCAATCATTAGATAGATCTGATTCCAAGAGCTAGTTTTCCTAACAAGGCTACTCACAAGATGACTCCTACTGAAACAGAGGAGCTAAATAGATAGGTTCAAGAGTTGTTGAGGAAGGGCTTGATTCGAGAGAACTTGAGTCCATGTGCAGTACCTAAATTACTCACACCAAAGAAGGATGGAGAGTGGACGATGTGTATAGATTCTCGAGCTATAAAAAGGATAACCGTCAAGTACCAGTTTCCTTTGCCAAGGATGGATGATCTTATGGACTACTTGAGTGGAGCTCAGTACTTCACAAAGATAAACCTAAAGAGTGGTTATCACCAGATACAGATTCAAGAAGGAGATGAGTGGGAAACAGCCTTCAAGACCAAGGAGGGTCTTTATGAGTGGTTAGTCATGCCCTTTGGATTGACGAATGCCCCAAGCACCTTCATACGGCTCATGAATGAGGTACTTAAGAAGTTCTTGGGAAAATTTGTTATTGTTTATTTAGATGATATTTTAATTTTCAGCAAGACTTTGGAGGAACATTTACTGCATATTTGTAGTGTCCTTGAAAGGCTAAGCGAAGAGAAACTATTAATTAATCTGAAGAAGTGTATCTTTGCAAAAAGGGAGTTATTCTATTTGGGGTTTGTTATATCACCTGAAGGTCTCAAAATGGATCCAGAGAAGGTAAAAGCCATCTTGGAATGGCCTACACCAAGGTCTGCTACTGAGGTAAGATCATTTCATGGTCTGGTTAGTTTTTACAAGAAGTTTATTAAGAATTTTAGTGGCATATGTGCACCCCTAACTGATACAATAAGAGGGGATAGAAAAGAATTCAAATGGACTACAGTAGCTATGAGAAGTTTTGAATTTCTGAAGAAGAAGGTGATAGAACAACCTATGTTGGCACTTCTAGATTTTAGAAAGGTTTTCCAGGTGGATTTTGATGCCAGTGGCAGCGCTATTGGGGTTGTATTAAGCCAAGAAGGTAAGCCTATTGCATATTTTAGTGAAAAATTGAATGATGCAAAGAAGAAGTATTATGTTTATGATCAAGAGTTCTATGCAATAGTTCAAGCCTTAAAGAAATGGAGGCATTATTTACTACCAAAGGAATTTTTTTTGTATACTGATCATCAATAATTACAATACGTAAATAGCCAAGGTAAATTGAATCAGAGGCATATGAAGTGGGTAGAGTTCTTGCAGAGCTATACATTTGTGTTGGAGCATAGAAGTGGAAAATCTAACAGGGTTGCAGATGCACTAAGTAGGAGACAGTTGTTGCTTACAGTAATGCAGGTTGAAGTAGTTGGGTTTGATGAACTCAGGAATTTGTACCCTAGGGATCCTGATTTTTCTTAAGCATGGAAAGCTTGTAAAGAACCTGTTGCTGTAGTTAGAACCAAGTGGTTAGACTATTTGATTCAGGATGGCATGTTGTTCAAGGGTAGTCAATTATGCATTCCAAGGAGTCCCATGAGGGAAAATCTAATTAAGGAGAAACACAGTGGAGGGATGGCAGGACATTTTGATCAAGATAAGACCATTTCCATTCTTAGAGAACATTATTTTTGGCCTCAAATTTCATAGGATGTGAGGAAGTTTGTACAGAGTTGCCAGGTTTGTCAAGTTGCCAAGGGGTTTAGTCATAATACGGGCCTATATCAGCCATTGCCTATTCCATCAAGGCCATGGGAGGACATAAGTATGGATTTTTTTCTTGGATTTCCAAGGACACAAAGGGGTAATGACTCAGTATTTGTAGTGGTTGATAGGTTCTCCAAAATGGCACATTTCATTCCATGCCAGAAAACTCATGATGATGTCCATATTGCAGACTTGTTTTTCAAAGAGGTGGTAAGACTACATGGTCTTCCAAGGAGTATAGTTTCTGACAAAGATACTAAATTTGTGGGGTATTTCTGGAGGACATTGTGGAAAAATTTAAGAATCGACTTGAAATTCAGTTCCACGCATCACCCAAAAACTGATGGCCAAAAAGAAGTGGTAAATAGAAGTCTGGGCAATTTGCTGAGATGTTTAGTTGGGGATAAGCCCAAGGGATGGGATTTGATTCTACCACAAGAAAATTTTGCTTACAATAACTCTATAAATAGGAGTACTGGAAAATCACCATTCCAAATTGTATATGGGAATAGCCCAAGGACTGCACCAGAATTGAGGAAGATAGAGCAAGGGGAGAGGACAACTGCTGAAGTGGAAGAATTTGTTGAACATATCAAGCGTCTACATGAGGAGGTTCAAGCACACATTACCAAGATGAATCAAGAGTATAAAGCTAGGGCTAATCAAAGGAGAAGACATAAGGAATTCCAAGTAGGGGATCTAGTCATGGTGCACTTACGAAAAGAAAGATTTCTAGCTGGTACCTACAACAAGCTAAAAATGAAGAAATTTGGCCCCTGCAAAATTTTGAAGAAACATGACTCAGGAAATGCCTATGAAGTGGAGCTACCAGATGGTATTCAAATTTCTCCCATTTTCAACATTGAAAATTTAACAGAGTATCATGATGATGGTGCAGATGAGGAGCTGGTTTTAGAGCCATGTCCAATTCCTACTTCTAAGAAGGAGGAGATAGAAGACATTCTAGATCATCGTGTGGGTAGGAGTACCAAAAATAGGTAGTATGAAGAGTATTAGGTCAAATGGAAAGGATGATCAATCGAGGATTCAACTTAGATTTCAGCAGCTGAGGTTTCCCATTTGGGATTCCCTCTACCATTCATAAAGTGACAGGGTCACTTTTCAATCTACCCTTCGTGTCTGATGCAGGAGCATCCAGAGGTATAAGGGCAATCTTGTGTCACCCAAAAAAATATAATTAGACTTAGTTTGTGTTTCATTTGTTTTCATTTTTGGATACCCATTTGGGTCAAATAAAGGTTCCAACTCTCACAATTCCACTATCAGTGTTCGTGTAAATCCCAAAAAAATAGGAGTATGTAATTGAGCCATCATTTTGGTGAACTAGGAGGTGTAAATTGGCTAGATGAATGTAATTGTGATTTAGAGCATTCCATAAAAAGAATCAGGTCAAAAGGCCCCACGGTTTGAAAGTTATTGCAGTTTTTTGAGTTTTGGAGACCTCCTAAGAATGCTTCAAAGTTAGGTTAGGGGCATTAAATGACCTCAAAAAGGGCCAAAAATGGGGGACGAGAAAAACTGGTCCATAGGGCTATAGAGCGCTTTGAGAGATTTCTGAAAATGTAAACAGTTCGTCAATCAGAGCTACGGTTCAAAAGTTATGCCTCTCGGAAGTTCGATTACCATTTTTGGATTCTTCTAGATTTGTGTCAACTTCTAACGCAGCTTCTGGAACCTTGTATTTGGTCGGTGGATGCCTACTAGCACTTTCTATAATGTACTCCTAGTCCTTAACCCTTTGGGGTCTATTTAACGAGATTTCAGGTATTATAAAGGCAGTTCGGAGTGGAGTTTGAGAGGAGGTACTGAAAGGAGAAATTATCTCCACATTTATGCTATTGTAAACCCTTAGGGCATGTTTTGAAGTTTATTTTCTTTGTACTGAATGTACTAGCTTATTTTTTAGTTAATACAATTTCCCTTTTTCTGTTGTGTCCATTCTGTTCTTGGGTTGTGTCCCCATCAAGTTCACAACTTCATGATTGATTTAGGGGCTAGTAGTTCAGTAATGCCCAAATGTGTTGCTAATATTTTGGAAATGAAGTATGAACCCATTGTTAAGGATGTATTGAAGTTAGATGGTAGTACTATCAAGACTATGGGAATCCTTAGAAATGTGGAAATGGCCTTACATGCATGCCCCGGTTGTACTGTAATTCAAGATACATGAATTGTTGAGGTTAAACCATACTTTTTCATTTGTCTTTCAAGAGATTTCACTACCCAAATAGGTGGTTACATACTTCTAATTGGTCATATATATTTTTTTAGAACTAGATATGGAACCAAAGCTTCAATTAGAGCAAAACCATTAGCCCTCCATCATATTGAGCCCTACACTCCTAATCTCATGAATATGAATTGTACCATCCTAGAAATAGATGAGAATGTCATAGCAAATGAGCTTGCCACTTCTTTAGTTGAGATACCTAATTTCCTCTTGGATGAATGGGCTAATACATATCAATTTGATCCTATATCAAAAACTTTAGAGATAGGCCTTGGCACCTATTGTATATCAAAAAAGGATGCTCTTGTCCCCAACTTAATGAATACCAAACAAGGCAAAAGTGGGATATGGAGTATGTATTTTCATGGATCAAGAAATGAATATGGATCAAGGGTTGGTGTGATGTCATTTTCTCTTGTATTAGAAAAGTACTACTTCTCATTTAGGCTTGAATTCTATTGTACTAACAATGTGGCTGAGTATGAGGCATTGACTCAAGGTCTCTTGCTTGCCCAAAAAAGAGGAATTTTAGTATTAAGTGTATATGGAGATAGTGAGTTAGTAGTTAATTAGGTGAGAAATCAAAATGTTACTAAGAATGGTTTTCTCATGTCCTATAAACATAGAGTATGGGATTTTCTCCAAGGTTTCAATGCATTTAATATTCAGAGCATCCCTAGATGAGGGAATAGGCATCCTAAAAAACTTGTGGCAGAGGGTGCATCTTATGATGTCCCAAGGAGCCTCAAAGATGAGAGGAGGAATAGGATTAAAGTAGTAGTTAGACTCCCTATCCCTAATAATAATATCAATTGGTAGGCTTTTGAATTTGATGTACAAATTATGCATTTCTTGTAGAATGAAGCAAAGTTTTTAGATAGAAATCAGTCAAGATTGCATTTCCAATATGGTGATCAAATCATCAACCTCAACTCCAACAAGTTTTTTAAGGGTCTCATTACCTTAGATAGTATCTTCAATCCTGATGACCAAGCAAAGGATAAAGGCATGAATATTTTTGCAAACAAAGGAGATCATATGCCAGTTATAGTTGTTGATGGAAGGAAGCTAAACATGGGGAAGGTATGTTCTAAAACTAAGAAAGAAATTTTTTTCCATTTATGCCAAGAATTTAATGATATATTTGCTTGGACATATGATGATTTAAAGGGTTTTGACCAATTTTATTTCAGCATTCCATAGATCTAGTGGATAATGTCAAGCCTATTAGGCAAAAATAGAGACCAATAAACCCAAAGATTGAGCCACTAATGAGAAATGAGTTGTCCAAATTAATTGAGGCCAATATCATTTTCCTAGAAAACACTCCTTTTGGGTGGCAAACCTCATCCTTGTTAGAAAAAAGAATGGAGAAATTAGACTATGTGTATATTTTAAGGATCTAAACCAAGCCTCCCTTAAAGGTCATCATCCTCTCCCTTCCATGGAATAGATATTGTCCAAAGTTAGTAGTTTAGAGAGACTCTCCTTCTTGGATGGATTCTTGGGTTATAACCAAGTGTTAGGCAAAGAGGTTGACAGATATAAGACTACTTTCACTACCAAATGGGGCACCTATGCCTACACTAAAATTCCTTTTGGACTAACAGATGCAGGTGCCACATTTCAAAAGGTAATGGAGATGGCCTTCAAAAATATGATTGGAAGGTTTTTTTTGGTCTACCTTGATAATATTACAGTATATTCAAATGATGTAGTAGAGCATTTTGGTCATCTCAAACAAGTGTTTATAAGATATAGAGAGTATAGAGTTTCTCTAAATCCAAGCAAGTGTATCTTTGCCACTAATCAAGGGAAATTATTAGGACATATTGTATATAAATATGGTCTAACCATTTTTCTAGAAAGAAAAAAGGAGATACTTGCCCCTTCTCTCCCTAGTCACAAGAAAGGTCTAGAAAGTTTTTTTTGTAGAATAAATTATGTGAGAAAATTTATTCCTAATCTAGCTACCATTGTGAAACATATTACAGTGATGCTTAAAAATAATATGGCCTTCTCATGGACTAAGTAAGGAAGAGAAAATTTTGAAGAAAGCAAAGAATCCATAGCTTTTGCCCCTACTCTCATCAATCCAAATTTTGATAAGAATTTCATTCTTTACACCTTGGGAGGTGAGTCAAGTATCTCTAATGTTTTGAATCGAAGGAAAAGAAGGCCCTTGTAGTCATAAGAGCCTTGAAGAAATTCAGACACTTGTTGTCTCATAACAAAATCCATTTTTTGGTACCTCATGCAAGTGTTAAGGATTTCTTATTGAGTAGAGACATTAGTGAGAATAGGACTAGCTGGACCACTACGATGATGAAGTATGATGTAATGGGCACCCTAGAAATGCCCAAGAACTAAACCAATTGCTCAAAGTGATTTTAATGCCTTTGCATAGATGTCGAAACCATATAACATGAACAAGAAGGAACTTAACATGAAATTTGAACCATTGCTGAAATAATATTAGTTCTCAAATACATAGAAATGAATTCCAAAGGCCAAACCCCAAGGGAATGATGTCTAGAATGTTAGAAGAGAGGATAGACATCCTCTAATGCCAAGAACAAATCTATAACTCACACCTCCAAGCTCTTATCAAATGTAATTCACAATCATCCGATGCTAAACAATGAGGCTTCCACCTCTATTTATACTTTCCCTACACCCTTCTAGAAGGGAATCAAATATTGATTGATTACAAGTACTAGAAGCTTCCTCCTTCCAATAATTAATGCACTCTCTAGAAACTCCTCCCTTGCAATACAATAATTAATTGTGCTTCTAAAAAATTAAATTACTAGAGGCTTCCCCCTTTCTAATAATTAATACACACTCTAGAAGCTTCTCCCTTCTAATAAAATAATTAATTGAATTAATTAAATATAAACTCACCTTTTAATTTTAATTTATTTAATGACTTTATAGGAAATTAATTTAATTTCCTCTTATGCTCCACTTAGCCTTTGGAGAATGTGAAGGCGAAGAGCTCCACTTAGTTGCTAAAAGATGGGGACATTACAATCTGCCCTCCTTGAAATTGCTTGTCCTCAAGGAATCTAGCAACACAATGAACTCCAACCTCCACCTAGATCACAAATGAAGTATTATGTGACATTCCTATGGACATTAATCAAACTAAAAACTAGCATCATCAGGACCAACCACATGTCCTATAGCCTAGCACCCAAAACTTGTGTTGATGATCTAGAAGTAAAAATGTCACCAAAAGGTGGCTTCATAGAATATTAATGAAATCTCTTCTTCCTAACTATTGTAACACAAAAATAAATCTTTTTAGATGGTGAAAAACTAAGCCCAACTCTACTAAGGTGAGTGATCAACATCAACCTCAAACATCAAATTGTCATAAGACAATGTTGCATCCATGTTGAACATAGTACTATCCTAGAAGTGAACATCAACACTTTTTTGATCGATAGTATAATATGACTATGTCACTCTATCACTCACCTCATTAGCAATAACAAGTGTGCTATCATCAGAGCACACATCGACAATCACATGCATACTATTAAACTCCTCGTTGGATGGTTCAATTGACATAGAAGTGGCTATTGATATGACAGTATCTTCACATTCTCCTAATCCCACTATTGTTGCATCGCCATCTCCTAAAAAAGCTTCATATGTGGAATCCTAAATCTGCACACATGACTCAACACCAAATTGTGAATCAATAATACTAGAGCATAAACCCACATCTACTAACTTTTCTGAAATGCCCACATCACCAACATCATAACTAGGTGGCTCTTTACATGTCTCAATCCCACCTGAAGAATCAACTACCTCCTACACTAGAGCAACATACAAATTGTCAATTTTGATGCCCATTTGTCTACCAATAATCTGCAACATCATATCCATTCACCTATTCTACTCCTATTACATCATATCCATTCACCTATTATGCTCATGTTGCATCATATCCATTTGTCTATTTTGCTCTTGTTGCATATGTTGCCCCTCCTCTAATGTACCCAGTAACCTAAACATTACATTTTCCTAATCTGGACTAATATACATTTTGTCAAACACTTTTCTTGCTATCCAACTATTCCAAATTCCCTTTAAGACCTCCATAGGATGGAAATACTTATAGCTCTGATACCACTATAATGGGCAGCTCTAGAAATGGCTTTGATACCACTGTAATGGGCTCTAATACCATTATAATGGGAAGCTCTAGAAATGGCTTTGATACCACTATAATGGGCACCTTGGAAATTCCCAAGAACTAAACCAATTGCTAGAAGTGATTTTAATGTCTTTGCAAAGATGTTGAAACCATATAACATGAACAAGAAGGAATTTAACATGAAATTTAAACCACTGTTGAAATAATATTAGTTCTCAAATACATAGAAATGAATTCCAAAGGCCCAACCCCAAGGGAATGACATCTAGAATGTTACAAGAGAGGATATAAGTCCTCTAATGCCAAGAACAAATCTATAGCTCATACCTCCAAGCTCTTATCAAATGCAATTCACAATCATCTGATGCTAAACAATGAGGCTCCCACCTCTATTTATACTTTCTCTACACGCTTCTTGAAGGGAATCAAATATTAATTAATTGCAAGTACTAGAAGCTTCCCCACTTCCAATAATTAATGTACTCTCTAGAAACTCCTCCCTTGCAATACAATAATTAATTGTTCTTCTAGAAAATTAAATTACTAGAGGCTTCCCTCTTTCCAATAATTAATACACACTCTAGAAGCTTCTCCCTTGTAATACAATAATTAATTAAATTAATTAAATATAAAGTCACCTTTTAATTTTTAATTTATTTAATGACTTTATAAGAAATTAATTGAAAATGGTGCTATGGCAGTAATAATGGTAGATCTGAAGAAGCTAGAGGAAAATAGAAATCAGGCTACACAAACCTTAGAGATACATTAGCAATAGATGAAGATGGGCTTTGATAAGAAGGATAAGGTCAGAAATTTTAGGGAAGGTGATCTTATGCTGAAGTGAGATGTAGACATGGCCAAAGTAGGGAGACACTCAAAGTTCGATAGAGGAGAGTTTTGGTCCCAATTTTTTGCAAGTTGTGGAGGTAGAAAGACACATTTTGTGGCTCAAACTATGAAAGAGGTGATAAATTTGATAAGTTTTCATGGTTTTAGAGACTCCATATGCCAATGCATCTTTTAATGGTCATTATTCATGTGCCAAGTAGACTTGCATCCCCTTTGACTCACCAGAAATGTTAACCAAAATGCCCTCCCACCAAAAAAATCAAATTTAATTGATAAAATATTCAATGGTCACCTAGGGTTTGTATGAAAGATATAAATTTGGCTATATCCTTTATTTCGTGTCATACCTTAGAATATTTCAAGCTGCAACCATGTGATTCATGTGGTCATAGGCGGTCAACTACTAACTAAGGTTAGAATGGAAGAGGCATGATTTCTTTATGTTCAGATCATCACTGAGTTAGTGGACTTAACCAAAGTTAGGGTGGAAAGAGTGCACTTTTCTTTGTTTCACCTGATCACATGGTTATGATAACATGTTATGGTTTAAGTTGGGACACTGTGAAAAGAGAAAGCCTTTAGTATTTCAAAGATACACTTTGCACCATGGAATCATTTAGATCTACAGCTAGCACATGATCGTAGTAAGTTAAGAGGAGGCTAAGGTTTGAGTTACAATCACATGATTACCTTGTTTTCTCTTGTTCACAAGAAGTAAGCCCTAGGTTAAGGTGGTGATGGTGTGGATGTGGTTAAGATCTCAGTATTTGTAGGGTCATGATGGTTAATGAAGAATTCTAGGAGCAGGTTGTAAAACAATGATAACCAATAGGTCATAGTTTCACTAGTAGAGACTGTTATTGAAAGAAAGTGGTGGCAAGGTTACAATTTTGGTAGTCAAACATAAAGTATAAGTTGAATTACTGATAGAGTGGTAGAATGGTAGCAAATTTTTGGTCCATGTGGCAATACTTGATGGTTAATTCTAGTTGACCAAATGACATAGCTAAAATTGGACAAATTAACAATAGTGGAAGTAGCTCCTTGATGATGAATTTGATCTTTCTGATCTCCTACAACCACTTTCATCATTCCTTAGGTCTAATAAATGCAAAGAGATGCTCCTCTACTACCTATTGATCTATCTATTTAGTCAGAAGTCAATGACCATCATTCCTAACCTCTTAGAGTTTTGTTTGGTGAAGAAGTGATCTTCTTGTGTATGGATTTGCCCTGTGATTGGATCTTTTTAGCTTTGAAATTATTATTCTCTGTAGATTTGGTTATAGTGGTTAAATTTTTTCTTATGATAGAAGTTATCTAAGTTATGCTTGCACTATAAAAGAAAATTTTGTACTCTTTCTTATACTTAGATCTTCTATGTTTCTCTAGCATTGCCTTTTAGTTAGAAGTTAATGACCATCGTTCCTAACCTCTCAAAGCTTTTTTTGGTGAAGAAGTGATCTTCTTGTGTATGGATTCACCCTATGATCATATCTTTCTAGCTTTGCAGTGATTATTCTCTATTCCTTACTGTTAGATCTTCTCTATTTCTCTGGCATTGCCTTGGCATGCTACTATAAATTCCCTCTTTGCCTCTAAATTATATGAAATTTTGTCTTATATCAGGTTCATCCATTGTTGTATTCTGTAAGTTGTGTCTACCTCTCTTCAATGTACTATGGATATCTATAATTTTCTTTTCTGTATTTATGTTGGCTCATGAATGATAAGAAGTGAAACATTTTTTCCTTGTGTCACTCATGTGGTTGTCTGATCTTTATGTAATTGATAGATTAAAGAAAGTTTGAATCTATATATCTTTGGACTATCATAATAATAGTATTGTACATGTATGGGGAAGGATTGGTCTGAACACCCTATTTTGGTGCATCACCTCTTTAGAATAGATTAGGTAGTTGCTTTCATGAATTCCTTCTCCCTTTTCTCTTCAAGAATAGTTTAAGTGCATCCTACTAGTAGAGGAAATCGGCCTTCTCTGGAGACTCAACCACATAGTTAAAGTCCCATAGCTTGGAGGTTGTTTCCATGTTTCACAAGGTTGTCCTTAGGTAAAAATTTTGGACAAGGGTGCAAGCTTTTGTAATAACAATCATAGAATGCAATAGATAAAATTGTGGAATGAAGCACGAGGAGGAATTAGTGATCATAATTTTTTGAGATTTGAAAGTCACATAATACAATAAGTGGGATGAGTAATATGGGATAATGAAGTGTGATACATGGTGGAAGTGTTGTGATGAGACAAAGTCCACAATAGTCTAGTGTGAATCATGCATGAGTACGTTGTTTTGCATTCTACCATTTGATAGCTTTTCCCAAATTGTGTAACTATGCAAATGGTTTTGTTCAAGATTGTTTGTGTTACCTTAATTTTTGTGCCTATTATTTTTTTTAAGGAACCCAAGATGAAAATGTAGACTAAATGAATACAGCTAACTGTCACTTTTTGGAAAGAGATGCAAATTAATTTTCATCATAGAGGACTTGAGTAAAAGTGATATTACAACTTCCACTAGCTTAGCTATGGTGATATGAATATTGTATCATGTTGTGAAGTACAACCAAATAAAATCAATGTACATGAAAGATAGAACAAGTATTAAGAAAAAAGTTACAATCATAGTAAATGAAAATAGGCACATAAATACTCACATGTCAGAGAAAGGACCTCACCTAAGATATCATATCAAACTAGTTGAGGTACACATGGCCTTCTAGACAAGAGGAGGCACTTACAAGTGGACAACAATAATGTATAAAATTGTAGGATCACTATACCAAACACTAAAAAACCACAGGCAAACAAAATATTATGGCTTCATCCTAGTACCTCTAGTAAAACATCATAAAAGTACTAGAAGCTTGTAATAGTAGAAAAACTAGTAATTGGGAACTAGTAGTGCTGACAGTTGTGTGCAATAGTGTAAAATTTGTTCAATTCTTCATAGATAAACCTATTGTAATGTTGTGGCAAAAATTCATGGGATGTGTAAGTGGCAAATCTATAGCGAAATGCATGGAGTGTGCTTTGGAAGAGATGTGTTGGTGGTGATTATGGCATGGGAATGTCAAAAGTGTACATGGTACTAGTACAAAAAGATGCATAAAATGGACATATGGAAAGGCTAGCATAGACTGAGGTATGATGAGTAATGGTCATAAAAAGGTGGGTAATATGTAGAGGGTATGAAACACATAGTTGTTAAGTGTATTGGAAATCTTAATCAAATGTGTGAGTAAAAGTAAGTTCGGCTCACTAGATCAGTCATGTTAGGAGGGTGATGTTAGTCACGAGGGATGGGTGAGGCAAGGATGAAGAGAAAAATGTAGTAGGCATATGTCTAGAGAACTAGTGTATAAATTTGAGCATCAAGCATTGGTTTAGGAGCAAGGTGAATCAAGTCAGGAAAGAGTGGTATAGATGCAACCTGGGGGTTTAGGAACTAGAGTCAAAGAAACTCATTTGTTCACGTTAATGATGTTGTTAGGGAGTGCAATACAATAGGAATTATTGGTAGTGTTGGGTGATGAATAGATGATATAGGAATAGAAAAATCCACCTAGAAAGATGAAGAGTGCATCAAGAGTAGCAACAGAAGTGGGGGGAGGGGGGGGGGAATGGACTCTCTAAAGAAAATTGTGGGAATAGCTTAGGGAGTATAAGAAGATGTCAATATAGGAAAGATGATGACTGGAGTATGTCAGTTGATTAGTCTCAAGATTCCAAGATAAGGGTTAGAAAAAGGAGAAATTATTGGTGTGAGTGGGGAGGATCTCCAACTAGACATAGAGGGTGGAGGCCAAACGTCAGGTGACATAGAAGAATTATGGAGAATTTTGTCCATAGAGAGATTCTAGGTAGAGAACATGGAATAAGAAGTTGCATTCTTGTTGGGGTTGATGGAGAAGGCATGGGAAGATGGAGCGCAAACAGAGTCAAGATCACTCCAAGTGATGGTGAATATAGAATAGTTGTCGATACAATCATTTGAAGTAGAGCTGCATGTAGAGCAATCAGGGATGTGGATGGAGTCAGCATGAGCATAAAGGCTACAAGAATCCCTAATGATGGTGCAAGTGGGTTTAAAGAGCACAACAGATGAGTTGGTGCTACTGCAGTCACAATTTGAGTCTTTTAGGGAGGTGATTACAAAATCAAACATGTTATCATTGCAGCTATAGGAGCGATTAGCATTAAGATAGTTAAAGGTGAGACAACTACAATAGCAATTGAGTTAGACAAAAGTGGATGTGGAGCAGTAAAGGATGGCGACTGATCAGATGTAATAGGAACAAGATGTGACCCAACTAGTGATCACTGTACCAAGTGTAAAAAAGCTGGTGGAGAATGTATTTGTGGAAATGTAATAGACAAAAAAAGTGCATTGAGAAGGTGCTGATTATATGGGACTTTATCATCAAGAATTCCCTAATGAGAACCATCGGGAGACTCAGTTTGTGGATAGTGAATTTACACAACTATTGAACATGCAATTACGTAGTGTTAGATTTCCAATTTCCATGGATGTTGTGTGGGTACAAAGAAGGTTAATACTAGAGGCCTCTTCTTTGAGAACTAGATTTGGGGAAACACCCTTGGTTGGGCATCCAATCCTACCACCTCCTCAAGGGAGGCTAGAATAAATGAGCAACTAGTTTTATTTTGAATGTAATATTTGGTTGCTGCCACCATAATAGAATAAATAGGTGTGTTATTGTAAGGCAAGAAAAATGGTAATTGGTGGTCATGTGCATAAACTGTGTGATTGGAAAATGTTGGCTAACCATTATCATTTCCTTTTTTGATAAAGTTGCATGTTCAAATGTTTTTTGAATTTTTAGGAAAACATTTGAATGTTTTTTTAATTTTATGGAAATATTTGAATGTTATTGGATTTTTTGCAAATATTTGGCCCGTTTTGTGATTTATGAGAATATTTGAATTTTTTTGAATTTTTGCAAATATTTGGAAGGTGATCAATACCCCCAAAAACATGAATGATGGGACATTTTAGAGGAGGATTGACCTTCACTTATGTGGGGTAACTAAATATCAATGTGAGCTCTCAATGAAAGATAAGGATAAAGTTGTGTATCATTAGGAGAGCCATGATGCTCAAGGTCAAAAAAGTAGAAGTGCTAAACCAAAAACTACAAGGCATAATTATATATATATTGATAGCCTTTGCAAATAAGCTAGGAGTCAAAAGTCAAATGTTCTCTAGGTGTGTATTGAGACAAATGCTCATGGGGCCAGTGAAAAGGCATTTGGGCCCATCAGAGACATAGATGGCCAAAAAAGGCACCAGCCTTAAAAAAGGTGAAACAAGGTCTTGAAAAAGGTGCTTTGGCCTAAAAAGGTGCTTGAGGGGCTGGAAAAAATTAAATTGGGCCTTACAAAAGGTGCTTTGGGCCTAAAAGCCACTTTGGGGGCCTAAAAAGGTGAATGAGGCCTTGAAAAAGGCACTTTCGGCCTAAAAGGGGCTTTGGGGGCCTAAAAAGGTGCTTGAGGGGCCTAAGAAGGCAAAGAGACCACTGCGATCTCTCAAATGTACACTTATGTATTATGTGCCCCCTGTTAGGTGGTGATGAAAGAGCCCAATGGATATTTGGGCCTTTCAAGATAGAATTGATATATTTGTTGAAGGGTTCTAGACCAATCGTGGCCTCTGCAACATAAATAAGACTTGAAATCCATAGGGAATTGTTGTTCTTAAAAGTAGGAAAGAAGAGGGAGGTCGATGGGACCTCTTTAGCTATTCGTATTATGCTAGATTTTCAAAAGCCTAGGAAGATGTTTCAAGATATAATTACACTGCGTCTTAATAAATCAATACTCTTTATTGTTTTTCCAAAGATAATAGAGCCATAAAACATACCCTAAATATTTAAATACTTTTTAATATAGTGAGCCTCACCATTGATTTCATATAGAACTAGTCGAGGTACACAAACTTGTCTTGAAGGAGCAACAATTATAGATGGACACTAGTTTGACATGAATTCAATGGATCATCGGTTTGAAAAATACAACAATAATGTATGTATAATTAAATAGCCTATTTGAGTTGAGGTGGGTCATGATTGATAGGAATTTTGAGATGTTAATCTTTTGAGATTGTTTGGCTATCTTTGGCAATTATTACCCATTATTTGATGTTTTTGCTAATTTTGGATAATTTTTCAATGTTTTTGAGAATTTTTGAAGTTTTTTTTATCATTTTTGACAATTTTTGAATGTTTTTGATGATTTTTGAGAATTTCTAAATGTTTTTGACAAGTTTTGAACTGATGGGAATGGAGTGAGGATGTGAATGATATTTTTTGGAATAGGGAGATAACCAAGGTCATATGGAGACACCTAAAGAGTCAAGGAGACAAAAAGTGGGCTAAAAGTGGGCTAAAAGTGGGATCAAAGAGCTATATTGGAGACAATGGAGGTGAAGAGGAACTGTGAGACTTCAAATGGATTGAATGAAGACTAAAATGGATATTGGGAATTATTGGTCATGGCAGACATCTGAGATGTGCACTGATTTTCCTACGATTCATGTCTATGATATCTTACAACATAATCAAACTCCATGTTTCCTTTGAGTTATTTGCCATCCTATTGTTGTTTTTTTGGTTTTCTCCACTACTATGAACTATGTATGATGCCCAAAAATCACTAAATTGTAACCCACAAGTGTTTCTCAATTGGGTATGTGTAAAATTAACTCAACTATGAGGAGGCTACAAACAATAAAAATTTGTCTTAGAGAGAGTTGTTTATGTCATGCCTTGTTGTCTTTTTGCATTGAAGGACTTTTTTTGTTTAGGGAAGACCAAAGGTGTTATCTCTCACTCCTTTTAAACCAAAGGTGGTTTTTCTCATCTCTTTTGTACCTATTATTTATTTAGTTTTGGTATTTTTTGGTGTTTTTGATTTTTTTGGTATTGTCGGCGATGAGGTGTTTCCTCAAAGCTTTAGACATAAAACCTTTTGAGATGAATTTTGTTGATAAGGAAGCAATTCTGGATGTTCTCTTAGATGAGAAACTATCAAGGTACTCCATTTGTGATAGTTCCTTGTTGTCAACTATGGTCTAATACCAAACTAAAAAATCTGACAAGACTCCATGAGATCAATTAATAAACCTCCAAAGAATCAAATAACTAATCAAACCCCCCTAATGCATGATTTAGGCACTTGCTAGCTGTAAGAATTTGGCTTAGGCCAGAATTCACCCAAGAACAAAAGAACTCAACAATAGCACACAGTAGACCAAAATAGGCAGAGTATGATCAAAATGATGATATTCATTCAATAATGGATAAAACCAACATATTCTGAGTACACTAGGAGTGCCTGAATATAAAGGCCTCAGGAGAGCTTCTAGAATGCCTAGAAGTTAGCACCATGACATGTCATACAACCAGGCACATGTCCACCAGATATGGATTATCCTCCATTAAGCAAGGGAATAAGTGTGATGATGTGAGGATAAGACTAAAATGGTGTAGCACGGAAATCAGTGGAGTAGACAACATGTGCTAAATGAGGAGTGCAGAAAATTGTGTTGTCACCATGACAACTAAGTAAATGATGCATACTCCTATGTTGTAGACACCATGTGCCTAATTAGAGTTGTGTAACTCAATGAGAGTTCACAAACTCCTAAGTGTCTCACCTAAAATAATAATAAAATAATGCAAAATAATTAAATAATGCATTAACCTAAGTAAAACTTAAGTAAGTGTAATAAGTAAATACTTATTTACACCAACACTAGCCACTTGCCAATTTAGGGCCTATTTCTAAAAGTAGTATTTCTATTTATAGAAACTATAATCTAATTTTAGATCTGGAAAGTAGACAAACAAATATGCACTTTCAAAAAAAATGGAACTTGATCTGGAGTCTAGATGAGACTGTACTTAGCATTTTAACTTGCAAAAATTAGGATTTGTGAGTTGCAGAAAAATTCAGAAACAGAGATCTGAGACCACCTACTCCAATGTGTAGATCATGAAATCCTACCCCAAAACAAAAAAATTGCTCTCAAAAAGGAGTCCATCTGAGGAGGATATCATTTTTTGGAATTCGCTGCTGGTGTTATTTTTCCCAAATCATCGTGTGCCTCCAAAAATCAAATGGCTCTAGATTTTGGCTCAGATGTCCAATTTGGATGCAAAAAAATCTGATCTAGGGGTTTTTGGACCTTTTGATTGTGATGCAAATATCTAATTTGCACCAACAGCTTCAATTTTCACCTGCAAAAAATCTCTCCTATGACCCTATGGCCAAAAAAATTTTGGAAAATAATGCAAATCTGAAAAAAAAAATAGTAGAGATGTAGATTTAAAAAATGTAGATATGAAAATTAAATGTATAGATCTGATATGATCATACCAATGCTGCAAATTAGTACTTCAGGTGTCGGTTTGTAAAAAAAATTTCCTCACAATCGACTTTGGCCTAGGGTAGGCAACTTGATAGCCAATTTTCACCGAATCATCATTCTAGATGCAATGGCAAGGTCAAATCTGGCTCTACACACTCCCAATGATAGCGATACTCTAGAGTCAAGTTGCAATGTTGAAGCAACAATGGTCTTGAATGGTTATGTGATGAGAAAATCTCCTAGAGCTTTGATACAATGTAAGAATTTGGTATAGCTCTGATACCATGTAAGAATTTGCCTAAGGGAAAAATTCACCCAAGATCATAGAACTCAACACAAGCACAATTGTAGACCGAAAATGGATATGATCAATTACTCAAAGTATGTCAGAATACATTGCTCTGTTCAGTGTGTGATACCCAAAAACACTAGGAGTGCCTGTATATAAAGGCCTCTAAGGAAGCACCTAGAATGTCTCTAGAAATAACCAGGAGATAAGATAATCATCATTCCAACTAAGCACATGCCTTATCCATCATTCTAGATGAGTGGATAAGAATGACAAGGTTTTAGACACCATATGCATAAAAGAGGTGCAAACGCCTGTGTTGTCAACATGACAACCCACAAGAGTGCACATATTCCTAGGTAACTAATAAATAAATAATAAAAATATGCATTAACCTAAGTAAACTTAAGTAAGTGTAAATATTGAATAATTATTTACACCAACAGTATCAACCACCAAAAAGGAAAGGAGGTAGAAGTCATTAAATGTCTTTCACATGCTTCCAGAAAACCATGACCATATCATCCACTTCCTCCAAGTCTTCTAACATGGCACTTGGAGCTAGAACATACATCATCTTCTCCCTATGAGATTTAGTTAGATTAGGAAGAGAGAATTCAATCTTGTTAAGGTCATCAAATTCTACCCCTGGCTCAATGTAGGAGTCAAAGAGATGTAGATATTGAAGCAGTCATGCATTATCTAAGTCCTCAACAATACACCTCCAATGAAACAAAAAAATTATACTAGCCTCCATCATAGGACATACAAGATTGAACTGATTAACATCTCTAAATGGGACTCCTAATTATATTTTCTTTCCCCAAACTTCTTGGTGGGTTTCCCATGTATATTATTACAAATGGAACTTCCAAATTCCTATTGACACTCAAGACTACTTCTTCAAGGCCCTCTAACTAGATGAGATCAAATATATTATGACAAAGCCAAATGATCTCCCAGTGACCTACATTAGCCCTAAACATGTAGGCTATGAAAGACCCTATAACATCACTATTGGTTCACCAAGTATACATGTAATCAAAGGAGATTTCCCCTAAAGCCCTACACACAAACACCTTAGTCATGTCATCAATAGGGTTAAGAAACCTATTCCATTGCTTTGGTTTTACTATATTTAGATGCATGATATAGAGTTATAGTTGACTCCATTTTTAAACTACAGAGAAAAGAAAGAAAGATTTAGAGAAGTAGTGGCAGATGATCGTATGAGAAGGTCTTAAGTAGACCAATCAATTAACTCAGCCTTCAATAGGAGTCTAGATGATTCTAGATTAATTATCATAAAATCATCCATGGAAAATAAATCCATATTGTATCATGATGACACACATGTTGAAGAACTTATTTGGATAGGTAATACAATTATGTTGGTTCTATTGTTCACGCATATTCTATAATTGTTGTACTATAATATCATAAGACATTATAAAACTATAACCCTAGGGAGATATGAATAAAAAGTCAAATAGATGATATGTTAAAAAGAAGATAAAAAAATGTAGATGTATTATTGTTGGAATTTATTTAGAATAACTGAGAGGGGTGAATCAGTTATGCAAGGTCTAGATGTACAATTAAAACTTTTCATAGCTTAGTGAACCCATATCCATAAAACATTTTCATTATGCATGCATCAATTAGATTATACAATACTTAAACTTTGTAGGTTATTGTCCTTGGTCAAAATAACTTTGCAAAAATGTAAACATAAAACACAATAGATTCAATAACACATTTTACGCAAAGATTTTATGTGAAAACCCAATTTGCGAAAACCACTAGTAACATGCTATTAATTCTCACTCTCTTGAAGTGATGCCTTGTTAAAGGCCAACCCTATTAAAAGTTACAATACACACTGTTAAATGTGACCTAGTTAGAGGATTTCAATGACCCTATTAGAAGTGAACCTTGTTAAGGGACTTTAGAACATTCACTTGGAATGTCACCCAGATAAAGGATTTACAAATGATTGTTAGGTCAACCTTAATCTAAAGTATTTACCCTAGACTAAAACAATGATTAGAAAGTAATAGTAATAGTCTCTTCTATTTAGCCACTAAATAAAGCAATACCCTAGACTCCTTGTCTAACTTATGATTTCAAACATGACCAACTTTTCTTTTGACCAAATATCTCTATAAATAGAGAATTAAGATCTTTTGTCATTTAACCTCAATCGTTCATTTTAGGGTTAGGTAGGATTAGGTAGGATTCAATGAATCTATCAGTATGTGATGACTGATTAGGAAAGTACTATACATACTTCATAAATTCTTTCGAGCTCAGGGCATCACCCTAAAAAAAAAAATTGGTACAATTTGTAGATTCACCATTCGTAGATTCACCACTAAAGTAATGGCTAATTTATGGCCGACATGTAGTAACCCTATAGTGGTTTAATACTTTTATAAAAGGGATTAGGGTTAGGGTTGTTTCATAGTGGTGATGCAAAATATGTTTTTGTATCGGTATTGAGCTATAAGGCATTATGGATTGCAATCAAGCTGTAATCATTGGATTGTAATAATATCAAACTTTCTATTTGGTGGACATAGCCTAGGGATTGGGTGAACCACATTAAATCTTGGTGTCTTGTGTTCTTTTCTATTGATCTATTATTTTTTGTTATTGGTTACATTTGCATGTAATTGTTATTTCTGTCAATGGTTTAATCCTAATAGAGTCTACCCATCTTTTCATTGTAGTCCATTCTAGAAACTTTTTCTTAAATCCTCTCTGAATTTTCCTCATAATGGTTTACCTTGAATTATGTGCCATCAACTCATCATAGTTGTCTTCCATACACTTCACAAAATTCTAGAAATTAAAATAGTCAACTGAAATTTGTCAAATCTTCAATTTAACATGAATACTGGCACTCATCATCAATATGATGTCACTCGGCTTCCATATTGTTCTTCCACTCATCTTACACTAGATCACTTAGTAATCACTAAAGTTTACTAGTACTCAACATCAACTAAACTTTACTTAGCTTACATTGTTTCACTTTGTTTATACTAAATCTTCACTTTTCTCAACTCCAACTAATTTTCTGTTCGGCTTGCACTAACTTTTCTCAGCACCTACTATGCACTCGATCAAGCTTGGTAGACACAATTCTTCTTACTTGTTCTTCTAGACTTATTCAGTATATCCAACCTTTGCAACCTTAAGTAGATCATCAATGCACTATAACATCACTGTCTTAGCTGATCTTTATACTACTTTTTCTTACCATAAATCAACCTTTCCTCTAGGTGCTCTTGTTATCTCATTTGATCAAAACTCTCCATCAATCAAAGAAATGATAGTACTCAAATTAACTAAGTAGTTGTCCCACCAACAAGTAGCAACTTTGACATCAGTGACAAAATAATGATTGAAGCACATCTGCATACTTGTATTAACTTTTTCTCAATAATATCCCTCTTTGGAATTGATAGAAAAATAATACCAACAACAATACCAAAAAAACATTCCTTGTATTGCAATCTCTCCCGATATTAGCATTTTTCATCTTCTATATAGGCTACAAAACTCTATTCTATTTTGATCAAAAAATAATCAATTCTTCCTTATAACTCCATCATTCATCATCTTGCAAGGCTTCTCCTTCTAACTTTGTTGATCACTCCCTCTTTTTGATATTTAAGTATCTATTTCTTTGTCAACTCTATTCTTATATCTCCCTCAATACTTTCTCCCTCTCACAAGGTAGAGGTATTTCTTTTAGTCATTTCTCCTTCTATAGGTTATTTATCCCTCAATAGGGCATATATCTCCCTCTTTCTCATCTTTGTTTATTTCTCCATCTTTGAAAACAATGCTAAAGACTTGTCATCTCAACATGCAGATGTTAACAATTTTAGTTTCTCCCTCTATCACCTTACATTGTGACTAGTCTATTATTCCATCTCTTTGATTACTTTAGGCAGCTCCTAAAGTAAGATCCACTACATCGAGTTGTAAGTTACAACATTCATCTTGGTTGATGCAGGGCACTTCTCATGCTTCTTAAATAGATTTGGATAGGGGTATCACCCCTAGTTTACCTCTTAGATACTCATGAGCATCCTTAGGTAATGATACTTGATTGTAATTTACTCTTTTGCATTCACGTATTCCATCTTGACCTCTTTTTCTTGAACTAAGTCTCTCAAGTAATGATACTTGATTGCAATGTGCTTAGGCTTTGTGTGCATCACATGGTTCTTTGATATATTTGTAGTGCTTCTATTATCACAATAAAGTATCACAGGTTTAGTGATTTCATCCTTCATACTTTTGAGTAGCTATTTGATCAATACAATTTTTGTACAATTTACTGTAGCAGCAACATATTCAGCTTCAACAGTAGATTGAGATAAGAAATTTTGGTTCTTGTTAGTCCAAGTAAACAACCTCTTTCCTAATAAAAATTCTCCTCTACTGGTGCTCTTTTTATCATCAATATTTTCAGCCCAATCATCATCAGTGTAGGCTTTCAACTCAAATTTCTCATTTTTCTTGTAGTATAGACCATAGTCTTATGTTTCTTTCAGATATCTCATTATTCTTTTAACAATCATCAAATGATTATCCCTAGGATTAGCAGAGAATATTGCAACTATCCCAATTGATAATGTAATGACAAGTCTACTATGTACTATGTAATTCAATTTTCCAATTATAAACTTGTACAATGTTTGATTCACCTTAGTTGAATCATCATTCTTTGACAACTTGGAATATTCCAATCCAAAAAATTTCAATATGTCCTTCACATACTTAGACCGAGTGATGTATATACCATATTTCATCTGATATACTTACAAACACACAAAGAACTTGATCTCTCCAAACATAGACATCTCGAATTCTTTCTTCATTTCATTTGCAAATGCCTTACATAATCCATCTTGACCTCCAAATATGATATCATCAACAAAAATTTCAGCTAGTAAAATACCTTTACCTCCTTCTGTCTTCATGTATAGATTTAAGTACAGATTGTTGTTATTATCAGTCATTTCAATTCCAATTTTCACAAGATAATTGTGAAGCCTTTCATACCATGCTCTTAGTGCTTGCTTTATACCATATAAAGCTTTGTGTAGTCTACATACCATGTTCTTTTTGTTAACATCAACAAATCCTTCTAGATGTTCTATGTAAACCTTTTTTTCTAATATGCCATATAGAAATGTTGACTTCATATCTGTTTGATAAACTTTGAAACGTTTGTATGCAGAGTAAGCAAGCAAAGTTCTCACTCCTTCCAATCTTGCAATAGGGTGAATGTTTCTTCATAGTCAATTCCTTCTTCTTGTGCATACCCTTTGCAAACTAATCTTTCCTTATTTCTTTTGACTTCACCATTTTCATCTAGCTTGTTTCTATACACCCACTTGGTATCAATCACATTCTTATCTTCTGGTCTAGGAACTAGAGTCCATGTCTTGTTCATCTCAGTCTATTCAATCTCTTCTTTCATGGGTTTACTCTAGTCATCATTTTCTAAGCCATCTTTTACTGTCTTAGGCTCATGCATGCTTAGAAAACATGTACCACTTCTTAGCCTATTTCTTGTCATTGGTCTAGCATTTCTATCTCCAATAATTTGTTCAACAAGGTGGTTTATTTTGGCATACTTTGACAATCTTGGCTTTGCTCTTCTCTCCTCAATTGATCTACTAGCTTTTGAATCACTATGCACTTCTCTATCAAGTAATTCAACATTTCTTTCATGTGCAATAATCTCAAAATTAAAATGTGCCTTAGCTTCTATCTGCAACTCAGTTCTCGATTGTAGCTTAGTTCCTAAATGTAGCTCAATTTTTTAATGCAACTCAATATTCATAGTATGTGACTCAGCAGTCACTAAAACTTGTTGTTAATTTGCAACTTGATTTATAGCATCTTCATTAGTAAGAATACCTTCATAAAATATACAAATGATTTGTATTCTTCTAGTTCCTTCATACGTTCAGCCTCATGTACCTCTATATATTCATCAAACTTAACATTTGCACTTTCCACAGCTTTGTTAGTGTTAGTATTTAAACACTTATAAACTTTACTTCTTTTGGAATAGCCAAGGAATATACCTTCATCACTTTTAGCATCTAATTTACCATTCCTAAAATCTTTACGAATGTAACATTTACTTCCAAATACCTTAAAATATTTTACATTGGGTGATATATATATATATATATATCATAATTCAAAAGGTGTTGAATGTGTACCTTTCTTGACTTTCACATGATTCAAGGTAAAGATAGTTATACTTATAGCCTCTCTCCAATATTTTAAAGCAACATTCTTCTCCATCATGGCCATCTTAGCATGGTCCATTACAAATCTATTCCTCCTTTTGGCAATTCCATCTTGTGGAGGGGTCCTAGGTGCAGATGTTTGTCTTTTGATTCCTCTGTCATTATAGAACATCTCAAACTCATTTGATGTGAATTCTCCTCCTCTATTAGATCTCAAATATTTCATACTTTTACTTGTCTCTTTCTCAACTTTGGCTAAGTACCACTTAAAAATTTGAAAAGCATTAGATTTCTATTTTAGAAACAAAACAATCATCATCCTAGAATAATCATCAACAAACAACATAATGTACTTTTCACCCTTGTAGCTTTGCACATCAATTTTTCCACACAAGTTAGTGTGAACAATCTCCAAAATTCCTTTAGAGGTGTGAGTCTTACTCTTAAAACTAGACGTTATCATTTTTCCTAATTGACATTGTTTGCATATAATACTGTCAGGTTTCTTCAATTTAGGAAAACCTATTACTCTTCTCATGTTACTAATACTAACAAAGTTATCAAATTTAACATGACATAACCTCTTGTTCCATAACCACACATCATCCAATTCTATAAAAAGACAAGTAGCATCATTAATATCAAGGTAGAATATATTACCACTAGTTTTATCACCTTTTCCAATTAGTTTTCCATCAATACCATAGATCTTAGCTATCTTGTTCTCAAACTCAACCTTGCAACCTGAACTATTCAATTGTGACACACTCAACAAATTGTAGTTAAGTCCTTCAACATAATAAGTATTGATGAAGGACCACACCACCCTTACCAACTCATAACCAAGAATGCAACAATATGGAGGCAAGAGAGCTAAAATGCTTCTCAAGAAATTTTATTATACTTGAAAATCCTTACAACACCCACAAGATGATATCATAGATATGACTTCTTCAAAAAAAAGTTTACAAATTCTTCAACATAAGAGAAATCCCAAATAAGAGTCTTCACACCAAGAGCTTCACCAAGAACTTCTACTTGAAGAGCTACCCCTTTAGAGCTTGCACACCTTGAAGTCTTCACACCTTCCAGCTTGATTAGAAATGCTCATATGCATTGCTTAAATAGGCACTTACCACCTAATGCATGATTTATCCACAAAGTTCTAGAATACTACCTACACAATATCCACAACCTTCTAAGATTCCACCTACACAATATCCACAACCTTCTAGAATTCCACCAACACACCTCGATAAATGGAATGACAACCATTTTTATTTTATTTTTTATTGCGCCACCTATGCACCTCGAAAATAGAAATTCCCTTTTTTTTCTTTCTTTTCTACTTTTTCCCTTTTTTTAAATTTTTTTATTATTTCTCCTTTGATTTCATCACTTTCTCTCTCCTCCATAATTTTCTTATTTTTATTTTTTTTAATTTTACTTTCAACATGCCCCCCCTTTATTTTGGATGCAAGATGCTCCTGCATCAAGTATTGTCACACATAATCTTTTCTGTAAGTTTGATAGATCCCTTTCCTTTTATTAGATATGGTGAGTCATTACAAAACCTTACACTATTTCCATCAAAGTAATTCAAAGTAATGAACTTACTTTTATCTCTAGTCATGTGATCTGAACACACACTATCAATGATCCATCTTTCATTCTTGTTCACATAAGACACCAGTGTAGTTGCCTCAACCTCATTAGATTCATCCTTCATTATAACATACACCGCTTCATCATCATGGTCATCAAATCTATTTTTGGTTTCCTTTTTTGCAATGTAGCAAGACTTCTTGCCTTTATCTCTATAATCTTTGTGTCATCTCCTTTACTTATGTATTTCTCTCCACTTCTATTGTTCTTCTTCTCTGGACATCTAGCATTAATATGACCAACCTCATTGCAATTGAAACACACGATAGGTAACTTACCTTTGAATTTTCCTTTTCCTTTATGAAATCTCCTTGCTAGCAATGCTTCAAGATTTTTTGCATCCTCCTCATCTATATCATTGTGTCACTAGAAACATATTTGACCCTTTTTCTTCTTCTTCTCATTAGGTTCCTTCAATGACAACTTAGCTTTGAAAGCAGATTCAACATTGTCAAATTTAAAGTTATCAAAATTAGATAGCTCAAAAGCAGTGAGCCTACCTACCAAACCTTCAAGAGTTAGATTAGAACCTAGTATACATCTTAGTTCTTGTATGGTAGAAACTCTAATAATATAAATGGGAAACATTTTTCTCAATACTTTACTCAATATAGTATCATCATCTATCTTACCATTTTCTCCTCTTATAGAATTAACAACATCTTTTATTCTAGAGCAATATTGAGCAACATTCTCACCTTCTTGCATTCTCATGTCATCAAACTTACCTTTAAGACTTTCAAATTTGGCTCTTAAAAAAATTGTATCTCCTCCATAAATATTTTGTAGAGCATCACACATCTTCTTTATAGAATAACAACCCTTGATATCATCAAACTCAACATAACTTAGGGCAGAGGCAATCTCCAACATTGTTTGATTGTGTTCTTTATTCTTCTTTAGGTCATTAGTAGTTAGGGCTCTAGCAGGATTGACATGCTTAGTGTTGATGGTAGATTATGCATGGTCTCTAAGAGCTCCTACACTAGTACATTTGGGCCCACTTTTTGACCTTTATTGGTCAAAATTTTGACCCAAAATTTGACTAAAGTTTGACCAAATTTCACCAACCCATTGGTTGAAATTTATGTTGTGATTGTCTTGGTGGACATGCATGCAAAATTGACAATATCAGATTTCCACAATCCATTTGTAATGCAAGTTCATTTTGGATTTGATTGTGTGTGTCTTTTAGCATCATTGTTTCATATCACTCTTTTTAATCCATCATCAGTTGTATGAGAGAGTGCAGGATGCATGCAAAATGTCATATCATACACAAGGCATGTGAACTATTTTATAGAATGCCTCAAAAAAATCAACAATAACTAATCATACAAACTTGTGCGAGCTCTTTGTATTTTCTATGATATGATATTCAAGAAAAGGATGAGAAACAAAACTCTAAATAAGAAGGCAAACTCTCCATGTGCTCTACATCCCATAGGTAAATCTAGTCTAATAAAAGAGGCAATCAAAACTAGTTCACTTTGCATTTGTAAAACCTTGGGTAGGCTCTTAGCAACATGCTCACATTGAACCTTTCACGTAAAGGAGAAATAGACAAACTCACAACCCTCAAGAAGGCTTTCTTAGACAAGAAGTTTCTAAGCAAACCCAAATCCTCACTAATAATTTTGCTATGATTTTCTTATTTAAATCCAAAAAAATTTGTATTATATTGGGTAGAGGAGACTATTGTTGTTTGTGGTTAAGGATCCTTTAGGTCAGTAGAATCACATGCAAACTAGATGTGACATTGCAGCGAGAAAACTATAATAAGAACTAGGAGCTTGCTTAGTGATCAGGGCTTGAGACTAGACACTACATGAAGCATTTGTAGGCATTTGAGTCTCAAGCGTCACTAGCTCAAAATCAAACTAAAAAGGAAACTTGGCATATAAAACTAAATAAAAATAGTCTTCTCGAGTAAATATCAACATTGTGTGAATAATACCATTATAGTGCACTCTACTTGGTACAAATATATTGTTGGCTAAGTCCCATGACATAATGTCAATTCCTAGGTATGTCAATAGAACATATTATTCTTTCCCATTCTGTTGTATAGTTTATTATTTGTAGTTTATCGATTGCTTAAATTAGACATGCATGCAAAATGGAAGCATAGCTAAGTCATGTGAACTATTTAACAGGATGCCTGAATGTAATGTGGTCATCAAAAGCCATGGTTGCTAGATATGCATAAATTGGGCAATGAACATAAGCTGTAGCACATATTATACACTCCATAAAAGAAAAATTATATTTGGTTAGAACTCTTATTTTGGCCCTCTATAACAAGATAGAGAGTGTTATTCTACTTTATGATCATAATACATCTGTCTATCTTCTATCATATAAAATTAATTGCCTTATTTTGTCTTCTTTTCTATAATAGATACATTCACAATGATCTAAAATACTCCCTAAAAAATCTATGTTGACATAAAAAATTAATTTATTTCTGAGAATAAAAATCCTCGCAACTATAATGAAATATGAATCTTAATACCTGTGCAGTGGTTGGGAGGTGGAGCTTAGCCAATTGTCTACAAGTTTCATAATACAAATATGATATGCAACAAAAATAAATATATTACAAATTGATGCTAAAAAACTTAAATCATAAGAATTGTTCTCTAGAATAACAAAGAAGAAAGATGAAGAATCAAACACCTGAAGGATACAATGTTGATGTAGCTTTAGAAAGATCATCTGAAGGACATGATATGCGTTAGATAAAGGAGCTTTGAGATTCATTACTACAGTCAGGAATCAGCTCACCTTCAATCTTCTAAAGATTGAAGATGAGCCCATTCTTGAGTGTAGTAATGAATCTCATATAATGCAATCTCATCTATGAAACATATTAAAAGCTAACAAAGCATCTTCACTAGCTGAACTCTCTTGCGAGCTCAAATGAAAGAGAATTCCTAATTGAAGAATAACCTGCAATCCTTGAATATTCCACAAGAGCCACAAGAGAATGTTGAAGGTAATCACGATGCTAATAGGCACATTGTGACTATCTTCAAAATTCTTCTATGGCTCTTGTGGTTCTAATCTTATAACATCAGGCTTCCTCTTCTTTTTTTGAGCATAAGGCTGATACAACCCTGTAATAAGAAATATATGGGTTTAATTTGGATAATGTACAACACAAAGAAAACCAAAATGTAATAGCATTTTTTAACAGAGAAATCAACTATATAAACTTCTAAAGCTCATAATAATAATAGGCCATAAACAAGTGCTAAATTTTGAGTAGACAAAGTCTAGACACATGAAGCGTACTTGATTGATCAAAACCAAATCACTACCAAGCCTTTTAACCACTCCTTAATAGCACTTTCTCTATCACCAAGTTTGTAGCAATGTTTTGTTTATTTTTGGATCTAATGTTAATATGGCATCTCAACCAAAAATTTCTTCAGATCCTGAAAGATTTATACATGAAGAGATCAAAAACTCAAAATCTATCATGAGAAATAGAGCTCCAACACTGATAGTTTATACATCTGTATTTAGAGGCAAGATAAATTCAACTAAAAATTCAAGATTAACTATAATTCAAAAAAATTTCAACAATAAATTTAATGTAGCAAATATCTTCATTTCATGGTTGATATCTATTCAAGTTGAAGATTGTGCATTTAATATCTCTATTTCATAGTTTACAACCTTAATGCAAGTAGAATTTTGTTCATTAATTACTTTCTAGGTAATAATTCAATATTTCATGTCTGATTCATGTTGTTTATTAACCCCTACCTTGAGAAAATTCTTTTCAATGATTTTACCATCTTCTATATTTGTTTGCATGATTCTAGTAAAATCATGGTGACCCAATCAAAGAAGTTGGTTGTCTTGCAATTCTCACTATAAATGGTTGTGGGATGTCAAAAAGTATAGCAAGCTCTCCAATCAAATTTGGAGTTCCTTTTTTTTCTAGAAGCTATAAAATAATTATGGAATTCTATTTATTTTTTTGAATTTTCTCTTATGTTCATGAATTTGAAATAACCATAATTGAAATCTCATACATAATCACAATTTTAATTCACAGATGATATTCACATTGATTGTAAAAATCTAAAACAACTAGAGTTGTTTGTTCTAAGAAAAGAAAATTAATTTCTTGGATGATAATGAATGTATAGTATGCCTAGTTCAATTAACAAACTATACATGAAAGTTAATGTTGATACTCTCTTTAATTGTTGTTAATATTAAAAAATAGTGAGGATTGTTTAATTGAAAACAATACTAGTCTATTCGGTTCCAATTGCATGTGTGAATATATCCTGCAAACGAACAGTGAGATGGTAATTTAATGTAGATTTTATAAGTGTTGAGGTGGGTATGATGGTAAGTAAATTAGAAATGGATCGCTAAAGATAGAAATGTAGATAAGTGATAAGATGTTTTACATACCACTGCTCCAAAAACAATTATGTAAAAATTTCTAGCAATTTGATTCTTCAAAATGATATCTACATTTGGTGGAAAGTATTCTCCTTTCATCTCTGCAACCTTCAGATGTGAAAATATATCTTATCCATTTAATTGTCTACAAGTCAATATAAAACAAAAGAAAAAAATACAAATTTTACTAAAGGAATCAAAATTAAATATAAAATTAGTTGTTAAAAAGTATCTACAATAGGCATGTTATGAAGAATTATATGTTGCTTTGTAGAGAAAACAAACATACAAACTGCAAAAGCATGTTTCTTGAAGCTCCATTGAAAAGGTAAGTGTTTTCAATAGTTGGTAGAAAGAGATGGTGATAGATGTTAGAACGGAGGGCTTTAATTTGCAGTTAAGTCTACTAGGCCTAATTTGCAATTAAGTCTCTAGTGAGCATTTTTTTTTCATCCTAGATTCCCAAAAGACTCTTATAATCACGTATTCTAATACCTAGTAAGCTATATTTCAACATATCTCACAATTAGTTATTAGTTTTTTGGACCAACTATCCCTAATAGATGACTTTCACTGGTTTTTTGCCTATTGGACCCTACTTTTATAGAACAAGTGTGTGACATATGTGGCTTCTGGCCCTTAAGCTTTTAACAGTGTTTTTGTTTAACCCTAATCAAAAGAAATTACAACCAATTCGGTCTCATATACCCTGTAATTATGAAAGCCCCAAAATGCTCTTATAAACCCTCATCTAACTAGGGCTTTCTCATTAGATGACTCTCCAATGAAGGTTCAACTAAATGAAAGATGTTTCAGAATTAGATTAACATAATAAACTCATTTCAATCATAATAACATAATGTTGTTTAGGAGGGATTTTAAGTTTGACTCATGGCTAATATATATAAGTTTTAGGTCAACATGTGGTATAATATGAGCCAAGCTAAGAGTTCCAAACACTTAAATTGTGGTTTAAGGTGGTGTTTTAAATAAGTCATATTTAGACTCGTGATGGGCTTGTCAAAGAGAGGCAAGTAAATAGCCCAATAAATAAAAGATGTTAGATTTTACTCCTAATTAAATCTTATCTAAAACTATATCTCAACACATTAGACTAACTCAAAGGATTTGATTGATATAAAAGTTCTACAGCTTCTGAGAAAATATTGCATGTGAACTCTAAGTGGAGGTATAACCAAATATGCATCTGCAAAACTAATGAGTTCACAAACCTATTTTTCATGAGAAATTTTTTAATTTACAAAAAAAGAAGGCTATTATGCATTTCAAGTTCAAGTGGCAATTGAAAAGAAAGTAAGTACCGAGAAACTTCATGCAAATGAAACCGTATTTCTTTGAGCATAATTCAGGCAATCACCTTACATAGAGAAATTGAAAGTTCCTTCAACAATAGTTTTAAAAATAATAGGACCAGGCTTTAGGCTTTTTTATCCTTTTGGTTCAAAAGGAATAACAAAATCTTGGTCTTAAGGAATATTTATGTAGTCGTTTATTAGTTTAGTGATATAACCAAAAATCATCAAGATAGATTAACAAAAGTGGCCAATACAAAAATGTGATTATTTAAACTTTATATAGTATGAAATTATTAGCTCCCTTATGAGAAAATTTGGTCTGACTTCCTACTCAGATATTTAGACATGTAATATTGTAAATTTGGTCTGACTTCCTACTGGAAACTACAGAGGTCTATGTGCATGTTAAACCTACACTTGAGGGGACATTCACTAATATAGTAATGTGGGTATTTTGTCCATTCAATGGATCGGCCACTGCAAAGGTTGGGATACTGAATCTACCTCTTGGTCGAATTGGAGAGCATGCTTGTGATTGGGAGCATTTCACTCTTCGAATAAGAAACTTCTCCAAAGAATTATGTAGAATATATGTATCACAGCATAGTGGTAGTGATTGGGTCAATGTCTCAAATTTGGAATACATTGCAGGTAACAAGGTAGTAGTATATTCTTCCAAAAGTGGGCATGCATGCTTTCCTCATGCAGGGAACTTTCTTCAAGGTGAAAAAAGATTGGGAATAGGTATAAGGAATGATGTAGCCAGAAGTAGATTTTCTCTAGATACAAGCAAAAAATACCAAAGTGAGATATGGAAAAATTTTATACTAATTTAATCTATCAATTCTTTAGTATGAAGAATAGAAGTATAATATTGTGCTCAAATAGTTTGTGATTTAATCTATCAATTCTTTAGTCCATACTTTTTACCAAATTTTGGCATTGTTGGAGTATTGCCATTGACCTTATGTATCAGTAAGTGGGAAAAGTAATAGAAAATGACCTTTAATTATCTTAAGGGAGAAGGAAAAAAAAGTTTCAAAGAATTTTCATCAATTTTTGGAAACTATAAAAGGTTGATGACCATTTACATTGGATATTTATATTGTTATGATGAGAAAAGGGTTAATATTACATAATTACTTTTATAAACAATAAACATGTATTACAAAAAGTTTTTCAGCTTTTATGGATGAGTAAAGAATTGAATTGGCTACTGAATAGTCTACCATTGAATTATCAATTTAGTGTAACCAGTTCATCTCTAATTTGAATGTTGATCAATTTCAAACCTGAAACTTAAAGCTTGTTGAAAGTTGGACTTGGAGCATTTCAACCAATATGTCCTATCATGATTCAATCGGTGAACTCCAATTCATTATATGTATTCAAGTTGTCACATTTTCTTTTCATAGATAAACAAAATTTGACAAATACCCACCCATGCTCAGATTTAAAAAATCCTTGAATCCATTTAGATGGATTATCCAAGTAGGCAAGTTTTGACATAGAAGGTTGTTTCCCAAAAGTAAAAAAAAGTCATATGCAATATGTTAACATGAATTTGTGAGAACTATATGGATTTGAAATGACAAAGTCAAAATGGAAATATGGCTAAACTAAAATGATGAGAATAAAACCTTAGCAACATTATAACTGCACAAACTAGCATAGATCAATTAGAAATGTAGTTGAAACTTTGGATACATAAAGGCCTCCACACACAAACTATCACGAATATGAAGCAAAAGAAGACATATATATGCCCGCGTAATGCCCCCAAAATGTCACTGCCTTGAGGCTGAACACAACACAAATATATCTCGAAGTAATCTAATTTTTCTTTTGCTAATGAAGATGAGTTTTTCCAATTGAAGTTTGATATCAATAGGTGGTACAAACACCAAGCTATGGTGAGAATGAGAGGGTTTATGGACAGAAATCCAAAGTTCACGAAATCTTTCGCTATGTTTTGGGGACTTGTTCTTGTGTTGGTAGTTGCAGCACCCTCAGTTATGCAGATAATTTAAAATTTGTTTCCCAACTAGTAACACAACTCGACCTAGAAGTGGAAGAAACTAATCCAGTACTTTTACTATCTATTTGAGCATTTTTTTTTCTTAAATTTTTATTAGTATACCTTTTATAGTCTATTGTTTGCCAAACAAACAAAATCTTCATTGTCACTATGACTATGAACTTCTCCATATTCTACATTGTTTTAGGTAAAAGAAAAAATAACACAGATAGTCAAAGGAAAATGTTGTAACTTCATTATTAAAATTAAAAATAATAATGTCAATAAGCACCCAAAAAGCCTCAACATCACATGTCTTCAAAAATCTCATCATCATCATCAATACTATGTTATGTTCTTTCTCCCTATTGGATTTTTCCTTTTTTCTATTGGATTTTTCCTTCTTTACCTCTATCTTTGGTTAAAACGTCAGTGCATGAAGTTGGGTCTCACTTTTGGCCAAAAAGTAGAAGTGTTTTTCCTGCTTTTAATTTTTTTTGTCCATTCATGTCACAATTTGAGGTATTTAGAGATTGAATATAAAAAAACTCCAAAAATAAAAAATTTAGTGTTCAGAATCTAGTTTTTGAATATGTAATTTATTTGTGTACCCATATGATAGATTTTTTTTTTGGTATGGATCTTAAAAAAATTCTTTTTTCAAAATGCTTATTTTAGGACCATACCACACTCATGTATAGACACGACACAAATAAATAATTTTTTGCAAATCCTTTTAAAGGGAGTTACCTAATACACCTAAGATTGATGACAATATTTTTCTTTAATTTTTTATTGAATAATTTTTTTATTATTAATTAATTATTTATTTATTTATTTATTTTTTAGCAATTATTAATTATTAATTGGTTATAAAAGTAAATTTTTAAACCTCTCACGTACAAACCACATAATTTGATCAAAATCTCACTTTTTTCAAAAAAAAAAATTAACCTCAAAAGAATTGTATGTAGATTGATGACATATAAATTAATTTAAGAAAAATTATAAAATAAAAGAGTTATTAAAGTTTTAGTGAATGTCACTTATAACATTTAGGAGATAGTTTTGATTAATAAATAATGGAAAAATAGCAAATAAACTGATAACACTATAAAATTTACATTTTTGGAATCAGAACAGTAAGACCTATAATGGGTTTTTGTTTCATCAAAAAATTCAATGGGGATGACTATACAAATATTATGAGAATACAAAAAATTGTCAATTAAATGCCTTAGAAAAAAATGGATCATAAAGGCATGGCTTGGTGGGACCAAGCCTATGCCATGCCTTTCCCCAAGGCAAAACCCATGCAAAAGTCGGGTGACATGCCAAATTCCTGCTCATGTCTCAAGAATCAGTCACTCAATTTGTATTTCAAAAATTGGGTGCTCGATTGCTTTCAACCATTGTACCTGATTATTTAAAAATTGGGTACTCGATTCTTTTTAAAATTGGGTACCCAATTTTTAAGCAATCAAGTACCCATTTCTAGTGTACCTATTGGGCCCCAAAAGCTGCCCCACAGACCAACTTTCAATGATTGAAATGATTGAATAATATTTTTGATCTACAACAACAAATTCTATTATAGTTATTTTGTTTTCTTGTCCTCTTATACAATTTGCAAGCTACTGATTCAAAATCAAAATTGGTGCAAACATGGAATCAAAACAATGAAGAAAGAAGAAATCAAAAGTTCTAATAGATGAGGAGATTACAGCAAATAAAGAGAATGAAGTACGATGTCAACAAGAGAGAAGATAGAGAATTAGAGACTTGAACAATGTTTCAAAGGAGAAAGACATTGAGGATACCACGATGGATAAAGAGGTCAAAGAAGAGAACCCAATACAAGAAAATTCAAGTGCACATTCTAATCATGCATTCAATACAAGTGTGTCTCCAAACCCTCAATTTTTTTCTTGTGATGAAATTGGTGATTTTGTATAAGTAGGTTACAATTTAAACAATTTAGATTTTCTTCATGAGAAGCAATTTTCAAATGATCATGCACAAAAAACTCCAATTGAAATGCATGGCCCGAAAGAAATACCAAGAAAACTTGAAATGATATTCAAATCTCAAATAACAATAAAAATAGTAAAGTGTCTAAAAATAAAAATTGCACGAATGTAGACATAGAAACACCAACTATTGAACAAACATCTCAGAATGATAGAAAAGTGTCTGAACATAATTTTCATAGTCCTAATGATGTGTTAGATAATCTTGAGGGATTGGTTTCATGGAGACAAATTAGGACACATGCTAATAGATTGTATAGGCATTTTTTTTATAATAAGAAATTTGAGTTTCAATGTCAGTTAATGTTGCAACTAATTAAAAGTCTAAAATGTGAAAGGTAATGAGAAGGTTGGGAATGTATGCAAAACCCAAGAATAAAAATGACTCTTTAAAACAAGTTGTATCCACTATTGCTAGTGCCTTTGATGTTATCAAAAAGAGAAGTCAGTCTAAAGATAAGAATGCAACACGACGAGCAATAACAACAACTTTAGTTAACAAATCAACATTTGAAAAAAGATTGATTAGCAACATAAGTGGATATCTTAATGTGAATCGTAAGAATTTAGAAATAGTTGTATAGAGAAGAGTTAACTTTGAATGTGATCTAGCAAATATTTTATGAACTTCTAGTGGTAGACTCCCAAGATGTGATATGAAACTTACTAGTGAAGTCAAAAGTTTGATTGAAATTTTTTGGCATGATAATATAAGAGTATCACCTAATTCAAGAGACGTTCTTAAATTGAGAATTGGGTCAAAAATGCGTGATCCACATCCTAAACACCTTTTGGACATGACTCAAACTAAATTGTTTAAAATTTTTGTAGATGGTGAGGTATTAAATATTATCATTAGTCAAAGATCTTTTGAAAAATGTAAACCATGGTATGTAAGGATTAACAAGGAAAGAATCACATGTTGTTGTAAAACTCATATTCAATTTCATTACCATTATAATGTATTTTGATCTATACGTGGTACCATGCATAGTAAAGAAATGTTGTAGGAATGTGGTATAAAAATACCACCTCAAACTATAAAAGATTTCATATCAGGTTTGTTTTGTAAGACACCTAATGATCAATACTTTCCTTTCAATGCATGTCTTTCTGGTACATGTGATGTGTGCGGCAGTCTTGCTTTGTTAGATGAATGTTTGCATGAAAATGCTTTGACTACTTTTGGACAACAATTAGTTAAGGTAAAAAGATTCAAAACTATTGAATATCCATTGAAGTATGGGAAGATTGGAAGAAGGTGTGATCTAGTTATAGATAAAGTTAGTTGTCATGCATTTATGGATGAGTTTAAGAGTGTGATCATACCAAAATATGTTAAACACTCTCAATATTCTAGATGGCTTGACAGATAATTTTGCATATGTAAGAATACATTTCCAATTGGAATTATACTTTTAGTTGTTGACTTTGTAGAGAACTACATGCATGTACTGCAAGAAGAGGTACAATCACAATATTACAATTCAGCGCAAGTAACAATTTATGTTCATGTAGTTTATAGGCATGCAACTAATAGCATAGAGGAGGATCAAAAAATATTGAGAGAGTACCTTTTTTATATGAGTGATAATAAACTCCATTCATCTGAGTTTGTCCAATATTGTTTCAAGGTCTTTTATGATAATTTAAAAGAGAGAAAAATTCAAATGACACAATATTGGATATGGTCAAATAATTGTACAAGACAATTCAAGAATGCTAGAATGTTTTATTGGTTGAGTAGGACATAGGCAAACTAACATCCAACATGTATGGAGTTTTTTTGAGGCTGGACATGGTAAAGGATAACATGATGGTGTTGGTGCATGCGTGAAGAAAGCCCTTAGTAGAGAGCAATTAAAATTTGAGGAAAAAGCTAAATTCAAAAATGCACATGAGATTGTCAAATGGTGTAACAAATATTTATACACAGGATCAAGTCAGAACTCTACAATCAAACGTTTCTTCTACCTAGTTAAAGAAAAGAATATCCTTTCAAGATATGACTATTATACAATTAGTAGGTCAACTAAATGGCATTCATTTAGGAGTTTAGATTCTAACACTTGAACTCTATGGACTAGGGAACTTGCTTGTTTTTGTCAATTTTTTCTTGTAGGTGAATGGGAAGAATGTGAGAATGTAGAATGGGTTGATGATTGGCAACAAAGATCATTAGCACCTACTAACACGCATTTTGAAGATGATATAGTAAATGAGGGCTAGAATGTTACTTTTGCATCAAAAGACTATGATCATATTTCAGACCTCATAAAACCTGGTATGCACAATTTAATTAGATTTTTTTGTGATCTCATGCTTCAATTTATATAATCTACATATGTACACTCATGTGATTAAAGTGTTTCTGTACTTTATCTTATCTTGTAGGACATTTTTATGCTATTATTGCACCTAGTGATAAAAATGGACAGACTAAGTATTGGCTAGCTAGATGTGTGGAACCTAAGAAAAAAATGACATGTCATCAAGTAGATGATGATGGTTTTGAGTATCCAATTGGGTCTGTCATTGTAGCTGGCACTTGGCTACATAGATACCTAACAAGAAGAAATGATTTTCTAGCATTTGAAGACTACCAAACCGAAAAGAAGATTTTACACTATTCTCATTTGGTTGTGGCAACAAATATCAAATTAGAAAGACACAAAGGGAGACCCACCAATAAGGTATTATGGACAATTTCAATAGACAAGCACAAGACAATCATAGATGCATTGCAAAAGAGAGAGCATGCAGATGGTATAGTGGGATGACTACATTTAAATCAAACATATGTAAGTTTTTTCTTTATTGTATTATTTTTTTATATATGTACTTATATAATTTAATTACATTTATGTTTATGTTATCAATACCAATTGAGAGAACTTATATATACCTTTTATTCAAGTCTCAATTAGAATTTATGCAAATTTAAATGTTAAAGTCGATCGAACATCAACATCTTGTGCAATTTCACATAGTAAGTACATACAAGTTACACATATATTTACATAGTTCAGATACCTCATATTAATTTATGTGTTTATTAACATGTGATTTTTTTTTACCATTTAATTTTATAGGACCTCATTTAAAGAGATGTGTTGAACCAATTTTATATTTTGAGTTCACTTCTATAAATATATCATTGACATTGTCTTACATATATTGTGAAATATGTTATACAGACTAATTTTAAAATGAGAGTTTACTTCTATTTGAAAGTTAAAGGTATCCACTTGATAAATTATAAATTAATTGTCAATTTAAGTAATGACCTCCTATTTTGTTCCATTACTTTTACATTCAAGCATGTTTAAATTAATGTTTGTTTGAAGTTTCAAATTACTATTGATTGTAATACTAAAAACAAGTCACTTGTACATGATAATAGATCATTACTCATTGTATTGATTATATGTTATTGTTATGTTGATAATTGACATGTATGTTTAACCATGTTAACCATGTTAAGTGAGAGGGAGGGAAGGATGAAGATAGTGAGAGAGTCCAAGAGGTTTCCAAGATATTTCTAAGAGGTTTTGATGGATTATAAGGGTTCCTAATGGGTCTTAAGGGGAGATAGGGGGTCCTACCAAGTCAAAATGTGTGTTATAGGTTAAATAATAGGTATTAATATATCTTAGTAGGGTGAAAAGGCCTTATTAGATAATAATGAGTCTTACATTACTAAATGACACATAAGGACCTCTTATGATACATTTCTAGGTATTTTTATCCATATATATATGTTAAGGGGACCTAGGGAGTCTTACTAGTTCATTATGGTTGTTATAGATTATAATAGTTATTGATATAATTACTATCACATAATAGGTATTGTTTTTTAATAATAAGTCTTGCATTATGATACATTTTTAGGTACATTATCCATACATGTGTGTCTTAACAAGACATAGGAGTCCTAATAGGTCATTATGTCTATTATAGGTTATGATAGGTATTGATATGTTTAATAGCACATAATAGGTATAGTTAGGTAATAATGAGTCTTACATTACCAAAAAACACATTAAGATCACTTATGATACATTGTTAGGTATGTTATCCATGTATATGAGCAATGTTAGTATGCTAATAGAAACCAAATTTAAATAAAGCTTCTACAAACTAAACAAAATCCATAAACTTCAAGATAGACTAAGATGAACTCTCAATTGAGAATATGAGCCATTAATGGGCTCTCTCAATGAGAAGCTCTCTTGTTGAGTAGCTTTGTCTAAATAGATAGGATGCATGCTCAAGCTTATGCTTCAAAAAGGGCTTCAAATGGAGTTGGAATTTGGGTGTGAGTGTATGGTTTTGATGTAAAATGGCTTCTCAAAATGGCATTATGACTTTACTTCATGGATTGTGTTATTTTTCAAAGGGGAAGGATTCAATTTATAGGCAAGAGGCTTGAGGGATTGAGGGCTAAGATGCAAGGATGGGAAAAAGCTCATGGAGGGCTCAGATTGCATGAGAGGAGAGCACATGGATTGTGCTTCCTTGCAGCCAATCAAGGAGTGACACATGTCACATGGTGAGAGGATGGAGGAAAGGGGAAAGATGAGTCAAAAAAGGAGGCTCAAGGGATAAAATCTTCATAAAGACCCTCATAATGACTTGTAAGAGCAATAAAAGGGCTTGTAAGAGTCATTTATGGCCTAGTGGACTTCATAAAGTTTTATGGTTGAGATATTTTGAGGGTGATGAGAGCAATTTTTACTTGGACTTGATTAGGAGGGTTTTAAGCTTGCTTAGGCTTGTGCAAATGATTAGAGGATGGATTAGGATGGTTTAGGATTAGCTTAGGGATAGGCAAGTGGATGGCATTTAATGAGGGTGGGTGAAGGAGGAGATATTTGTTAACTTTGGCTTGGGTTAGTAATTCTTAACCCATGTTTAGGGAATGTGACAAGGTTAGGAGGGGATTAGGATTAGGTTCAAAGACATCTTCTAGAAGAGTCTAGACTTTGGATGAGGATAAAGACTTTCTAGAATAGTCTAGAATTTCCTAGGATGAGGATGAAGACTTTCTAGAAGAGTCTAGAACTTCTTAGGATGGGGATAAATTAGATTTTTAAGAAATAAATAAAATTTTATTTATTTCAAGGGTTTGGGTTGAGGAGATATTTATTAAAACTTTTTTAATAAACATGAGGATTAATATTTAATCTTAATTAAATATTTTGAGTTGGGATTATGGGTAGGAAATGATGGGATTAGCCTTTAATTAAAATTAAAGAAGGATTAGAAGATTTTGGAAGAGGTTAGTGGTCTTACGGAAATTGGCCAAGTTTTGGGCAAAAAATAAATTTTTTATTTATTTTGGGTTTTTTTGGTCAATTTATTAATTAAATAATTAATAAATAACGAAATAATGTTTAAATAATATTTAAACATTTTTGGGAGGGATTCCTTAATTAAATATTTTTAATTTAAGATAAAGGGATTTAATGGCATAAAAATTAATTAATTAATTAATTAAATAATTAATTAATAAATGATGATGTCATCATGACTTTTTCAAAAAATAAAAATACTTTATTTTCTAAAACTTTTTAGGTGTCTACAATCCATACATGTGTGTCTTAAGGGGAAATAGGAGTCCTAATAGATCATAATAATTTCTATAGGTTCTAAAAGGTCTTATTAGGTAATAATGAGTCTTACATTACCAAACAACACATTAAGATCACTTATGATACATTGTTAGGTATGTTATCCATACATGTGTGTCTTAAGGGGACATAGGAGTAGTAATAAGTCATTATGTCTGTTATAGGTTTTGATAGGTATTGATATGTTTACTAGAACATAATAGGTATTTTTAGGTAATAATAAGTCTTACATTACCAAACAACACATTAAGATCACTTATGATACATTGTTAGGTACATTATCCATACATGTATGTCTTAAGGGGACATAGGAGTCCTAATAGGTCATAATAATTTTTATAGGTTCTAATAAGTCTTAATATTTATTATTAGGATATAATAGGTCTTATTAGGTAATAATGAGTCTTACATTACCAAAAAACACATTAAGATCACTTATGATAAATTGTAAGGTATGTTATCCATACATTTGTGTCTTAAGGGGACAAAGGAGTCCTAATAGGTCATTATGTCTGTTATAGGTTCTGATAGGTATTGACATGTTTACTAGAACATAATAGGTATTGTTAGGTAATAATGAGTCTTACATTATCAAACAACACATTAAGATCACTTATGATACATCGTTAGGTACGTTATCCATACATATGTGTCTTAAGGGGACATAGGAGTCCTAATAGGTCATTATGTCTGTTATGGGTTATGATAGGTATTGATATGTTTACTAGCACATAATAGGTATTATTAGGTAATAATGAGTCTTACATTACCAAAAAAAACATTAAGATCACTTATGATACATTTTTAGGTACGTTATCCATACATTTTTTAATCTAGTAGGTCAATTTTATTTGTATGAATCTCAAAGAATAAATTTGATGTGATATTTAACCAATAATATTTTTTATATCAGTACAAATGGCCTATAAATAGTTAAAATTATTGTTCATCTAGCATATATACTTACAAAATGTGTCATATGTTCATGAATAAAATATGTCAGAATAAAGAAAATGGTTTGAATACTTAAAACATGATGAAACATAATAATTATGCCAAGAGGCGTTCTATACAATGGCAGCACAAATGCCCAGCATGAGAATATGCCAAGATTCCTTGTCAATAAAAAAGAAAAGGGAGTAGTTACAAACTTCTAAATTCATAGAATTAAAAAGCATTCCCGAAATAATAGCTGGTTGAAATTATACGAAGCCAAATGGAGGCTGAAATAATAGGGCCCAACACAAATTGATATTATAAATATTTGATATTCCATAACACAAATTGTCATTACAATTGAAATAGAATGCCAACTGCATGGTTTGGAATAAAATATTAATCTCATTGCATTCCTTAGAAGGTGAAGAATCATCGGTTATAATTGCAGTCGAATCAGAAAATATGAAATGTAAGGGAGTGGGGAGTCTTCCGTTACGATGTTGCCTATATATCTTTCATTGTGGAACTCATTCTGAAGGTGAAGCAATAGGAGATTTGATACATTTGTTATAATGTGCAATGAGGTTGATGATTTATGTTCACCGTTTGATAGGGAGAGACACAAATGACAAAGAGAGGTTTTTCGGGAATGTGCAAGGTTGATAAAGTTAACACATACAATTGCAGTGGTCGAATCATATATTCTACCAAAATTATTTTATACTTTATTGTAATTTTTAATGGGTTCTACTATGGATTTCTTTATTGTAATTTAATCTTTGGCTAATACAAAGCTAATTCGTGACTATAGTGAAATATTGACGATTTGTGTAGATGGAATATGAAGACGAATTTTTTGGTTTTGGAGATGGGTATGACAAATTTGAGGAGAAGGCTTTCTTTTCTAGATCTTCCAGTCTCTGAGCACACTAAAATCTTTGCAGAATTCAGAAGATCCATGAGAAATTGAAACATTGAATTTTTGGAGCCTTTTGATTTCAATTTCTATTTGACTTTGATTTGGGTCATTGTATTTGGACAAAATTCCAGAGTTGCTCGGTCTTCTCAGATTTTATTTATTTTATTTCTCTGTAAATCTTGTTAATAAGAATGAGTCTTGTTCATTTGAGTGTTGATAGCATCAATCTCTTTGTTTTGAAAATATAGTATTTGTAATTTTTTTATAAAAAAAAACCTAAATGAATATTAGATTGTTCTGTGATAGATTGTTCTTTGAAGTTCCAACTTGGAGCTAATAAGATGCTCACTTCTAAAAACTCTTCATAGTATACCCATGTGTCTTCTTTTAAGTTCTTTACTAATCTTTATTGCCTCCTTGCAATGGATTGTTTTTCAGTGTATTTTAGCCGGTGTGATTCATGAGTATGGAATCAGTTTAAACTATTGATGCAAGAATGCAAATCAACTGCAAACCCATTTTGGATTCCGTCATACTCTTCTATCGATGTGAAAAAAAATTATTTCCCACTTACATTAATATTAATTGGTATGGATTTACTTTCATTATATAATGTATGATATGAACAAAATAATTTATATTAGAGAAGATACAAATAGTTGGAAGTTAGGAATAAATTGTTGTTACATAGTTTTAAAATCTGTATTATGCAGAACAACAAATCTTTTACATAGTTTTAAAATTTGCATTATGCAGAACAGATCTATGTTGTGTAGATTTTCTATTTTTAATTTAATCACGTTTGAAACAGAGCAATTAAGTTTTACAATGGGGTGGGTAGATTTGGTAATTTAGTAATTCAATATAAAAGTCATCATTTAATCAATGAAATACACTTCAACACAATTTATTTCTGCCTTGCATCCTGAGCATTTGATATTTTAGTCGTTCATTTTAATATTTTCAACTTTGATATTTTATATCTTGATATTGCTTACTCATCTTTGGAAGATGCAATGCCAAGATGAGACAAAGTTCGTTCAAAACCATTAGATAAATGAAAAAAAATTAATGCATTTAGTGCACAAAATAAAGAATGCATATGCAATCAATTTTTTTATCAATCTTTACAATAGCTTTTTTTTTAAAATAGAAAATAAAAAATAGAAAATATAAATTATTCTTTTATGTATGTAGAAAAAAATTAGAAAGATTTTACGTATGTAAAAAGTTAAAAGAATTCTATATACATCTAGATTTTTTGAAAAGAATTCTATTTACATCTAGATATTTTGATTGAAATAACCATAATGTAAAAATAAAATATAAAATAGAAATGTTAATATATGTTTGTAGAAAAAATTAGAAAGATTGCATGCATCTAAAAAAAATTCTATTTACATCTAGATTTTTTTAGAATGGAAAAAAATAGATAGTACAAATATTAGTTGCATGTTTGTAGAAATAAATTAGAAAAACATGTATCTAGAGATTAAAAAGATTCTATATGTGTCTAATTTTATAATTTTACTTTATTCTAAACTAATTATTGATGGATATATATTTTAAAAATATTTATGTAGTTTAAAGTTTAGATTTTAATTAATTTGTATGCAAATAGGAAAAAGAATAAATATTTTATATATGTGTAGATTAATTTCTATTTTTAAAATTTACAAGTAAATGACTACTTTATTCATTTAAAGTAAACAAGTTTTTAAGTAATATATTTTTATTTTAGAAATATATTAATCATAATGTTCATTTATTATTACTTATTTAATATACTTACTCTCAAATCTAAGACAATAGAAATGATATTTTATTAACTTTGAAATAGGGAAGTGTTATGCAAGTTCGTTTACAAAAATATCAAAAATATATTTGGTCTTTCATCAAATTGGAGTTAATATTAGAAATATAAATATGATCATTAACAATTAAGCTAAATTCAGTTCAAAACAATAATATTATTTAAATTTAAATAAAATAAGTCATGTTTACTTTGAAACATCAAACAACTAATTAACTAATAGAATAATTAAAATAAATGAATCTATTATCACATAGAAAAATATTTTCGAAGTATAATTTCTTTGTTTTTCAATCAATATGAGTTTTTTTTTCCTACTTGAAAAGATAAACCATCCTAATTGTCATCCTTAGTTAACCCTAACAGCAACCCCTACCTTAGCCCTAGCCCCAACAATGATGTACAATCTAACTATAATCCAACATTAAACTATAATTATAACACTAAAACATATCCCTATTGATATTCTAAACTCTAATCATAACGAAAATCTCAGCCCAAACCATCATCTAAACCAAAAACCTACACACTAATATTGGTTATATTCCTAACCCTAAAATCTAACCCTTAACCATAATGTAAAAACAAACTCCAGAATATTGATCAAAATCCTAAACCTAACTACAGGGATAACCATGATATTAAACTCTAAATCCAGTCCCAAGGTCCTAACCATGGTGTAAACCTATAATCAAACTCTTAAAAAATTTACTAATCCCTGATCCTAATCACATTCCCAACTTTAAACTTGAACCATAAACCATAGTTGTAACCATAATCATAAACTTAAACAAAACCCTAACCCTAAAGGTACAATCATAAAATTAATCATAGCTTAGACCCTAATCCTAGCACAAACCACAATCATGACCAAATATAAATCTTCACCTTACCCCTAATCAGAATTTCAATGTTAACTCTAACATTAGTTTCAATCCTACCATGATATGAACCCTAATATAGACTTCACCTTGATCCTCATCCTAATCTTAAGTCTAATTAAACCCTGACTAAAACCTAATCTAAATGATATATCTAACTATAATCCTAACTGTAACTATCATACAACCCAATGCTAACCCTCATGTATATTTAATCCCTAATCTTAACTCTAAATATTCTATAAATTCTATAATTGACCTTGATTCTAACCATAACCCTAAAATCTAAATTGTAACCATAGCACGAAAGGTGGGGACCCCCGCTACGTGGCACAATTCTGGGTCTTGGAGCCTTGCAAAAGCACTACAGAGTGAGGAAATGTCAGAAAGGTGACATGTGGTAGCATGACGCAATTCTGGGCTTTAGAGCATTGAAGAAACAATGCAGTGTAAGGAGGCGCTAGAATGGAGACTCGTGGAAAGAAGAGGAAAGACTTTCATGTCGCTGGCAGAAAATTGTGAAAAGCGATAACATGATGTGTTAACCTCCCACAAAAAATGCAAGGTTGACCATAGGGGGGAATTTAGTTTCCCCAAAAATGAATGATGGTCATCGATGAAGGTATATCCTCTCGAAATAGACGGCATAGATGCATCGTGAATCCTCACCAATGAAGGATTAAGTCGCAGCCGTCAATGTAGATTCTCCCCTCAAAAAGGATGACTAAGATGCAACGAGGAAACTCCTCCCAATGAAGGATTAAGTCACATTCATCGATCAAGATTAGCTTTATTTCCAATGGATGACTAAGATGTAGTGAAGAGATTCCTCCCAACGAATGAAGCAGATAGCACAAAAGGTGTGAACCCCCTCCATGTGGCACAATTTTGGGTCTTAGAGACTCATGAAAGCATTGTGGAGTGAGGAAATGTTGGAAAGGCAATGCGTGGTAGCATGATGCAATTCTAGGCTTCAGAGAATTGAAGAAACAATGTAGCATGACGATGCATCAAAATGGAGATGCACATGTGGCAGCATCTTGTGCAATTCTAGGCTTTAGAGTGTTTCGAAGACACTAGCATATAAAGAAACATTAGAATGGGAATGCATGGAAACATCTTGCACTTTTGGGAAGATGGGAAGATAGCTCGCAAAGAAACAAGAGTTGTCAAATCTCGCATCATGAATCAACCTGACCAAGAAAAAATGATCCAGCTTGGTTAATGAAGAAACTGAGCCAACACAAAATGTTAGCCGCCAACTTTACCGATGTTAACCCTCTACAAAGAACCTATCCCATTTAAGGTCTCTCAAATCAGACATCAGTGATGGGTTGAATAGGGGTAAAAAATAGCCAACAATGCCCTCCTAAATGAAATTCTAAATGTAACACTAATAACCATGGTCCTACTTCTTTCCCTAACCTTATCCATGAGTGTAAAAATATACATATTATTATATAGGGCATCTTATATAAAAATAAATATAATCTAAAATCCAAAACCTTACTCCCCTCCTAACTATAACTGTGACCATAAGAAAACTCCTAAATATAACCCTTCCTCTAACTCTAACCCTAACCCTAACCCTAACTATAATTGTAACCCTATCCCTACCACTAACTGTAACCCTAAATCTAACTCTACCATAATTGGCCTTTAACCCTAACTATAACTGTAACCCTAAACCTAACTCTAACCTTAACCGTAACCATAACTATAACCCAAAACCTAACCCTAATCCTAGCTAGAATTCTAATACTCTGTCTACCCCTAACTCAAACTATAGCCCTAACTATAACTCAAACTCTAACCCTAACTCATATTCTAACCCTAACCGTGACCCTAAGCCTAACCCTAACCCTAAGCCTAACCCTTTGTCTACCCCTATCTCTAACCCTAACCCTAACCCTAACCCTACCCCTAACTCTAACCCTAAATCTAACTCTTGCTATAAATCTAACTCTACCATAATTAGACTCTAACCCTAACCCTAACTTTAATCCTAACTAAAACCCTAACCCTAACCCTACTCTAACCTTAACCATGACTCAATCCCCTTACCCTAACCTTAACATTGATATTACTCTCTCTATATATATAACCCTAACTCTAAATATAAACCTAACCCTAACCCTAACCCTAAATCTAACTCTAACCCTAACTGTAAGCGTAACCCTACCCCTACCCATAACTCTAACTGTAAATCTAACTCTACCATAATTGGATTTTAATTTTAACCCTAACCCTAACTCTAACCTTAACCCTGACTCAAAACTTTAACCCTAATCCTAACTCTAACATTAACCCAACTATAAAATTAACTCTATTGGTAACTCAAACCCTAAACCTAACTATAATTCTAATCCTAACTCTAACTCTAACTCTAACTCTAACCCTAACTCTAACCATAACTCAAACTCAAACCCTAAACCTAACCCTAATCCTAACCCAAATTATAATGCTATGTCTACCCCTAACTCAAACTATAACCCTAACCCTAACTCAAACTCTAACCCTAACTCATACTCTAACCCTAAACCTGACCCTAGCCCTAACCCTAACCCAAAACCTTACCCTAACCCTAACCCTAACCCTATCTATAACCCTAACCCTAACCCTAACTCTAATCCTAATCTTAACCCTAATTCTAATCCTAACACTAACCTTAACCCTAGCTCAAACCCTTACCCTAACTTTGTCCCTAACCATATATCTACGTATGACTATAACATTTTACATTACAATATCCCAAAAATAAAATATATATTTTTATCTAAATTAAACTCCTTATATTAAATTTAAAATAACATTTGACTCAAACCTTAACCCTAACCCTAACCTTATCTCCACTATAACCCTAATTATAACCATAATGATAACTCGAACCCTAACCTTAACCATGAGCATTACTCTAACCCTAACCTTAACCATAAACATAACTCTACGCCTAACTCTAACCCTAATTCTAACTCTACCATAATTGGACTCTAATCCTATCCCTAACCCTAACTATAAGCATAACTCTAACCCTAGCCTTAACCATGAGCATAACTCTAACTCTAGATCTAACTCTACCATAATTGGACACTAACCCTAACCCTAACCTTAACTTTGATCCTAACTCAAACCCTAACCCTAACTCTAACCTTAACCTTGATTCAAACCTTAACCCTAACCCTAACCCTAGCCTTACTATAACCCTAACCCTAATCATAACCATAACCATAACTCTAACCCTAACCTTAACCATGACCATAACTCTAACCCTAACCTTAACCATAAACATTACTCTAATCTAAACCTTAACCATAACTCTAACGATAACCATAACCATAATTCTATCCTTGACCTTAACCATAGCTCAAACCCTAACCCTAACTCCAACCCTAACCCTAATGCTAATCCTAACCCTAATTCTATCCCTAAGGTTAACATTAACTGTAATGTTAACTTTGTCCCTAACCATATATCTATGTATGACTATAACATTTTACATTACAATATCCCAAATTTTTTTATCTTTTTTATCTAAATTAAATTCCTTATATTAAATTAAAAGATATATTTGACTCAAACCCTAACCCTAACCCTATCCCCACTATAACCCTAACCATAACCATAATGATGACTCTAACCCTAACGTTAACCATGAGCATTACTCTAAACCTAACATTAACCATAAGCATAACTCTACCCCTAGCTCTAATCCTAATTCTAACTCTACCATAATTGGATTCTAACCCTATCCCTAACCCTAACTATAAGCATAAGTCTAACCCTAGCCTTAACCATGAGCATAACTCTAACTTTGGATTTGACTCTACCATAATTGGACTCTAACCTTAACCCTAACCTTAATTTTGATCCTAACTGAAACCCTAACCCTTTAAACTCTAACCTTAACCCTAACCCTAACCTTAGCCTCACTATAACCCTAACACTAACCCTAATCATAACCATAACCATAACTCTAACCCTAACCTTAACCATGACCATAACATTAACCCTAACCTTAACCATAAACATAACTCTAATCTAAACCTTAACCATAACTCTAACAATAACCATAACCATAACTCTATCCCTAACCTTAACCATAGCTCAAACCCTAACCCTAACTCCAATCCTAACTCTAATGCTAACCCTAACCCTAATTCTATCCCCAAGGTTAACATTAACTATAATGGTAACTTTGTCCCTAACCATTTATCTATGTATGACTATAACATTTTACATTACAATATCCCAAAAATTAAAAATATTTTTTTAATCTATATTAAACTCCTTATATTAAATTTTAAAAAATATTTTGAAGAATAATTTTATAGTAGCTTCATACAACTCTAATTAAAAATTAATTAACAATTTTATAGTAACCTTATCAAAATAAAAAATAAAAAGTAAATATTTTTCCTATTGCGCCGTGACTGCCACTAGCTTATATATACCTCTATATATATTATGCAGAGAGTAATCATTCTCGAGGCACCTATTTTTATTTTCATAAATCCCAACTTTGATTAAAAAAACTTTGGGATTAAATAAAAATAGGTGCCTCGAGAATGATTACTCTCGGCGTAATATATATAGAGGTATATATAAGCTAGTATATATTACATACGCAAGAATGATAAGAAGTCATAAAAATAGTACATGGTCTAATATACATCATAACATGATCTATGAAGTCAAAAAATACATATATAATACAGTTTTAACTATCCTAACACAAAGTGTATACATCATAAACAATATTCATCATAAAAACACAATCTATAAGTGCCAACAAGGCCTAATCTATATGATCGAATGTCCTCTTTACTCCAAATGAAGAGGACTTAGATGGATCATCATGTGTAATATGAGTCATCTCGTCATGTATGACACCCTATGAGGTAGATGAATCACCCTATGTAACATGAGGCACGTCTCATCATGTACATGCTTAATTGAAATGGGTTTCAAAATCTAGCTTGCAAATAAATTAAATATTCACTAAATAATAAAATAAATACCACATGAGATGGGTGTCCCTTAGTGGAGGAGGTGCACTATGAAAACTACCAAATGTAGTAGTGGTGAGGTCCTATAATTTACAATACATACATTTTTAAAATTTGATTTTAAAGCATAATGAACTATACATTATGTACATAAATCACAATATTGACCTTAAAGGATGATGCAGGTACCTCCATCTGGCTAAGTCTTGTGCTCTTAGCAACACTTATGGTGACATAGTCCTAAAATTATGGATACATAAACGTTTAGTCAAAACTATATATACATGAATAATTACAAAGTATGCAAATTGAAAAGTACATAATTTGTACACTACATTTTTAATAGACTATAAATTTAACATGTATATATATGATACTTGAGTAATAGCCAATGTCATAGATGTGTCTATAGGTATGCTAGCATGATGATCATAAGATGGTGTCAAAAATAGACTATATCGAGGCCTATATGGATGAGTATGATATGGCTCTTGTTTGTAAGATCAAAATACATAAAATATATATGTACATGTGAGTCAAAATTGTTCAAATTATAAGTTAATAACAATGTAAATACATAAAAATAGTACAAATTATTTATCTTCAATCAGAAGTTCATATCGTATGTATTTGAGGTTGTGCCTCGGTGGTAACTGGAGTAGGACTTGTACTAACATCAAACTGTGTAGTTGTAGACAATCCCTACAAAATCAAATACAAAGAACATATCAGCACATGTTACTAAATTTGAGTTCAAGTGTACATTTTTACAATGTAATTCAAAGTGCATATTGTATAAGGGACACCAATGTCCGTAGATCTTGGAAAAAGACTATATTGCCTCCTAGGAGGAATAGTATCATCCATCCTCTATTATTTTGAAAGTATAAATTAATATGGTTAATACAATTACACATGTATGTAGAAAGTAAATAATTACGTGTACTTTATATTAAAATTAAAATTAAAATTTTACTTACTGCTCTTGACTCTCTCCACGCTCTTCGTGTTGCATGAGGTCAACAATTCATGTCACATCTATCTCGTCACTACCATCACCATGGGAAATGTATTTATCATCATCAAAATCAGCACCCTCAGTATAATGGTCATCATGTGCTATATCAACATCACTCTGGGGGCTTGTGCATATGCCTCCACAGCTAGTACAAATATGTCCAAGTGGAGGAGCATGTGTTGTTTGCATCCACTGTTGTACTAAATTGCCCAAAAGGGCACTCAAATGGGTAATAGTAGATGAAACTACTTGATGATCATGAGGATTAGGCACAATAGGTGTAAGAAGAGGTATAAGGGGCTAAGATCACCTACAATTTCTCATTCTATCACTCAACTTTGCCCCAGGCCTATCCTAAGGCATCCTTCCACCAACCCCCTTAAATACTTTCATATCAAAATAATTGGGTTTCAAACTCAGCCCATAGCTTCCTAAGGAAGTACATGGGCACCTCATGGTTAGTGTGTGGTGGATGGTCAAATACCATCCACCACCGCTTCCAAAAATGTGCTGCTATACTTGGATGTGTACAACACCTAATGAAAATGTGAGACTTCTTCTCATTAATTTCCTCACCTATATTAGGGTTTAAAAAATAACTTTTAAAATTCCCTTTACCTATATTGAGGTTATGAACCTATTTGTATGATAAGTCATCAAAATAGAAGGCACACACACTTTCCCTCCATGATCTAAACTAAACAATGTCAGAATCTAAATGGTGTATGGAGTGAATCACACCTTGCATGCTATCTGCAAGACATAGTAGGTGAGGAGGAGGGTGGGTCTCACGTCGAATAGCCTCTATATCATGTATGATGTCATTAAGGTCACACCTCATGCTCTCATGGAGCTCAACTATGGTGGGTGGTGGAGGTGGGGGTGTAGGTAGGGGTGGAGGTAGAGATGAAGGGGGCAGACGCGGGGGTGTGAGAGGGGGAGGGGGTGGTGGTGGGTCCATCAAATATAATCTGCATATATGTTTAAACAACATAAAAAATGATAGAATTACTATTTAATAAAATTTAAATCTAAAATATCAACTAGATATAAATGCACATATCTTTATTAAAATCATATCAATTAAATAAATAAAGTTAAACACTTAAGTCAAATTGAACATTAAATACTGAATTTAAGTCTAATCATAAAATAATACTCCAAAAAACTATATCTAGGTTAGTTCAAGGTTTTTTTTCTTAAAACAAGAGCCACCTAGCTAATTTTTCTTTCATGTACACTTATTTTGTGAAATTGGAGGATTGTATTCTCATTATGGATTATATGTTCATCTTAGGATCACACAAAGTTAAGATTATGTCAAGGTTATGGTTTACAATTTTGTTATGTTTATAGTTTTCATGATGGCTAAGCTTAAGATTATTATAATGATTATGGTCCTTTAATGTTAGGGAACTTACCTAGGATTATGGTTTTAGTTAGAATTATATTTAGGTTTCATATATTTATTATGGTCCTATTGTTTAAAGGGTATATAATGGATGGCATTAGGATGAGAGTTAAGGTTACAATTAGAATGAAAGCTTAGAGATAGAATTATGATTTGATTAAATTATTTATGATTATAGTTTGAATCATAAATATTATCCACTTTTTAATGCAAACTATAAGTCTAGATCATTTCCTAATGAACTAATACATTAACCCTATCCCTAACCATATAATAAGCCTAATTCTAATCATAAGTACTTAAACTTCATAAATTATCATTTTTCTTAAGGTGTTTTAATGAGTTGTTGGATATAAACCTTAATTATAAACCAAGTAATCATAAACCTTAATCATAAATCTTAATTATAAACCTTAATCCTAAATCTAAATATAATTATAAAATCTAAATTATAATATTTTAGATCCTATTTATATTCTAAAATTGAATACAAATCCTAATACTAGATTTTAATCTTAAATGTTAAATGTTAAACCCTAACCTTATACATATAAATCATAGTTAAGGTAAATATTAGGGTTTAACATTTAAGCTTAGGTATCAATTAGGACAAGAGTTAATAAATTGAATTAAGTTTTGAAGTGCTAAATTTGGTTTTAGATATAGAATTATAGTTAGAGCTTTTAGATTAAAAACCAACATTAATTTAAAAATGTTAGGTTTAAATTTTTTTTTTAAGTGTTGAATATATTATTGAGTTAGGTTTAAGTTTAGGGTGATTTGTTTTAGTCTTAAGGTCAACATTTAACTTGGTTCAATCTTAGGGTAAGGGTTCAATTTGGTTAATGGTTGGGGAAAGGATTCAAGGTTTTAAATTTGGTTTGTACTGTTAAGTTGGGATATATAATTAGGTGTATGATCATAGTTTAATTTAATTTGGTTTATAAGTATAATATTAATTTTTTAAGGGCTAGGGTTAGCTTTCAATCTAGTTTGATATTCAATTTGGGTTATGGTTACCTGGGTTAGTTTATTTTAGTGTTATATTAAAATATTTAATGCTCTGATATCATTCATTTTTTGATATTTTGATTATATCACCCCCATACATTGATAGTATATGTGATGATTACAAATATTATTTGATCTCATTACATGTGTCATGGTAATTTTTTTTAGTTTATACATGAGATGCTCCTATATGGTGTTTTTCTTTTCTTATAATATAGTGTTATATATAAATTTACCTAAGTACCCTTCTTGATTATCTATGATGGATGTAGTAAATGACATATCTCTATATGATTCTTTTGATGTGATATGCATGGATAATATAATAAAAAATTTAAATCCTTCCTATGCAATAAATGATACATAATTAGATATGTAAATTTTTTAGATTCACATGTATGACATGTAGATGTAGATATGATGCTCCTCTAGGATAATTTAGTTTATCATAAATAAGTTTATGATTATGGTTTGACATTTATAGAATTATTACTTGGTTCTTAGGATAGTTATTTAATTATTTATATATTACCTGGTGTAGGTTTTTGTAAATTAAGATTATGGTTATGATGATAGTAAGGTTACGACTAGAGTTTTGGTTAAAATTGGGATTATAGTTAATCCTAAATGATACCTAGCCAAGGGATCCAAATAACTAATCAAAAGTTTTACTAAGCAAGCAATAACATACATACAATAATTTACATTTATAAAAAAAATAAGAGATTACATTCCTTAACAAGCACATTTACATTTCATTTTTAAATAATTATAAGTACTAAAAGTAAAATAAATAACACATCCACATGAAAGAATAACTACTTGAGTTCAATCCATTTAAATAATATACATTTGTTCCAAATGCCACTTGGAAAATTAATTTGGAATGCACAATCATCCATTGTACATGTCACAGGGTATGAAAGGCTGAAGGAATATACATTTATAAAATAGTTTACATCATCCATTTTCGATCCATGAAACAAAGTACAATACAATTTAAGTAAAATCATTAAATACTAAATTTTTTGTTTGGATCCCTTGATGGGGTGTTACATGATTAAGTACTTAGTTATATGTTTAGGGTTTTATCAAGTACATAACTATATGGCTAGGTTGAGGTTATAGTTTAAACAATGAATTTAGGTCGAGGTTATATGTTTCTAGGTTGAGGTTATATTTATTTTTAATTACATGTTTAAACAATGAATTTACATCTAATCTAATCATTCAACATTTTAATTTAAATACATAAATTAAATACATTTCAAAACATCTAAAATAATAATTTTTTTAATGAACATTTATGAAACTATATTTAAATTAACAAATACAATAATCTAAACATAATACTTATTAACAATGTAAATTTATAATTTTACGTATATTAAAATTGAAGAAAACAATAAATTAATGTACATATAAAACGTAAAATTGAAAATAATTAAGTAAAATAGTAAAAAACATATTAAAATACCTGGTATATCGAAGACTAGCAACAAGGGGTGGTTGGTAGAGCTGAAAATTGGGCTCCCATATCTCTCTCTAATCAAGCTCCCATTTTCAAAGTCATGAAAATGACTTTTAAAATGCCAAAATCGGGCATATATTAGTTTTTGAAATCAGGTACTCGATTTTTTTTTAATTGGGTACCCAATTTCAAGAAAATTGGGTACGCGATTTGTAAAGCAATTGGGTGCCCAATTTTTAAGTGGTTCAGGCACTTGATCCACTTTTTACAAATTGGGTACCTAATTTTTAAATCACAGCTCAAGTGCCCGAAGCATGAATTTAGAAATAGGTACCCGATTCTAAGAAAATCGGGTACCCATTTCTTAGAAGTACAATTCTGTGGATTTGACTTCCAAAGAATTGTGACCCAACTTCTTGTAGTCACCCTAAAGCTAAACCCAAAGAAGGGGTCCCTTTATAGAAAAAATTTAGTTATTTTTTTATACAATTCCTATTTGAGTGTCACCTCCCAGTCAAGTCTGACCCCCTTACTGGTGGTCACCTAGTGAAGCATAACACTTCATCTGTATCCAAAAATAATTTAGCTGCTAAAGCATAAGAGTAGAAGTATCTGCCAACATCTGATAACCATTTCATTACTTGATAAAAGTGAGTGGAGCAAGGTTTATTACAAAAGAAAAAGGTATGAATGAATGCAAAAATCCAATCTGTAAAAAGTCTTAGTTCCATCATTATTTTATTATTTCTTGTATGGCTGAATCAAATCAAGATCTATATGAATCCTGAAATGAAGAGAATGTTAGATTAGGAGAATTAAACAAGAAAAATTATTTGGGGAATTTAGAAGGATATGTTTCAACTTTAAAATATTGAGATATCTCAAAAAAAATCTACTACAAATTTGGAAATGTCTATTATACCCTAGGGCATAAAATCAAGTTTTTGAGCTTCATCCTTTTAGATTTACAGCAAACACTAGGATTGAGGTATGAGACCAAGGTTAAGGTATACGACTATCCAATAAAGTATAACACTTGAAGTAAAGACCTAGAGAAAGAATACAATACTATTCTATCTATAATAATCTTCATATGAAGATAGCTATGAAGGAAGAAAATCAATATAAACAGGTATAATCCAATGGCTATAGATCCCCTTGGGAAAGGTCCAAATATCCATGCTCTAGTCATTTTAAAGCCTCATAGATACAAAAGTAACTCTAGCTAATTAGGCTATTTGTTACTTCCATAGATAATTGAATAACCCTATAATCAAGCCTCAAATTTTATCTCTAGTAAAAAGATTTTAAGATCCTAATCTTTATAGAAATAACACTAGCCCCCTTTAAATCTAAATCTCTTTTCATCAACAAATTTTAGAATCCTAGTTTCAACCAAACAAACTTAGAGGTAGAGTAGATATAGATTAATAATCACAACATTTATAATAAACTCACATTCAACAAATGGGAACTTACTTGTTGAGTGTAAAAAGAACATCACTGAGAACAAATGTTCCCATCACAAGCAACCATCCAATAATGACCAACCTGCCATAAACAATAAATCTTATCAAGGTGGCAAAAAATAAAAATAAACTAAAAAACCTAATTTTCATGAAGCAAATTAAAATTTTGAAGAAACCAAAATAAGGCTTACCCACATATAATATGCTTGAAGCCAAGAATAGTCAATACTATCAGTCAGTCACCCTCAAAAGCATCAGTATAGATATGATATATTTTACCTATAGTAGAATAGAGGAACCAATAACAAAAACACTAGAGTCTAGAAACACTAAAGTTGGAACATTCTATTTTAATATTTGTAGGAAATGATGCACACATAGAGAGAGAGGGAGAGAGGGTGAGAGGTACATGTAGAAACCAAGGAGGGAGATTAAGAATTCAATAGACCAAAGATGAATCCATGCAGCCCTTGTACAAAGTTTGATGTATGTGTGTCCTCTAATTTATATGTTTGTAGAAGCAATCTAAAGGCCTTCTGAAATACCTAAAAGGGTTAGTAGTGTGTGGATTACCTAAGTAGCAAGTGCATGAAGTGGTAGAGTACTAAAGCTACAAAGTGTTGGAGTTGATGAAATCCAACTCCGAAGATGCCCAAGATCACCTGCATGCGAGAACCTATCAAAGAGAAGCCAAGGAGAGAAGAGCGTGGAGCAAGGGAAAAACCCTAAATGGACATGAGAGACAATATGCAAACACAAGAAAAATATGTATTTACAATATTCCTTGATATGAAAATATAATGAGGGAGCCCGAATATAAAGAGCTCTAGGAATCTTCTAGAACAAGCTAGAAGATGCTAGGAGATAAGTGTGACAACTAAGCATACATCCACATAAGGTGGAAAGTCCTCGAACAATGTGAGAGGATAAGTATGACTTAGGAGAGAGAAAACTCTCGTATTGTCAACAACTTATAATGAACTCCTAGGCTACAATTAATAAATGAAATGCATTTACCTAAGTAAGCTTAAGTAAATAGAATAAATAATTAGTAAATTAATTATTTACTCTAACACCCCCCCTTAAGTGCAACTTAGGGAAATTCTTAAGCTCACAAAACTAAGATGAAATGCAAAATGGGTCCTGGCAATGAGGCTATTTTAGGTACCCAAGTACAATGCAACTAAATGCAACCTCTAAAAATGGGGAAAGAGAGAAAACCACGTGGGAAAAACCCTCCCCCAAAAAGAGGTAACCTAGTGAAGAATAGAAGAAGCCTCCAACTAGGGAAATTGTCCCCAAAAATAGGAACAAGGAGTGATCATGAAGAGCATCACTGAAGCATGAAGAAGCTGTAAAATCTATCAAACTACTAATTTGAAGAACCTCCATGGAAGAAGAAGGCACGAACTGAGCATGTCTATATGGTAGATGATCCATCTCACCAAAATGCATAGGTAGCCAGCCATTGCAATCACCTTGTGTATAGGATCAACCATTAAATACATAGTTCACACTAATGAACCATCAAACCACAGATGCATTAGAACAACAACATAACCCCCCTTAATGCAGATGGGGTGTGATGATAGGCAACTAAGAAGGTGGGCCAAAGTCTCCTGAAGATGAACCAAGAATGATGAGAGAGAAAGAGGTACAAAACACCCATAAAGACACAGTCAAACTAACTTTGCATGGGCTAATGTTATGGAAGGAACACTCACTTGACAAAGGGAGAATGCCTAAAATAGCAAACAACTATCCCCCCATGGTGCTTTATGAAAATAGTGCAGGTACAACTATCTGAAAACAACGTTCATCACCCCTAGAATGCAAAAGTGGCACTTTATCTCAGTGTGATACATAAAAATACTTCAAAATGATAGCTACAATGATCAAAACAAAAAACAAGCTAATACAAAACATAGTACAACCTAAAACAAAGGAAACCATGCCAGGAAAATGATCCTCAGGCCTAAAACACTCAAGATATCCACCAAATAGCAAAAATGCTAAAAAAATGATAGAAAGAGCATGGGCCAAAAACTAAGGAAAAGGACCACATTTTTGAAAAGGTGACAGAACCAACTTTCCAAAACTATAAGTTTTCAAAAAATTGACATGGGATGTAAAAGATATGCATGTCGGAGTCAAAAATATGACTTCAGACTTTGACTGAAAAAATGGGAAATAAAAATGCATCAAAACCTAAAAATACCTAGACCAATGTCTCTATCTTGGAATCAAATTTTTGGTGCTTCTTTCAGATCAGAAAAATACCTTTGTACACTCAAGTTATGGCAAAAAAATTGAGAGTAGGTCAAAAAGGACCTAGGAGAGGTGCAAGGGCTAAGATTTTGATGATGTCATGCTGATGTCGGCAATCCACTAGCTTAAACTTGACGGCTAAACCGTCGTTGCAAAAAAAAGGATGCCACGTGGCAGGTATAGGCTGATGTCAGCAAGGTCATGTGGCAGGGTCCATGTGGCAAAGTGCCATGTGGCACTCGTGCCACATGTCACCCTCAGACTGGATGACTCCTGCTGACGATGCTGCTGATTGGTGCTCCCAACCGTACTACCAAATTTGAAATTTTTTTGACATTGGCACTGACGTGTTCAAGCGGCGCAAAGTGGAGGAACCACAGGAGGAGCTAGGCAGAGGGTGGCAATCTACAGGTTGAGCAGTGGATGTTGGCAGTGGACAGGAGCATCGAGGCAGAGACAATGCCCAGGGCAGTGCTATCTACAACGGCCATTGCAGGCTATGCATGGGTGGCACAGTGGTGGCCTCACAGTGGCGGGGCGGTGTTTGGTGGCTAGTGTGTCCCAAATATAAAAAGAAATTGTCGAAAATGTTCATACAGTCTGTATGGTAGCTTGTAGGGCTAAAAAAATTTACCTCCTAGAGCCCTGTCTCCAAAAATAAAAAGTTTCATATGAATTCTGATTGCAAACGACCTTCCAAATCCAATGGCAGCATCTGTTTGGGTTGAAACTGCTCCAAAAAATTGATGATCCCCTAATTTGAAGAAAAATGCACAAAAAAACTAGGGTTTGTGACTCCAAATCACAGCTTCAAAAAATTTTCAACAAAGCAGCATCAGGGAGGCTCTGATACCATGTTGGAGTTAATGAAATCCAACTCCGAAGATGCCCAAGATCACCTACATGCGAGAACCTATCAAAGAGAAGCCAACGAGAGAAGAGCGTGGAGCAAGGGAAAAACCCTAAATAGACATGAGAGACAATATGCAAACATAGGAAGAATATGTATTTACAATATGCCTTGATATGCAAAATACAATGAGGGAGCTCGAATATAAAGAGCTCTAGGAATCTTCCAGAACAAGCTAGAAGATGCTAGGAGATAAGTGTGACAACTAAGCATACATCCACATAAGGTGGAAAGTTCTTGAACAATGTGAGAGGATAAGTATGACTTAGGAGAGAAAAAACTCTCATATTGTCAACAACTTATAATGAACTCCTAGGCTAAAATTAATAAATGAAATGTATTTACCTAAGTAAGCTTAAGTAAATAGAATAAATAATTAGTAAATTAATCATTTACTCTAACACAAAGAAATTTCCCTACAAAATTGTTCAACAAAACAATAGACATAAGCTACATCTAAAGGACCCTAAGCAAATCTTAGGAATTAGTGATAAAATAATAAATTTCATACCCCAAAATCAAACATACATAGACAAGCATGTAATTCTTAAGATAACAAGAATTATATCCAAATTGCCAGTGCATTGATTAAAGACATTAAAAATAAAAAGTGATTACAAAGATATCTTAAAATAATTTTACAATAGATAATGTAGAAAAATTTTTGGTAATATATAATAAAAAACCAAGAGCTCCTATAGATATGTGTATTCTAATCCATACCCAAAACCAAAATAATGAAGCCAGCTTAAATGCATTTTACAAAATCACACACCAAAGAGAACACATTGTTATCCCAACCCAATTCAATGCCATAGGGACTAAGAGTAAACACAAAAGCAATAGAAAAGTATGGAATAGATTAGAGAAAGAAGCAACTCTGGCTTGTTAAACCAAAACAATTCATCCTGTGGCTTGATCTTTGAACCAGATAATACCCACTTCCAATCACATTCTCTAGTGCAAGTGTTGCAATAAGATGTTGCAACTTGGTACCCACAACAAGAACAAGCTACAATAGACACATAATATGTGGGAAAAGAATTAATTCCATCAAGAAGCAATATTTAAAAACCTACTTCCTTGTACTTATTAGAGATATGTTGTATTTGATATGTAACAAAATTTCTCATTTTATGGTACCATTCCAGCTATTGATATTTAGATATAAATTTTCCATTAGTATATTCTTCATTAGAGATATAACTGTCAAATTAAAACACTTTTTCAGGTTGAAATTTATTAGTGAATTCCTCCTTGTTGATTCAAAATAGTATGGAATTAAAAGAGTATGTAGTAGATCATATTACTAACTCATTATTAATCTTCACTTTTTGGTACGTGGGCAAAGATTGGCTCAGCTTGTATTTATTTATACTCAACATTATTAAGATTTTATCTTTTCACTTTTTGAATAACTCCAGTCCCACATATATGTGTCCTCCTTCTAGTAGTCCGTAAGGAGATATTTAATCCTACAGATTTAAGAACTAACAGGATGGTACATTTCCATCATTTCTATTACCCTCAACTTGTGCTAGATATCATTTTTTTGTTAAGAACTCACCATTTTTTAATGCTTACACATGAATAATAAACCACTAAAACACAACGCAGGAAAGATCTGACGATCTTCCTGCTATGAAAACTCCAGAGGATTACCACTAATAGTATATCTGAAATACACATGCAAATGTAGTCACACCCATTTTCTTCTACAAGAGGAAGAAAATAAGTAAATTTCCTTAAGGTATAATCACCCAAAAGGTTTTCATCATCATCTTACACCATTTTTAGTCCAACATTTCTTGTTATTTGGGAAAATAGAAAGAAAAATGAACCAAAATTTAAAACTTCATCACATTGAATGCTAGTTCACATTACTGAGAATCCCTAGTGGACCTTACAAATCAACATTATAGGCCATTGGAAAGATTTAACTTTTGACTCCTTTACTACAAATTTTGTCAATGGGTATCTATGTTATAATACAACATTAAAACATTATCAACCAAGTTCATACCATTACAATTATGGAATAGAGATATAGCTAGGCCATATATTACATTAGTTATGATACTTATAAGGAACTACTATAAATACAATAGGTTCTTGAATTGATTTCACAACTTGGTGGGAAACCAAAACCTTCTTTCAAGTAATGAAAATAGTCTATTTTTATGTAGTAATCACCATTGATTAAATTCAAGCAGTCGTAGTATTTTCTTCTTGATATAGCATTAATGAAATTTTTTAAGTCTACTTCAATAGATATATTTATCTCATGTGAATTTACATGTAGACTACGTATCATAACCAACAACATGTTTACTTAGGAATTAGATAAGGAGAGAAATCATTAGTGAAAATAAGAAATAAATTTAATCTCCATTTATCCTCTCTTCCTTTGCTATTATGAAGATAATTGTAAGTCATATGAAGATAAGTCTTTCTATAGTTCCTTTCTCATTCTCACAGAGAATGAACGGAGGGTGTGGGAGATAGAGGGGAAAAAGGGAAGGCATAGATGGATAGATAGCACAATGAATTTTGGGATCCAATATAATTTAAGCAACTACAATTTATAAAATTAGAGCATTGCTACAGTTCAATAGATGGAAGAACTACACTAAACAACTAGATTAATCAAATGCATGAGCTATCCTTTTGTGAAATTTATCATTGAAGGATGAGAAAGGATTACCTTTATCCTTTCTCAAAACTTAGTAATTATGGTGTCTATCATTGCCATAAGTTCATTATTTGGAGTAGGATGATTATTATACTTAAGTCTTGCTCTTTGGCAGCTGGAATTGGTCATAAGAATACATGGCTTAGCTCCATTTTCCTTTCTGTTTTCTTTCCATATCAAATTCTTGCCATTTTTTCTACCCTATCATTCCACTCAACATAAAGATAGAAATATCTTTATTTTCTCCATATCTTGATTCCTTCCTTGCCATGGCATTGGCATTAACTTGTCATAAATTTTCAACCTTGGATCTCCTCCAATATGTTGAACATAATTTTTTTTATTAAAATTCATTATAAGTTTTCGCTCCAAGGTGGACATGTAAAGAGGTTGGTCTATTTCCAGTGCCACAATCCTCAACTATAACACCTATATTTATATTGGAGGCAGGAAATGGAAGTGTTGGGTCTAGCACAACTTTACACAACTCCAGTTCTTGAAAGGATGAAAAACAAGTAGATGGTGGAACTAAAGAGACACAAGATGAAAATATAAAAGAATTACAAAAGTAATAATGTAAGGTGTTGCATCTGAGTTAGGCTAAGAGCAACTTGTTGATGTAATAAAAGACTACAATCAAAGAAATAAAGGTTCAGTTGCTACAGCTTTGATTTTCTTATATTGACTAAACTTCAATGTTAGGTATATGTTTTTGTTGTTTCCTATAGTTTTTTAACCTCGATGAACACTCTATTTACTGATATATCTATCCTTGAGTGAGAGTTATGAAAATCCTAACATCATTGAATCCATAGTCTTGTATATAGTTTCCTTAATCAGTGCAATCAACTTCAAGATAGTTCTTTGGTAGTTTCTCCAAAATGTGGATAGTCTCAAACCATTTTTAGTAGTAATTAACATCACAATGTTTCATTTTTCAGGCCAAACATATGTTTCAAATGCTTGTAATTAAATACCAACCACAATGTAAAGGTGAAGTCAACAACCCAAGGCATAATGAGCATAACTAAAGCAATTGAAAGTTAGACCAAGTAGTCAATTATTCAAATTGGTTGAGTCCAATCTACTCTAGCTGCATGTGGTCCAAGTGTTTATATGCAAGTAAGTAACATTTGAAGAAGTAATAAATCAACAGCTATCTTTCACAAGATAAGAAGCTAGAAGATTGGAACATAAGAATTAAAATAGAATCAATCGCTAAAAAGGAGTTGAACCCTGCATCGCACAGCCAACTCATAGATCATAAAGCAAGGTATAAAATTTTAGAGTTGGCTAGATGAAAGCTTTTATCTAAAAGCAATAGATATTAGACTAGTCAAACATGGACATTGGAGAAAGTTCATTGTTTCTCCATGTTTGAAAGAACTTCCAAAAAATTTATGTTGAGGTGAATCATTAATGACTTCAGGGCAACAGGGACCAAAATTTTGCTTCTTTAAAACAATCATCCAAGAATGATCAAAAGGAAATTGACCTTGCTCTATATACCTAGATCAAAATAGAGAGAAACACAAATTTAAGATGTCAAATTCAAGGAAAAAATTCCAAATAAAAATTAGCTAAAAAAAATCTTGGAAAAACCAAGATACTAGATTATTTTCATCAACACCAACACAGATCAATAGTAATTCTGAATTTGCCCATTTTCATCAACAAAAAACATAGATCCATAGAAAATATGAATTTCTTGAACTAAGTGGCATCAAAAGACATTAGAAAAAACCAAGGCATGTATTATGATCAAAAATTTAAAATTGCAGCAAGTTTCCCAGAAAGTCATAGTTGTATTTCCATAAGACTACTAAACTAACTATGTACATGTAGACTACAAGCTAGAAGAGAGACAAAACACTAGTACATATCTAGTGACTTAGATTGGGTGGTTATAGAATCTAATTTTACTCATAATTCCAGAACCTAACCTGCCATATAGTGGTTAGCTAGTATCCTAGAAATTTAAACATAAATTCATAATTAGGTGGAGCAAAAACCTAAGCTTTCCTGATGCCATCAAATTCAACACATTCTATCAATATACACAAAATTTCACAACTACTTGTACCATGAAAAGTATTGAAAAGAAATCAATAATATAATTGATGAAATTGAAAAAAAAAGCTATAGCGGCATAAATAAGAGAACCAAAACTCTCAAATCAGTAAAATTAAGCAACCCATATATCTTTCTAGTCTAAAAGAAACTTAGTCAAAATAGTAGATACCTCAGTTTTTTGTTAGCTTTAACATATCAGTCAGTCTGTAGTTTTTTCTTCTCATCCCTACCATGGTTCCACTAAATTCTAAAGGTATGAAAAGATGAACTCAATTTTAATGTCCTTGTCCAAGGGTTACAAGTAAGAATTGTGCTAAAAACACTACACATTATGTGTTAGGGTTACAAGTATGTTGAAGGCATGGAACAAAAATAAAAACACATGATATTGGAAGCTACAGTAAGCACACTATATAGTCATTTTTACTCTGCAAGCTCTACCCTAAAAAACTTATGAATGGTTACAACACTTTTATAAATCTAAAAGACTCTAAATAAAATAAACCCTAAAATGGGGTTAAACATGGGATGCCTAAAAATTACCAGAAGACCTTGGCCCTAATCCAAACCTTATGTCAAATCTCCATTTACAAAATAGCACTTGTCCTCCTCACTAGGTATTCACCAAGCACTCGTCCTAAGTCTTTGCTTGTGTGTCCCTTCTAGCTCATACAAATAGCTCGAGAAATCTATAATACTAGTCATGTGCCATGAGAGCAGCTATGTTACAAGACTACCATAGAGACTATCACTCAGACAACATGAATGAAATAAGATGTGAATCCTTGTGGTAACAAGTCTTCAACCACTCTCGGTACTCAACTAAAAAAACAAGATGTGAATCCTTGTGGTCACGAGTCTTCAACTACTCTTAGCACTCAACAATAGGCCTCCATGAACCACAAGTTTGAGAGAAATAGTCATATAATTGAGGCACATATTCACAATATCATGACCTAATTAATGTACTTAGTCTCTCTCTTAATTTGAGTAACTGTATTATTAGTGGTTTATGGTTTACTATGTTCTTAGCCCCGTGTTGAATAAAGACCTAATTAAGGTCTCAATTAATGCGTGCAAAATAAAATGAAGCCAGTGTTGCCAAAACATAGTGTTGGTCAAAATTTTCACCAACATGGGCATGGATGTAAAAAAAAAAAATTCTTCATTGCATATTTCAACCAATTTGACCCCATTTTAATAATGGTCAAAATTCTTGGTCTAAAAGTGGGGTCAAATGTACTAGTGCTAGTTGTAGCTTCATCGGACTTTTCCATGTAGGGAAGTTCTCCTTGTTAACCTTTGGTACCTCTCTTTTTTCACGTCTTAATATTTTTCTTCTAGTACCTTAAAACTAGTCTTCTTAAGCACCATGGCTCTGATACCAATTGTTAGAATTTCTTTAGAATAACTAAGAGTGGAGTGAATTAGTTATCCAAGGTCCATATGTACAATTAACAATTTACACAACTTAATGAACCCATATCCATAAAACATTTTCATTGTGCATGCATCCATTAGATCATACAACACTTAAACGTTGTAGGTTATTATCCTAGGTCATAATAACTTTTCAAAAATGTAAACAAGAAACACAATAGACTTAATAACACATTTGACATAAGGACTTCACATGAAAACCCAATCTAGGAAAAACCACTAGTAACATGCTACTAATTCTCACTCTTCTGAAGTGATGCCCTGTGAAAGGCCAACCCTATTAAAGGTTACAATACACACTGTTAAATGTGACATGGTTAGATTATTTTAATCACCCTATTAGGAGTAAGCCTTGTTAGAGGACTTTAGATCATTCACTTGGAATGTCACCTAATTATAAGATTTACAAATGACTACTAGCTCAACCTTAATCTAAAGGATTTACCCGGGACTAATCTAATGATTGGAAAGTAATAGTAAGGCTTTAATCTGATAACAACTTACAACACACTTGCATATTGTAGATCTCTATTTTAGTCCTCTATTATGCTTGACTTGCACTAACCTTTCTCGACACCTACTATCGACTTGGTCAAGATTGGTAGAATCAATAATTCTTTCTTGTTCTTCTAGAATTTGTCAATGTATCCAACCTTTGCAACCTCAAGTAGATAATCAATGCATTATATCATCACTATCTTAACTGATCTTTGTACTTCTTTTCTTTACCATAAGTCAACCTTTCCTCTAGGTTTTCTTGTTATCTCATTTGATCAAAACTCTTCATCAACCAAATAAATGATAGTACTCAAATTAGCTAAGCAGTTCTCTTGCTAGCAAGTAGTAGGTTTGACATTAGTGACAAAATAATGGTTGAAACACATCCTCATACTTGTATCAATTTTTTCTCAATAATTATGAGTACACTTAGGCTAATATATAAAATAGAGAAAATAATTGTAAGAATTTTCCTTAGAGAAAAATTCACCCAAGACCAAGGAACTCAAGCACAAGCACAATAGTACACCAAAAGAGTATGATCAGAATGACGATATGATATTCATTCAATATGAAAGTACACTAGGAGTGCCTATATATAAAGGCCTCTGGAATGCTTCTAGAATACCTAGGAATAGACAACATGATAAGTCATACAACTAGGAACATGTCCACCAGGTGTGGGTTATCCTCCATTAAGCATAGGAGTAAGTGCAATGATGAGAGGATAAGCCTACAATGGTGTAGCATCCAAAATTATGTTGTGGACACCATGTGCTAAAATTGGAGTGTGACTAACTGTGCTGTCCACATGACAACTCAATTAATTATGTAAACTTTGGCATTGTAGACACCATGTACTAAATTAGAGTTACTTACTCTAGTGTTGTCAACATGACAACTCATAAGAGTATGCAAACTCTTAAGTGTCTCACATTAGAAATAATAAAATAATGCATTGACCTAAGTAAACTTAAGTCAATGTGAATAGTGAATACTTATTTACTCCAACACCCCACCTTAAGTGCAACTTAGGGGAATGCACTTAAGCTTATGAAAGCTAGGATGAATTGCAATATGGATCCCAGCTACTAAGCCATGTTAGGTACCCATGTAAATAATGCAATATAATCTCTCATAAAGTAGAAGAAAAAGAGAGAAAAGATAGTCCCCCCCACCCAAAATGAAGACTGTCGATCAGTGATAGCTACTCCAATGTAGAAACTAATCCATGACTATTGAATAATGTTCCCACCCTTTCGAAGAAATAATATCACAAGTACATATGAGATGTTTCCCCCGTGTGTAGAAAGAATCTCAATGATCAGTGATGCCTCTAAAACCTTCTCAACTATCCCTGTGTCAATACGGACTATGGCCCCTTCCAATGCTACTAAAAAGAACACTATTAGATCTAGCAAGGATGGATGTAGAACCTATCCCAAAGAACCAACTATCTCCTCAACTGATAAAGAGACCTCCTACAACTGATGTACATAAGAGTCCACAATCATATTAACCTATGAAGATCAATCATGTAGAGAATGGACATGATGGTCAAAGTAAGCCCTTGCAACAATTGAAGAAGGACCTTCTCCATCAAAGGGAAGATGTATATCATCAATGATGTCTCCCAAATCTACTATGTATGACTCCATAAACAAACTTGAAATATCTATCAAGAAGTCATCTACTGATGTTGAAGCTAGAAGACAAGGTGTACCTTTCTATGTTGGACCTATCACTATGGCTATATATGCATGTGGAATGTGCTAATGTCATGACATCTCCTTCTATCTATCAATAGGATTCCACATATCTAAATCCTTTGAACCATTATTACTAGTGTCACTATTAATTTCCATAATGTATGAATAGTGGAGAGGATTATAGGATAAGCTTGGTGAACTTTCCTCAAAGTGAACATTCCTCTCTATGAAAATCTCATGTGTCTCAGGTTCCATAAGTATGTATGCCTTAACACTATCTTCATATTTGATGAAAGTACAAGGCCTATATGGTGGTACATTTGTGTCCTTCAAAAGATATGTTTGCCCATGTTGGACAACTGAAGACTCTGAAGTGTTTCACAACAAGTTTTATGTTGCACCATGTCTCAAAATGAGTCTTTCCATCTAAGGCATTATGAGGAGACCTATTAAGTATGTGATTGGCACTACTGATAGCTTCAACTTCAAGTGATGGATGAAAGACTTGACTTGTATCATACAACTTGCCATAGACTTAAGATTTTGTAACCTCAATGTTGCAACATATGTCTTGTGCAGACTAAAGTCTAGTGGATTTTGAAGATCAATACCCTCAACTTGCAAAATTCACATATCTAGTTTCATTATCCATCTAAAGAACTTTGATGGCTTTCCTTGATTGTGTTTCAACATGAGTCTTGAAGGTTAGAAACTTATCCAAGTCTTCATTTTTATGATCAAGAAAATAGACCCATGTGTAGCATGAAAAGTCATCAATGAAAGTGAGTATGTAGTGACCCTAGCTGACTAATGTCACTGCAAAAGGACCTACTAGTACCATGTGAACCAACTAAAGAACAACTAGTGATCTTGAAGACTTCCCTTTATCAAACTTCTCCTCTAGATGCATATCCACTAAACATGTTGAACATCCACCCTTAGAAAAGTTGATTGTAGATTGACCTTTGACCATATTGTTTGAGAAAAGTTGATGAAGATAGTAGAAGGCAAGATGACCACACAACTCATCCCATAATTTCATTTGTGGATGAGATTGAGTCAACAAAGCATGTGAAGAAGAGTTAGGCACAAAGTGGGAGAAAGAATACAAACTTGTGTAATGATTAACTTTCTCCACCACAACTAATAAATCATCTTTAAGAGTACACACCATTACTAAATCTAGAAGGAACTCAACTTTATTTGCATCTCCATAGTGATTCATTTTGTAAATTGAGAGGAGATTAGAGCCAAGGTTAGGAGCATAGATGACATCTTTGAATTCCCCATTTTCCATCTTCACTTGTCCTTTCCCTTCAACTTCCATTTTCATATTTTCTCCTACAAATATGTGTGGTACATTAGACTACTTCAATGAGGAAAAGTCTCCTTTAGAAGAACCCATATGATATGAGGTACCTAACTCAAGAATCCATTCCATTGGAGAATTTAGGTTTTCCATAAGTGCTTTCCCTTTTCCCTTTGAATCTAAAGATGAAGATCTATTCTCCTTATAGGAATTAGGCAGTGGAAAATTGTGTTTCTTTATGATGTTTGTCAACTCATCAATCTTTTTATCATAACACTTGTGTTCATCATGACCCAACTTCTTGCAATATGCACACTTTTTCTTTTTCTTTTTAGTGTCCCACTTCTTGTTTGAATTCAAGGAAGACTTGCCTTGTTGATTTGATGATGGTGTTGTCTTTTTTGTATCCTCTTGTGTGTTATTTTTCCACTTCTTTTTCTTTCCCTTTCCTTTATTTGAAGTTTGAGAACCCTCATTATTGGCCACCAATGCCTTAGACTTCATCGAATTGAGAATCCCCATTGATTGTAACTTCTTTTCTTTATCATCCAATAGTTGAGTATAATGATCAAAAGTGACTTTCTAGTAGGTAGCCCCTAATGTAGTCTTTCTGGTGTTGTAAGAAGAAACAAATGTGGAGTACTTAGATGGAAGCTTATTATGAATGAGATAGATTAACCTATCACTTTAATAGGACTACCACTATCATCAAGCTTCATTCTTAATTCATTCACCTTTATGATAAAATCCTGTATAGAATAAAATGTCTTAGGATCTAAGGAGACAAGATCATCTTCAAATTTGTAAACGTCTTCCTCAAACACTTTACCATATAGGTTTTTGAGGGCATCCCAAGCATCCTTGGATGTCTTGTACTTCTCAATTTGATAGAGAATTTTATCTTCAAACCCCAACATAATTCACCTAGGACTTTCCAATCTATAGATTCCCAATCACTAATGTCACTTTTAGATACTTGATCACTTGTTGATTTAGGAAGGTAGCATCAACATATTGAGAAACTTCATTATGCATTAATTGACACCACATTTTAATAGACCATGTAGCATAGTTATGTGGTGTTAATTTTGGAAACTTGAAATTTCCCATGATCCAAGAAATAAAATAAAATGGTAGAAAAGAGGAACACAACACCAAGAAACACCCCCCCTTTTCATTCAATCAAGAAACTCCCCCAAAAAGATGCTTTTAGTACTTTATATGTAGTGTGTTTACAATGGCCACTTGCCAATTTTGGCCTTAGTGGACTTCTTATTTTTTATTTTTACAACCTCCTTATGGAGTTCAAAATTGGAACATTACAATGTATCTCAGATATACAACAATTCTAAAGATATATCAAAGTATTAGAAAAGGACCTAATTCTGAAAGTGGGTTTTTTCCACACAACCCTATAATCTGATTGCAGATCTAGAAAGTAGACAAAAAATGATGTACTTTTAAAAAAATTTAAACCAAATTTCAAGTCCAGATGAGCCTGTACAAAGCAATTGAAGTTGCAAAATGTAGGATTGGACAAGTACAGTCATCAAAAGATTAAATTTCTAAAAAAATCCATGCATCAAAACCAAAAAAGAACTACACCAATGAAAATTTTAGGAAATTCTACCCAAATTTTTTTTTTAAATGCACCTAATTTGGAGCCTGAATGACTAAGATCTGGCCTCCCAAAGTTGAACTATCAAGTAAAAAATGAATATGAAGAGGGGTCTAATGAGAAAATAGCAAGGTTAAATTTGACAGTCAAATGATCATTGTAGCAATTTTAATTTGTCTATAGATGATTATCATATAGCCATCAATTTTTAATGCATGAAATGATGATGTCAGCAAAAAATTGTCTTCCTAATGATATCATGCTAATGTCAGCATGGTACGACTATATGGGAATGTACTAATTTTGTATAGCTATCATACAGATTTACACGTGGCACTATATAGATGTCAAACATGTCTCCCGAGTTGGGAGTATGGCCTCCTGTGTGTACATGATGAGTCAGTCATCTACATGGTGCTTACATGGAAAAAGTTGACTGAGTTGTTTGAAAGTCCATGTGGAGGGCACTTTTTTGGTGTGGATGAGTTGGTGAGGACATTTGACATGTTCTATCAATGCTTACGACATTGTTGTGTGGCAATTTTTTATTACACAGAGGCCATTTATTTATCAACTACTAGAGGAGAGTGCAACAAAGGTCAAGTCTATGAAGTACAGTTCAAATTAGTGTCGGAAGGATGAATGCAGTTTGGGAAGGATCATTGACTGGTGTGCTATTACTAGTGGGGTTATTTCCATTGCAAGTAGGTATTCAAATTCGACTGTCAGGACTTTGTTTGAGCCATCAGGGCCTAAGAAGTGGGCTAGAGAGTGGAGTTTTAGTAGTGGGATTAATACCACATACAATATGGGATAAGAATTTTTACTCTTTAAAAGAAAAGGTCTGCCCACATAAAAAAAATTGACCTTGGTTCTTATGTCAACTAGAAGTGGTAAAGGGTGCCATGTGAATGTGGGCCAGATTTGGATGTCATACGCTAAAAATAGCAAATGGAATTTGGGACTGCTAATTTCTAAATAGTAAAGGAGTATTTTATGGAGATGTCACCAAATGGAATATTTCCTATAGGGCCAGCATGTCACTACCTAGTTTCTACAAAAAAAAATCTCTATGGGCCCTGTAGGGCTAAAAAAAAAATTTAAAAATAAAAATTCAAAAATAATAATAGAGAAATATAAAATTCAGATCTGAACAAAAAATTATAGATCTAAATAAAAATCATATCAAATTTGCAAATTAGGCCTTCGAGTGTTGGTTTGCAAAAAAAAATAGCCTCAAAATCAACTTTGGCCCAATATAGGCAAATTGATAGTCAATTTTCACTTAATGAATGTTTTGGACATAATGGCAAGATCCATTTAGGCTCTAGATGCTCCAAATTTCTACAGATTCTTTGGATCTGAGTCGAGTAGTTGTAGCAAGATCAGTCTCGAACAGCTATGTGAAGAGAATTTCCCACATCTCTGAGACCATGTAAGAATTTTCCTTAGAGAAAAATTCACCCAAGACCAAGAAACTAAATCACAAGCACAAAAGTAGACCAAAAGTGTATGATTAGAATGACGATATGATATTCATTCAATGTGAAAGTACACTAGGAGTGCCTATATATAAAGGCCTCTAGAATGCTTCTAGAATGCTTAGGATTTAGTAACATGATAAGTCATACAACTAGGAACATGTCCACCAAGTGTAGGTTATCCTCCATTAAGCACAGGAGTAAGTGTGATGATGAGAGGATAAGCCTACAATGGTGTAGCATGGAAAATTATGTTGTAGACACCATGTGCTAAAATAGGAGTGTGAATAATGGTGTTTTCTACATGACAACTTAGTTAATTATGAAAACTCCAGTGTTGTCAACATGACAACTCACAAGAGTACACAAACTCCTAAGTGTCTCACCTAAGAAATAATAAAATAATGCATAATAATAAAATAATGCATTGACCTAAGTAAACTTAAGTATGTGTAAATAGTGAATACTTATTTACACCAACAATAATATCATACTACTAAATGTTTTATGATGCCTAAATAATAATTTCCTCTCCATCCACATCCCTATTTGCTAGGTGATCTTCTTTTTTATTTTCCTCTTGATAAATATAAAGAAGTCTTATTTCCTCAAACTTATCTATGAGATTAAGAGTTGTCTCAAGTTTTGAGTTAATCATCCAATTTGGTGTCATATTTTTTCTTAAGGCATTAATTATTATTTGAGAATCCCCCTCAATGATTTATTTTACTATTTCTTCAAATTGAGCCCTTCCTTTAACACTTCTAGTTCAACTATATTATTTCTTGAAATGCCTATTTATTTAACTCTCTTGAGAATCCATTCACCTAACTCTGAATGATACATCATATCCATACTTCCCCTTGGATTTTCTCTTGATGATCCATCGAGATTCAGCTTTTTCCTCCCAATTGGTGGTAGTTCCCATATACAATCTTTATGAGCTTGGAGGTCTGTCTTATGATGAGTTAAAGGAGAATTGATTAAATTGATCCAATTTTTATTCATCTATGCATCCCAATTTGAAAAGGAACCTTATTCTTTCACATCTTTCCTTAAGTGGCTTTTCATAACCTCTATTATATATGATTCCACTTCGTTGAGAAGGGAGGAAATTTTGAGTTCTAAATTTTCAAATATATGCCTATTTCTTTCTTTCCATATTTCCCACAGGAGAACAAAAGGAGAAATATTTCATTGTTTACTATATACCTTATGTTTTCTACCTTCAGACCATCCAATTAGATGGTCATCTAGATTCTTTAGGAATTGGGAAGACCAATTTAACATTTTGTGAAGCTAGCTCCAGTAGGCTTTCATGTATGGACATTGATATAATATATATTCTATTGTTTTAGAATTTTCTTTACAAAGAGATCATCTCAAGGGTTCCTCAAACCCCATATTCCTAAATCTAGAAGCTTTTAGTATACTCTTTTGGGATGTTACCCAAAGAAACATTCCTTCTTTTGGAAAACATGCAAAATCCCAACATAGCTTGAGAGGAGTGTTCACTTTATCCCATCTTTGTAAGGTGATGATTAGATTTATCCTTTCTTTACACTATGTTGGACATCTTTTGAAACACCCCATATGAGTCTATCCTCTTTATTTTTATGGTTAATCCATCATTGACTAAGAAGCTTCTTGAAGGTAAGTTTTTCTTCATTTGTTAATTTTGTACCTTCTAGAGATTTCCATGCCCATATTTCCTCCCCATTCACCCTTTCTAGTTATTTGTAATTAATTTCCTACTTAGCCCATTGATTCATTAAGAATTTTTTGATATTTATAGGAACGTCAAGATTTTCTAGAGGGTGAGCATCCCAGGAACCTTCCTAGAATAAAGCTTATTTTCCATTTCCTAAACCCCAAGTTAAGAATTTTCTCATAATGTGTCAACAACTAAGCATAAAGCTCCAAACGTCCAACCCTTTTGGGAGATTTCTGGTTTTCAATAAGCATGTTGGATCAGAGATATTTAAATATTCATGATAGAAAATCTTGGCTGATTTTCTATTTCTTTCTTGATACATTCACCATACCAATTTTGCACCTAATGCTTTGTTCTATCATTTCAAATTCGTGATACCTAATCCTCCCAATTCTTTGGGTTTTCATGTATTATCTCACTTTATTAATGCTAATTTATTTTTCTCTTTTATACCTTTCTAGAAGAATTCTCTAAGCTTCCTTCTAATTTTTCATTAACATTCTTGGGTAAGGGTAGACAAGACATTTGGTATATTGGGATGCCTGAGAAATTGATTTAATTTTCAAAGTTCTTCCTGCCTTAGGTAACCATTTCCCTTTCCAATTTTCAATTTTCTTATCAATTTTTCTAATATATTATTCCATGTTTTAGAACTTTTCATATGTTTTTTTAATGTATCCCTAGATACTTACATGAGAAGGGTCCCTTTTTGAATCCCATATTATTGCATATGACATCTTCTATTTTCAATGTTGTGTTGACAAAAAAATATGACTTCTCAGTATTCACATTTTTTCTAGATGTTTTCATATATTTTTGTATGATATGTTTGAAGTTTTGTGTGTTTTCTACAATACTTTCTCCTAGTAGAATTTTTCATCAGCAAATTGTTGGTGAGAGACATTCAAGATATTTTCTACTACAGTAACTCCTTTAATTTTTCCTTCCATTTTCACTTTTGTGATTGCTTGACCAAATATTTCTATCATGATGATGAACAAGAAAGGTGATATAGGATCTCCTTTTTTGATCCCTCTAGAGATATTAAAATAACCTTCTAGAGAACCATTTATCAGAAGTGAAATTTTTGGTGTTAATATACATTTCAAGATGATGTTTATCCATTAATGAGAAAATTCAAAAGCTTCTAATGTTTTGAATAGAGAACACCAATCGACCATATCATATGCTTTTAATATATCTAGTTTCATTAGCATACAAGCTTCTTTGCTTTATTTTTTTTTGAGTGTACAATTTCTTAAATGATTATTATGCCATCTAAAATTGATTTGCCTGTTACAAAACTTAAATTTTCTTTAGAAATAAGCTTTGGGAGGATGCTCATAAGTCTAAACCTAGGGTCTTGGATAAGATTTTATAAATCATGTTGTATAATGATATAAGTCTGAAATATTTAGGTCATTCAAAATTTGATTTCTTAGCTATAAATGTTTAAAATGTATGATTGATCTCCATCAAAATTGACCCAACATTCCTTGATGCTTCTATTTCCTTCAAAAGATCTATTCCTTTAATATCTCAACATTTTTGGAATTAAAATGATTGAAATCCATCTAGTGTTGGTGATTTATCTAGGCTAAGGCTAAAAAGAGCTCGTTTGACTTCCTCTAGGGTGAAGGGTTTATTTTAACATTGATTGTCTATAGATGTGGCCAATTGGAGAATAGTTTTCAGCATTGTTTCTTGTGCTTTTATATTAGAAAAATCAAACTTGTTCAAAATATTATTATAATATTCTATGAATATCTTTGCTATCTTAGTAATTTCTTCTTCTTCATTCCCTTCATTGTTTTTAATTTTTAAGATTTTGTTTATTGGTCTATTATTTATCATGTTGTCATGAAAAAATTTGTATTACGATCCCCTACTTCTAACCAATCCTCTTTTGATTTTTATTTCAAATAACTTTCCTCTTTTGCTAATATGATTTTCCATTTTGTTAATAATTCTTTTTGTTTATTGTATTTTTTATTATCCATTCCTTTTTGATAACTTGTATGTTTAACCAGTTCTATGAGTTCATTCAAACTAGAAAATGATCTAAGCCCGCATATGGTAGAATGGATGATTGTAATTCTATATCCATATTACTTAGGTCTCCTTTGAATAAAAATCTATCTAATCTTTTTGCTATTGGTGGGTATGTCCATTAAGTTATTTTTCCTAACCCATTCTCTGAAATCTACTGTTACCTGATTTATTGTTTATAAACCACCAAATTCCTCTTCCAAATTTAAGATTGCATTGAAGTCTCCACCAATTATAAAATACTTCTTGTGGAAAGTTTCCAAAAAAGAACTGATATCATTCCAATTATGTTTCTTATCTATTGCTTTGGTTGGCCCATAAACATTGATAACCATACATTGTAAGTTATGTCTAAAGATTTTAATTCTACTCCCCCTCCAATTATTATTTGTGATTATTTTAGTATATTCTATTTTTTGGGAATTCCAAACTATTCCTATACCTCTTGAGGCTCCATTACATTCTACTAAATCTAAACTCCAATTGGCTAATTTCTTTTTTAGTTTACTACCTTCTTCTTTGTTCAATTTTGTTTCCTAAATTACGGTCATTTCTTATTCAAAAAAGTTAAATTATGCTTTAACAAGTATTTTAAGCCTCTAGCATTCCATGTTCTTATCCTCATTATTTTGTGGGAAGGATCTTCCCCTTCCCTGCATTCAATATTTCAATAAATTTTCTCTAGTGCTTAGGTTGTCCTATTGATGTTCTCAACTCTTTGAGTGACTTTCTCCCCCTCTTCATTTTCTCCTTCTCACATTTTGGATTTTTAAGACCTTCTTGATTAATTTCTATCCATATATTTTCTAAGTATTTTTGGTCTTTTACTATGTTGTTTGAGATATTAACTCCTAAATCTCCTTCTTCCTCTTCTATTTCTTTCAATAACTTCTCCTCTATATGTGTTTCTTCCAAATCTAGGTCCCTACCCCTTTCTTGCTCTTGATCTATAAATTTAGGTATCATCTTCTCCCAACATTTCTCTACTTCTTTTAGAATACCAAATTCTTCCCATGATTGATAGTTGACTATCTGATCATTTTTACCCATCCTCTATTCCACCCATACATTCTGATCCTATAAACTAGCAATCTCTTTCTTGTTAAGGAGGGTTGATACTTCAGTTGGTATTTGAATATGCTCATATTGGATAAATTCTTTTTTATCTTGCAATTTTTTTTGTCATTATTTACCCAAGGCTCTTTTCCATTTTTTGGAGTTTTCTAGAATTTGTATGGTCTTTTCTTTATTTTATTCTAGATAGTCACATTACCCCAATGATCTGAAGAAGGTATTGGTATGTTGATATCATGTATCTATTGTTCTTCATTAAGAGTTATATCTATCGAATCTTCTCTATTGTTTTCTTCTTAGCATCTTCTATTTGTTTTGGAATTTCTTTTTCTATCCTATGTATGTTGAGATCCTCTTTGTTATCAATGTTAACCTTCTTCCTCTATATAGTTGTGTCTTGATTCTCTATTGTAGTTGGTAGCTATATCTCTAAATGGGATTGGTAATCAATTCTCTTAATCTCTTTAATGAATCTATTGATATCTCTCTAATCTCCTTCTATTCCCATTTTATGAGAATCCAAATGATCTAAATATGCCATCTCCCATAATTCTAACTAATATTTTACATCTTCTTCTATTAGTAGTAGATAATGAATTTTCTTATTATAGGATTGTAAACTTGTCTCTATTTCTATTGATTGAATGTTCTTTTCTTGAGAATATTCACATTCCTATAGTGTTCTCATTTTTTGATAAAACCTTGAAATATTAGAGACTAAGATGCATTCTATTTTTGTTTGTAGAGCTTTCTACCTCTATTCCTTCTACTATGTCTATGATTTCTCCCTTTACTCTTCCTCCTATTTTTGTCTCACATATTTTTGTTGAGCTCATAAGATTAGGGAAAGGTTCTAGGGCCCCAACTGAATTCTTTGTAAAGTTTTTTCTTACCTTACTATTTTCAAAAAAATCTTCAAGGTTTGAAGTTCTTTTAAGGTATTCCAGAGGTAACATTGTGTCCAAGTTTTTTGTTTTCTTAATCTTTCCTTCATATTTTCCAAATGTTAAGTTATGTAGAAATCTATTTGTAATGATCTTTTTGATGATTTATGTTGATCCTACTTTTGGATCTAGAAGAAATTTAATATTACTAGAAAGATGATCGCCTACTTATAAACCTAAAAGATTACCCAAATCTTATCCTATTTGTTCTATTATTTGGATTTGATTTAATTCAAGGGGCAGAGATTGGAAAATCAGCCATGTAGGTACCTTAACTCTTTTGACCCTATGTTCATTTAGGTTTGGCTTCATTGAAAGGAAACAAATTAAAGAATGACCCTTTAAAAACCACTACAAATTTGAAATGAATTGGTTTCTAATATTAACATTATCACAATGAAACAAATCAATCTATTTGATATGATACAGATACTTACCTAGTTTCTCATACTCCCTGGATCCAACTTACCAAATTGGAAGTTTTCCTTACTAGACCACTCCAGTATCCATATATCCCAACTTCAAGACATTCAACCCACCTTCATTTAGAATGTTGGTTGTTGATTGTTTGCATTTTGGGGATGAGGGGATGAGGAATAGAGGATTGAATCTTTTTATTTTCTATAGGAAATAAATTTCTAGGGAGAGTTGACTAAATTTTCCTTAGGCTCTAGGGTATCTAACCCAAAGGATCCAAATTTAAGCTGGGAAAATTTTTGCAAAGTCATTTTCCTATGTGGGAGGATATATGGGCTAGGATTTTAGGAAGGATGCATGACAACTTTAAAATGGGGTTTTTTGGATCCAATAGGTATGCTATTAACTACTAATGTTATAGGAGGTTTCAGAATTGAATAAGACAGAGTGATTTTGTTTGTCTGTAGCAAGGCTCCAAGTCTCTAGTGGGATTATCTTAATCTCTTTTGATGTTAGGGCTGCATTTTTTTTTTTTTTAATAGAAGACACTTTGTTTATCTGTTGTATCCTTTGCCTCTATAGTTTTGGTGTTCAAATTTTCACTTTCCCTTGAGTTGTCTAGTTTAATTTGTTTGTCTCTTGCATACCTAAGTTTCCTAGTTTTAATTCAATTCCAAACCATTTTCCATCCAAGCTCTAAGGTGACTTTATTTGTGAAAGATTTGATAAACCTGACATCTTGGGATGATTCTACATCAATTTGAAAGAGAATTTGAGAAGATTGTCACTATTGTTTCCCAATCTTTGAATTGTGTTCTTCATGGAGCCTTATAAGTGCTTCAAAACTATTCTTGCATACCACCATTTATGCAATCAATGTTGCTATTTCAAGATTGCCACAAGGGATTTCCCTAACTTCCAAGTTTTAGGCTCGGCACCTTCTATGTTACTTGGCTTCTACTACATTTTCTGATGCTCGGCACCTTCTACGTTACTCGGCTTCTACTACATTTACTGATGTTTAGCACCTTCGGTGTTACTCAGCTTCTACTACATTTACTAATGCTCAGCACCTTCTATGTGACTCGACACTAGAAGATTTTTCTTAGCACCTGAAGGATTGATCAGCACACATTGAAGTTGAACTTGCTCAGCTTTAACTAGCTTGCTCAACATTCACAAATGAACTTAGTCAGGTTCTACAAATGACTTAGTTAAACCTTACATCTTTGATGTGTCTTAATGTGTCCATTCCCTATGTCGTAGAGTATGTCATCAATACACTATTTCATCAATGGCTTAGCTAATCCTTATATTTCATTACAACATCATAACTTCAACCTTTCTCTAGGTGCTCTAGTTACATCTAATTGATTGCCTCCTCCTTGTCAATCAACCAATTGATAGTATTTGGATCACTTAAGCAATTGTCATTCCTGCAAGTAGCAAGTTTGACATCAATGACAAAAAAATGATTGAGAACATTCTTTACCAGTTCCATCATTCTTCATTCATGATCTTTTCAATCATTACCAATAGAGCATAGTGATTTCATACTTGATACGTGCTTGCCACATGTCTTCTTTTTGGGGATATTTAGACAAACTAGTCTATTGTTGGTGAACTTGACCCGAAATACATTTGGAGTCATTGATCTTTGTTCATCCAATGGTAATCATAGCATCATCTTTATAATACTAATAACATAGTTCATAAATATATTAGAATATTTCTAATTTTTAAAATAAAATAGTTTTACAATGATACTTTAAATTTGATTATAAAATAAACCTATCTAGTGGAGAAATAAATTTAATTGTAAAAGCAAATATTGATTATGTTCCACATATTCTATATTTTTTACTAATGAATACTGAAGTAACTAATTTATTAATTAAATTAATTGCTACATGTTAAACAAAAATATGTTAATTTTAATTCAATGTTAAATGTTATATTTTGTTTCTTAACAATTTAATGGAAAAATTCAAAAATGGCAATACATTGCAGAAGTAAGCATAACAATAAAACATAATTTTATATGGAACTCCAAAATTTTATTGATATTCCTTGAAATTACAATCTATGGTGAGATGCATGTACATCAATTGTAATTTGATAAAAAAAAATAGAAAGTGAAGCCAAACATAAACATCAATAGGGGAAAACTCTAGTAATACTATGCTAGTCTATGTAGAAAGCACGAGACCCAACTAAAGCTATGAATTCTTGAAGCCATGGGTTGTCCTATGTTTCATGCCCAAAATATCAAGGTAAAAACACACAGCATTTTTTTAAAGTTAATTAGTCTACTATGTTAATATATGCTACACTAAATATGTTATGGAAAGTCAAAAAAAAATTCAAAGTGAGTTTAGGCTATTTTTAGTAAGATGTAAAGTTGACATTTTGACCATATTGTACAAGTTCAAAGAACTCAAGTTACGGTGTTATAGGAATACCAAGTCCAAGTTGACTAAATTGTAATTATTGGCTAATTTAACCTTAATTTGACCATTTCATAAGTCACATTATTAAGTTTATAAATTTTCATAAGTTCTATTAGGTTATCAAGTTATTTCATATTTATTTGGTGTGTTAGTTCAATCCCCTAGGTAAACCAGTTTCATCATTTCAAAAAATTCATCTAATTACTTTAACACTTTGTTTCCATTGTTTAAATGAACTTTTAAACTAGTTAAAATAATTAATTATTGATTATTACATTATTCATTTCATTTCATCAATCATATTCCTCACCTTGATTAGGAAATCAAACTATAATTCCTTTAATACCCCTTCATTCCCATAACCCTCACAACTGAATTAAATGAACCCTTAAGTAGTTGTATACAAACATTAAAATATAATATTTCATTAATTTTTGAATAGTATAATATAATTTCATATATTAAACTAATGTTTAATATCAATCCAACCTTTAACATAGTTATTTAACATAACTTCTTACTTGCAACCCTAATCTGATTTAGCCCTAATACTACCTAATAGTATAATGTTCATAAATGTTCCCCCCAACTTAATTAAATTAATTATATCCAATTGTAAAAATAAAATTCAAATTTCAATTTCAAATAAAATATTTAAATTTAATAACTAAGCCTCAAGCATTATCTTCTAACTAACCTCTAAAGTCTAATACTATGTCTAACCATTTATCCCTTTAAAATATGCTACTCCTTAATTCAATTTTTAAATTACATGTCATAGTTAATAAATGAAAAAATTACAAATTAAATATAATAACACTAATTACTAAATTAACACTAATCTAACATCTAACTAACTCTTACCTACTAACCAAATGCCTAACACAAACTAACTTTACACTCACCTAACTAACCCACTACACATACTAACACCTACAATCTAACCGTACTTACCACTAAACATGGAAGCTTCCCAAGTGGATGGCACACTACCCAACACCTTCCATACTACCAAAGTCTTAACTCTCCTAGGTGTTGTCCCCCCTCCCAAGACTTATATGCATGGAATGTGATGGGAGTGCTAAAAGAATGTTTCAAACCAATCTTTTTCAAACATCTCCCCTCCCCCCCTCCTTGCATCCAATCCAAGGTCAATGCAATGTGAGGTTAGCAAGGTACATGGCCTTCCAAAGGAAAAGTATGCATGGCATGATTAATGCAATTGTTTTTTTCTCTCTAAAGTTTGTTGTAAACTTGCAAGTCCCCCTTAGCTCCATGTGCCCACCTTAGCTGACATGTCAATTCTAACATGGGGCATGTTTGGAAACTTTTGTAGGCCTTTGAGGGTCATTTTCAACACCTATCTTGGAGAGAAAGATATTTAAAAGTTATGATTTAAAGTTTAGTGGGTGAGGGGAGTAAGGTTAAGATAGGATATATCCATAGGTTTATTTTAATTGTTGTCTTTTTTTCTTTTATAATTATATATTCCTTATTCAAATTGGTGTCAAATAATTTTAAAAGGAATCTTTAAGAATATTCTATGTAATCAAAAGAGAATTAAAACTTTCCATACAAAATCCAGAGAGCATTTTGGCACTCAAAAGTTGAAAATAATAAGGTTTCTTTTCTCATCCAAATGTTAGGTTTTTAATAGAAATTTTAACATGACATTAGGTAATAATGTTTGTTCATTTTCTTGAATGGATTTGTAGGAATAGTTTTGATGTTAAGTTTTGCATCTAAATTAGGAGTAATTTAAATAATTCATAGCAATGCATTATAAAGTAATATTCATTTGGATGCAATTTCCTCTAACACATAACCATAATCAAATTGGGTAGCTTCATATAACATCATTATATATATTAAAATTAATAATTTTTCATGTAGAATAAATTTCTAGGAGTAAAGGGAGTGTCATAAGAAATGAATTATGAAATAACTACTTTTCTACTTTCATCCTATACCAGTCAATTACAAGAGATTTACAATGAATTTTTTTTAACATGCTCTCATTTCTACTATCAAAATTTATACATCAGGATCATATTTAATCTTATACAATAAAAACTACTTTAGGAAGATTGAAATCTACTAGATTAAATATACATCCTATTTTCCTTTTTATAACATGAACAAGATTCAATGGAATCAGTAGAAGGAGAAGTCTCCATGACAATGAACTCAAGAATACCAAAAGACTCTAAATCTAGTTTTCCTCCATATCAAGGTGTCATCCAAGTAATCTAAAAATTTACATAAAGTTAACCATGGATAGCTCACCTCTCAACCAAGGCCTCAATGTGAGGCCCCTCCCCAAGCTTAAGAGAAAGAAAATTGACAAGGTGACATTCAGAACAATTACAATGACACACTTAATAAAACAATCCCATCCAAAGTTTTCACAATAGGTTCCATATTAAACCAAGATTAGGGAGATGGTGGATTTTTCCATGTAGGATATTTCAATCATGAACACAAATCATATGACTCTTCTGAGGCTAACAAATATCAATGAACTTCTATTCTTTCTCTCCTTATCTCCCCAAAAACAAAAATTAGTTTGTATTGACAAAATAAGGGCCCTAACACCTTACTTTCTCCCTCTCCTCATCATGAGGAGAGACTTTACACTAATGTGGAGTCCAACTAAGGCCCTCCTCATGTACATGGCCACTTTATCCCTATTAGAGGGTGAGTAATGCCAACACACCCTTAACAATTTTCCCCACAAAATAAAAAGGAAAACATGAAAGAAAAGCAAATAGAAAACCCACAAATAACCCATCCCTCACATGTTACAACACAAACACAAATTAAATACATGCAAGAGATTTACATAAGAAAATAATGAATAATGCATGAAGAACATGCCTATGAAGAGTCCTACTCCACAAAGATTATGGCAATGGAGTTTTGAGATGAGATAATCCTTCTTCCTCCTCAATTCCAAGCTTAACTTTCTATAAATATAGACAATGGGTGAACACCCTTCAACTCTCAAAATGGCCACTAAATAGGCTTCTAAACTCACCCACCTAAAATGGCGATAACTCCAAACTTGACTTAATCCTTCTTGGGTCTTCCCACTTGATCCTACCATAAAGACAACCTTTTTGACCCATCTAAAATGGAAATAACTCAAGACCTAACTTAGTCCTTCTTGCGTCTTCCCACTTGATCCTACCATAAAGAGAACCTTTTTTGAGAAGTGTAAACTTGGAAAACCTCATGGAGATATTCAATTTTTTAGACTAAAAGGAAAATGAGATATATAACAGGTCATAAATGATATCAAGAAGTTCTAAAAGGGTGGAAAATATTCCTAAACCATACACATCCCCTTACAAATTTGGATTACATTAAATTTGGCCTTCAAGATCATTTTAGGACCTATATAATTGACTTGTAATATTTAAACTTTTTAGAACCCTAAGAATGCAAACTTTCCTCTAAACCCTAATTATGATAATTAATCTAGGTTACCAACTAATTAGTCTTAGATTACTAACTTAAACAGTCTTTGAGTAACAAGTTATATTGTCAATCATAATTAACATGTTTATACACATAAGCATATTACAAGTGTCAAGTTACACCATAAGATTCACTATTGTGTAACATTAAACACTTTACAATTACAAAGTGATACACACATTTAGATTATGACGCAAATAAAACACAAAACAATGAGGTATGCATCTCTTCATTACACTCAACCTTGGTTTCATAAATTTTACATAGGGTCCATTACTAATTCTTTGATAAATTTCATGGTTAATAATCCTGCACACTAAATTTGAACATCAGTAGTTTGAGAAAAATACATGTATATATTTAAAATTCATTTGGACAATCACATTAATCAAAACATTAAACTTTCATTTAAATAACCTTTTTCTCATTTTAGCACACATATTTGATCATTAAAAATTGTATAATTAAAGTATATTAATTAAAAATTGCATAATTAAAGTATTTAACATATTCAAAATTTAGAATCATTTATTGAATTACATCATCATAATGCATGTATACACATAAACATCAAATAACCTATATAAGTTTTTTGAAAGTAAAGCATCACATGAAATAAGATATTATAATAATTTTCAATCCATTAGATAATGTCTCAACATATCAATTCATAATGTGTCAAAATAAAATGTATCGGATGTGCTAAGATGGATCAAGGTGAAGCCTCACATCCTCCCCCACTAGGCATGAATTTCCTCCTAGAGTTCATCAAAAAGGTATGGGTACTGAGATCTCATATGTGTTGCATCCTCCCATGAAGCCATGACCTCATCATAACAATCACATTGGACCCTAACTTGATCTAGTTCTTGGCCTTGAAGAGCTATGGTTTGTTAATCTTATATTAGTTTTGACAAGTGAGTGTCTACACACTTAATTCATTTACTTAGTTCATGCAAAAAAAGTAGTACATGCCAACCATAATATGTATATAATAGAGCATGTCGAGTCTACAATGAGTGTCAAGTTATTGATGTGCTGAGTCGCTAAAGTGCTGAGCAGACCTTGTATGTTGAGTGATTCAAGATCTGAGTAGATAGTGAATGCTAAGTGATATAGATGTTGAGTCACAGTACAAAAATTAGTATATGTCAAACATCAAAGACTTCAGATGTCGAATGAGATGGTGTTTTCATAGTTGTTTGTAATGGCACAAACAACTATGTAAACTAGTTTTGAGCCAATTTAAAGATTGAATTATGTTATTTTGGAGATAAGGATGAATCTTAAGTTGGACTCTCAATGCAATTAAATACAGCCAATTAGGTAAAGGGAAGGTTTGAGTGGAAAAATGGAAGAATCACAGCCATTGATTCATACCTTACCCTAAGTCACCTATGTCTTCTTGAGGAAAAACCCTAAAATATCTAGAAGGTGTAAGGAGGAAAGAGAGAAGTTTGCATTTGCAAATAGAGAATTCATGGTGGCTAAGGAGTTATGATCTGAGATTGTATTGCATACTCAATTAAAGGAGAACAAAGGAAGAGAAGAGCATACAACAGAGATACATTTGATCAAGAAGGATTGAGAATACATTAGTTTAGAGGTGATCTATCATCAGGAAACTAAGTGCTAACCATAGGATCAATGCTAAGTCATTTTAGCAAGTGAATTAGTTAAATCTTTTAACAATGTAGTCCTAACATGTTGTATTTGAAATCTTCTAACAAGGTGCTTACTTAATTTTGAGTTGAAGTCCTTTAACAAGGAACATTTCTAATAGGTTGTTGAAATCCTTTAAGAAGGTGAGATCTATCAGTCTTTGTAAACCTTTAATAGGGAAAACCTTTCACAAGTAGAGCATGTCTCATGATCAAACATTGTAACCTTCATTAGATACACTTTATTACTACAATAGTGAAAATTTATGGGTATCATCCCCATCCCAATTTTACCTTCTCATTGGAGGGCTTATGGGTAATCATATCCGATGTCATATGTGTGTGAATTCTTATATGTTTATATTATTTAGATGTACATCTTTTACATGGTATTTCAATTTATTTATTGAATGTATGAGATGGATGTGTGGTGAATGTTTTTATGGGTCAAAGTTTAAACAACTAATTCACACCCCCCCCCCCCCCTCCCATGCTCCAAGAAATTTACCTTTCTTATTATAATTCTAACAATTGGTATCAGAGCCTTCTTCTCTAAAAAAGAAGCTTTGCATCTTTGAGGAAATATCCTGAAAATGGAAGTCTACAAGTTGTAAAAGATCATTGAGAATCTAGAAATTGAAATATAACTCATTCTACATTAGCTAAATGAAACAAGAGAAGAACTAAATAAATCTTTGAAGAGAAGGAAGGCAATTTCTACTAAGGAGAATGACACAAAATACAAAGAGATAGACACTACTAAGCTATTTGCTAATGGAGACTCCAATAAATTTGATGCATCAGTTGTAGATCTAATGGAAAAGAATAAAGCCCAACCTGAGGAAATTAGAAATCTCAAGTCAAAGCAACAATCTCAAGCCATACTACCATGTGAAGTAACCAAATAGAAGAAGAAAGCTATTGAAGACAAAACCATGATTGAAGAAGACAACAAAAATTTCAGCAACAGACTAGAGGAAAAATCATTAGAGCTAACCAAGATTTCCAACATGCAATTGGATACTCTAAGTCAAATGATAAATGCCAACTATGAGTTAAATGTAAAGGACATTGAGATAACAACATTGAAATTGTAGAATGAGTAATTGCAAAGTGACTTAAAAAGGGAAAAGGATTTTACTGAAAGTTTCAATAAACTTAATGAAGCCATAAAATACTTTGAGAAATTATTGAGATTCCCTATATCCAATAATGACACATATGGACTGGGATACACAAGCACTAAAGAAGTAGAGTCATCTAAAAGTGCCGAAGAAAGGAGCAACAAAGGTAAGAATTCAAAACCTACTTTCCATAATTGTGGTAAGAAAGGACATGCTACTAATGTGTGTAGGAGAAGAAATATGAATTAGAATATCAAGCATAAGAGCATGGTTCACTATCATAAGTGCAACAAATAAGGTCATTGGGTACATGAATGTATAACCGAGACCATGAACACACAAAGATTCGAAGGGTATTGCTATAACTATTAGAAGTATGGACATAGAAATTTTTAGTGCAGATCCAAACCCATGTGGTCATCAAATAGGAAAACAAAGGTAAGGAACAATGGATACTCTTATAATTGGGATTATAATACAAGATATATTCGTCATTATTATCAAGAATATGGACATGTTCTTGAGAATTAAATTAGAACATACTTCAGAGGTGACTACAAGAGGTGGTTGACTCAAACCACATGTTTTAGCTATTTGAAGACTAGTCATACTAGTCAATATTGTCCACCAAAGTCAAAGGCACCAAGTTGTGAGTTTGATAAAGGAAAAGGCAAGGAAGATGTTGAAAATGTTAGAAATAGAATGAACAAGACATGGAAGAAAAAGGATGATTGCAGCACATCAAATAGAGAAGAGATCACTTCACCCAATTCGTCAGGTGATCACACCTCATCAAACTAAGCAATCTAGAGGTATGTGGGACTAATATCTAAGGGTTATATCATACATCAGTTCCAAAGGATTTAGTACTAAAAATATTACATTTGTATGAACAAAGATGCAACATGTTATTAGGAATCTAGGAAAAGTTTCTAAGTTTTTCATGTTACTGTCGAGAATGAAAAGTTCCATGTATGTGCCAAGTGAAATACTAGAAGATACCAAGCTAACAGATTGGCTAGTTGATGTCAAACTTGTAATGGATGTTAAGTGAGCCTGAAATTGGTTGATGTCAAGCTTACAGCTGTGTAAGGACCCAACACTAATTGTTGTACTTTAAAGGGTATTTGATCAATTTCAACTCATTTTACATTATTTTGAAATAGATAAAGAGCAAGAAGAGTCAGAAGCAATCTAGAAATTCATCAAAAGAGATTGTAAGAGATTTTAGTCTTGATTCAACTCCATTTTTTTAGGTCTTGCAATTTATCAAGTGTTGAGCTATGCTGCTTATATTTTTAGAGACCCTAGTTTCATATAATGGCATATAGTTGAAAGGGTGTAGAGGGTAAGGAGGTTTTGAATGTTCTAATGGTTAGTAATGAGGTTAAGAAATAAGGCGGGGGCCCTAGCTCGGTTGGCTAAATCTTCCCTATTGCAGGGGGTTGGTCACGAGTTCTAGTCTCCCCTATCCTTGTGGTACCAGTGGGCGTGTTGCACCAACGCTATCGGTCACATTAAAAAGTTTACCAGGCGCACTGCAGTTTATAGGGGGGCTGTGCTGCACCGATTCCTGCAGTCTAAAAAAAAAAATGAGGTTAAGAAATGGATATTCAAATCCATTCTAGATATTTCTTATAAATAAGACCCCTCTGGTGTGTTATCCTTGGTATCATTGAATGTTTTAATGGTTTAAGATGTTAGGAAATGTTACAACTATAAAATTGGAAGTGTTAGTGATATTGGTGATATGGAGAATGGTGTAGTGAGTGAAGAATTTAAAATTATAGAAAAGAAAGGGTCAACATGAGCCCTAGATTTCCTAAATGTGTTCAAAACTAAATGGTTAATAATTTTATTAAGTAGGATTCATGATAGTTAACTATGGTTAGAAAATAGGCCTATCAAAATAACCAAGAGAATAATCCATAGGGTAATAGGGTATCCAACCCTAGATCGGCCTAAGATTCTAAGGAGCAACTCAAAAGAGGTTGTTGAGAAAAAAATAGGAGATGTGTGGAATAAGAGAGGAATTACTATTGACACCATTACCAATCCATTGATAGATTTTGTAGTAAGGGTTATTTCACACAAGTTTTAACAATCCAAAAGATCAAACAATGTACCCTATATTGCAGTGGATGTAGGTTATAAGATTGTTAAGAAAGATCACACATATGATCTTGCAGAGCTACAATTAAAAAAATTAATTAAGAACTTAGGAGCAATAAGAAAGATAAAGAGTACTTAGTGAAAATTTGGTTTTATCATGATATGTATATTATTTTATGTTGAAAACACTTTTCCTACATTTGGCATAGTTGCATGGAAAATAAATAGGTCAGTGGTAGTATAGATTGGTGAGTTCATTGAAAAATTGGGTGATAACTTTGAGTTATTTATGACCAACTATTTTGAGGACTTTAATCAGTCAATGAAGAAAAGATTGAGAATTCTAGTATCATTAGTAGAAAAGCATTATGATGATATTTGTTTCCTAGTGGATGCTAACTACACTTTTGTTCAAGTAGAAACTCCAAGGGTAAGATAGTTGAGACCATTAGGATATGAAATATGTAATATCCCCTTTTCAAATAATTAAAAAATAATAATCTTTGCTAAGGCAGGCAGGCCCAAGAAAGTGAAGTTTAGGAAAAAGGGGGTTATTCTTTGGAAATCGTTGGACTAATAAATGAAAATTATTATTAAAATATGTTTCATTAACCTCTCTTGGATGTGAGTTATAGTTATTCCCTCTTTTAAGGGGTTTGGAGGCATGTTGGGGGGATTCTAGAACTTGATTTTTTCTCATTCTTTGTTATTCTTCAGAGGCTGCCAAACCTGTGGAGAAGGAGACCCAAGAACGGGAGTTTGCAGGTTTCCAGGGAGACCCAAGAACGGGAGTTTGTAGGTTTCCAGGAATGCTAAGGATGGGAGGTTGAATCCATTCCATGTGCATGCTCATACAGAGTTTGCCTTTGTGCTGAACAGTGCAGATTTGTGGGTTTTCGGGTGTGTTTTTGGTATGAGTTTGGTGTTTCCAGTTGAGTAGTTCATATCAGTTTGGGTTGCTTCTGTATTTCAGACTTTAAGGTGTTAAAATAGAGTTGAATATATGTATTGGTACATGATTAAACTTCTGAGATAGATTATTAGTGTTTTTGTGGTGTTTTCGGGCATTTTTGTGTTAATTTCGGGAGCCCGATGAGCATAGTTTTTGTCCTACATTTGTGAACTGTTCTGTAAAGGCTATACAGATCTGGAAATGTCATTTTGTAGGCTGTTATGCTACTGAAATTTCTGTAAAAATGTCCATTTTCAGATTTATTAATAATTTGTGAAGTTGTGAAGCTTTTAGCACTATTTTCAGCATACCCGATTTGGGGTTTCTGGAGAAATTTGGTGAATCTTTGTGATATTAGTTGTTTGATCTTAAAGATATAATTAGAGGTTGGAAATATCATAAAAAATCAGAAAAGGGACATTTCAAAATAAATGTAGATGAAGCCTCTATAGCAATAACTATATTACTTGCAGAAGACATAGATAAATCTGCTAAAGCATTTGGAAACTATGAGATGTCAAAATCTAAAATTACCATGGAATTGAAGACTGCCTATGTTATAAAGAAGAGGGATAAGTTGGTGAAGAAACTGAAAGCTAAATTTGGTGAAGGTGTTGAGCAAGAAGAGGAAGAGGAAGAAGACTCCCAAACCCAAGCACCACTTGCACTTACTCAAGGAATGGGAGAAGATCAAGAAGAGGAAGGGATAGAAATTATAGAAGGTGCCAAGGGAGAAGAAGTCGAGGAAGCACCTACCCTCACTAATAAAAAGAAGAGAAAGGCCAAGGCACAACCTACAACAAGGGCTAAGAAAATTATTAAATTAAGCTAGCCCAAACCTATAGCACCTACTACAAGGGCTAGTGCACGTGCAACTACACAAAAGGCCAAGGAGAAAGCCAAACTAGCAAAGTAAGAAGGAGGAGCTCAAAAAAAATTGAGGAAGAAATACATTGCACAAGCTAAATCTAATGAAGAAAGAACTAAATCAGATGACAATAGCCAATTCAAAGTGGTGAGTCACAATCTAGCTTCAGATCTTGAAAACCTACATGAAAATATTAAGAATAGTGTAGATTTATCAAGATTCACTCATGTTGATTTTGATAATCTTGGTAAAGTAGAAAAGAATCAAGTGGAGGATGCTATATATGCCATGATGGAAAACTTTAAGAAATCCCCACTAGAAATTGCTAACTCTATGCCTAAAAGTTTATATGAGAGATTTGAACAGAAATGGCATTATTATTTGAATTTGGAAAGACAAATCAGAGAGAGTTCACTTGCAAAATTCATGCCCTAACTTAGTAAAGCACAAATTGCTAAGTCTATGAAGAAGTGTTCTATTAGATGTGTTCCAAAATATAGAGCCTTCATCATTTTGCAAAATAATATTGAAGATGTTGTGAGGAAGTCCACACAAATGTGGAAGATAACATATGGACTTGCTATAGTGAAAGAAGGTGAACAAGAACCCATTAATGTTAAGAATGATGAAGAAGATGATAAAAATGAAGACTCTATTGAGGGAGATACATAAATGAATGTGGATGAACATGAAAAAACTAAGGTAGAACATCAAAAAGAACAAAGTGTACAAGATACACAATTGCCTAATGTCAACCCTCAACAAAAACCAAGTGTAAATACTAAAACAATCATAATAAAGGATGTTTCTGATCTAATAACTTAGAACATCAATCCCCTTATAGAGGAAGATCTAAAAAAGATATTAGATTAGTCTACACTACAGGAAAAATTGTGTGATAATCTTGTATTGGTGAGTGTAGATGAGATTCAAAAATTAGTGACTTATATAACAAGGGAAGAGGTGAATACACAAGAACCACCTACCATCACCCCTCAAGTCACTAATGTACAACCTTTGGATAAAGTACCTAAAGCTACAATAGAAAAGGTTGATACAATTGAAAAGGTTGATACAGTTGAGAAGGATACAGTGGAAACCCAAACCACTACTAAAGAAAAAAGTCAATTAGGTTAGGTAGTTTCATCTACACCTCTAGCACAAGTACAAGGTGCATCACAAGGCATTTTTTAAAATAAGGAAAAGAATAAATAGACAAAGTTGACACCCATAGTGAAGGAGCAAGTAGTAATTCAAGCCCTAGACTTTACTAGAATTTAGCACTCCTTCAATTCATGCTCTTCAGAAGCCAAGCACAGATGCAACACCATTACAGATCTTAGTGTCAAGTCCAAGTACATCAAAGGTTGAAGAAGTGATAAAATATGGAGATGCAAGCCTTGATGAATAGATTATTTTAAAAAAGTATTATTATGATGCAATGAAAATTGAGCAAAGGATCCCTAGCTATAAAGAAGCATCAAGAACTACTTAGAAGGGAGCATAGGTAGAAGCAAGCATTGTTGGACACTAAAGACATCTTTTTAGATGCATTTAATATACCTACTCTAGATTAGACCAAGCTACTCATTGAATAACTAACAAGCATAGTGGAAAAGGTTAGTAATGCAGACCTTGATACTACTAAACTATTAGAATGGTCAAAAAAGAAATTTCAAAGTAAAGCAAATGAGAAAATATCAGGTGACATAGCACTCACACAAGTTGCATTGGCAACAAAGGTAGAAAGTGTGAAGAAGGTACTTGAAAATGTTTTCTCATTGTACCCTAAACTATGGAAACCAAAACTCTTCACACAAGAGACAAGAAGTCACATTTTGAGTTTGGAAAGTCAAATTAATGCATTAGGTGCAAAATTGCCTATGACACTAGCTCAAAGTGAAAAGCACTTCAGAACTTTGCTACAAACCCAAAGTCAATTAGTTGCATTATTAGTAGAAGAAGACAAGATAAGAGCTAAATTGATTAGCATTCAAATAACATTTACCCCACATATGGAGATTTTTCACAAGGAGTTAGGCTATGTTGAAACTCTTATGAAGAAAGATCCAAATCTTTCTACACAACATGGCCTAGTTCACTTTGCTACCGAGCTGCCCATCCAAATTAAGTATTTTGATGTAGCAAGTGAAAATTGGGTTGCAACTCTTAAGATTATGCTAGAGGTCCATAAATCATTTTTGGACAAACACCCTATAAGTGTATAGCCCATTGACATCAGTGCTAAAAAGGGGGAGATAGAGAGGAGATAGAGAAGAATGTGGGAGAGTAAGAAATAGAGAAAAAGATAGAAAGCTAAGGGGGAGCAAGAAAAGAAAAACATGAAGTCAAAGAGTATCAGTTGGGACATATTTACTTAGTAGGAGTACAAAATTTTGAATATAGAATAGACTTATGAACTCAGGGGGAGTTATCAAATTTTGAGGTATAAGTTGTTACAAAATTTTGAAAGTTTGAAATTTTTTTTATAAGAAGAATAAGAGATATGTTATCCTCATAAGAATAAAGATATCAATACATGACCATGTCAAAAAAGGAGATTGTTGATCTCAAATTATTTTTCATAAATGAGTGTCTACACACTTAAGTCATTTACTTAGTTCATGCTAAACAAGTAGTATATGTTAAGGGCAACATGTATATAATAGAGCACTTCGAGTCCACAATGAGTGTCGAGTCACTCATGTGCTGAGTCACTCAAGTGCCAACCAGATAGTGTATGCTAAGTGATTTAGGAGCTAAGTATATAGTGAATGTCGAGTGATATAGATGTTGAGTCACAATATAGAAATCAGTATATGCTGAGCATCAAAGACTTCAAATGCCGAGTGAAATACTTGTAGACACCTAAAATTGTCCTAAAACACTATATTAATTAATTTAATATCTCCTTTGACATTATGATTAATTATTAATTAATTAATTGTATTTTATCATATTCTTCTACTTATTTAATTAATTTTGCTTAATTAAATAAGTTCACTTCCCTAATGTATTTTGAGTTTAATTCAAATACTCCCTCTAATGTGTTCAATTCATTTAATACATAGTGACATCATATATTCCCTTTTAAATAAATTCAATTTATTTAAAACCTCCACATGCTTAATCTTCTCAAACCTAATTAAGATTAATCTGAATTAATCTTAACCCTAATCCATCCTCCATAAAATTTAATAAATGATTTATGAAAATCATTTATTCCCCCCTTATCCATCTAGCCCTCAAAATGAATTTTCAATTGATTTATCCTCCATGTCTCCCACTCACCTCATTCTTTATTCCTCCACTATGGCATGTCTCCCACTTTCTTCATTTTTAATTCCTCCACTACGACATGTCTCCCACTTTCTTCATTTTGAATTCTTCAACTATGATATGTCTTCCACTCTCCTCATTTCTTTATTCCTCCACTATGACATGTCTTTCACTCCTCATTTATTTATTCCTCCACCATGACATGTCTCCCACTTTCTTCATTTTTAATTCTTCCACTATGACATGTCTTCCACTCCCCTCATTTCTTTATTCCTCCACTATGACATATCTTCCACTCTCCTCATTTCTTTATTCCTCCACTATGACATGTCTTCAACTTTCCTCATTTCTTTATTCCTCCACTATGACATGTCTTCCACTCTCCTCATTTTTCTATTCCTCCACCATGACATGTTCCCCATTACCTTCAATTTTAAATTGATCCCACTATCTCCCTTTCATTATTAAATTGCTTTGACACCCTTGTATGGATTATGTGTATCCTATGTAGATGCCACATAGGTGCCACCTCCCCAAGGCCTCTCTCAAACCCATAAATAGAGCCCTTGTCTCAAGCGTTTTCACATCTCTTCCCTATGCATTGTTATCATGCTAGTATAGCATTAGATATATCTCCCTCATTTTGCATTGTTATCATGCTAGTATAGTTCTAGAGCCTTTTATAGATTTTACACATTGTTGTTAATCTTTGATAGTTGCTAGTTTATTTGCATTTGCATTGGTAATGTAGTTTTATTTCTTGCATCACATTTCCATCTCACCTCTTAAAATCCTTTGAGGATTGGTTTACTCATAGCCATTTTTTGAAGGTATTCTCCATTCATCTTACCATAGATTCATTATATATTGCATTTTCATCAACAAGGGATTCAAAAGTTGTGTTTGGGAGAGCACATGTATATCCCTCACACTTGAGCATACCAACAAGGCCTCTTACGGGAACCCTTGTTGAGCTGCTTTGAGGTTATGCGAGGACTTTAGTTTGTGGTTGCATAAGTTGTTAAACTCAAGTTTATTTTATTTTTATTTCCATTTGTTTCTAATCTTTCATATTCACATGTTACAACTAACATTTGCTTTTTTATGCATACTCTTGACAAGTTAGGTTTTCACATATACATTTTGGCACACCCAGTGGGAGCCACTTCACAAGTTCAAACTAATCATCTAATGTGTCTTTGAGTGTATTTTGTGAATTTAAGCTTGTAGGTTGAAGGCTTGCACTTAGAGATGAATTTTTATGACAAACTTCAAATCAAATCAAAGAGTTCACCATTGTGTTTGAAGCAAATCATAAAGAAGCACTTTCACTAAAATGTCTATCATGTTTGCGTACAAGCTCTATTTGGGATGATTCAAAATGCATTGGAAAGTTGATTCATCCCTCTATCCAGATCTATAGATCATTTTGTCAGATTCAATTGTTAAAATTAGGTACATGTGTTCAAAGTCACTCTTTCTATGCAACCTTAAATTGCTCATAACTTGCGCAAACAAAATCATTTCTCGTTGATTTTTTTTTTTAAATTATTAGAAAAATGAGAGGAATCTAATTTTGAAGTCAATTTGATCTTTTAAAATTTAGAGTTTTTTCCATACATTTTCATGTTGAGGCTTAAAATTTTACCTACACATTTGGGTTTGGATTTTAAAATGAACAAGTGTCTTTTAAACCCCAAGACCACCTACGCATTCTCTGCTCTCGTGCCTTTAGGTGATCTTGAGTGCACAAGAAATAATTGGTCTTGTTTATATTTTTTAGGAGGCCTATAGGATTTCTAATCTATTTTTTATTATAGGAGACAAACTTTAGAAAAAATTTAGTGATCTTAATCACTTGGAAATTTGCATAGATTTTAATCACTTAGAAATTTATAGTGATTTCAATCACTTGGAGTTTTTTAGTGATTTTAATCGCTTGTAGGATTTAAAATAGTAAATGAACTTGTATGAATTAATCACTTTTCTTGGAATGCATGTTGCAATTAATATATAAAGGTCAAACACACTCTTGAATGCCCTAAGGTAAATCATTACACACTCTTCACTAACTTAAGGAAAATTACAACATTTCATTGGAATGGATAATGCTCAAACACAATCTTGAATGTCATTAATGATAGTGATTTTAGTCACTTGAAGATTTGTAGTGATTTTAATCACTTTTAGGATTTAAAATAGTAAATGAACTTGTATGAATTAATCACTTTTCTTGGAATGCATGTTGCAATTAATATATAAAGGTCAAACATGCTCTTGAATGCCCTAAGGTAAACCATTACACTCTCTTGAATAACTTAAGGAAAATTACAACATTTCATTGGAATGGATAATGCTCAAACACACTCTTGAATGTCATTAATGAATGAGTCATTTTTTCATTAGAATGCATGTGTATTCTAGCCAAACACAATCTTGAGTGCCTTAAGGAAATGGGCATGCTTTCATTATAATGAATGTTTAGATAGCAAATGCACTCTTGAATGCTTAAGGTCAATGAAGTTTGCTATGAAATATTTGGATTTGGTGATTAAAGTGAATTCACTCAATCTTTAATGGCTTAAGGGAATTGGTTCATTTTAGCATTTTGCTTATGTTGAAGATGATTAATTTACTTTATGTTGACGAATCCTTGCCTTTTATTATGTTGATGATGTTGGCATGTTGGAAAGAACAATGCATGTTTAAACATGAGTGTCTTCAAGAGTACATTAAAAAACCTAAAGCTCCATTAGGAAAGAACAAGTGCCTTTTAACCCTGAGGCCACTTACGTATTCTCTCCTCTCGCACCTTTGGGTGATCTTGAGTACATAAGAAATAAGTGGTCTTGTTATATTTTTTAGGAGGCATGCTTGGGGATTTCATCACCCCTTGGGACGACCTCAACTCCAGTGTTTTGGTAGAGTATAAGAATCAGGAGGTGAATTGAAAGACACCTCTCTTGGAAGAAAATTTTTGCCACTCTTTACTAAGCCCTAAAGAACTTTATACCTTTGGGAAGTGAAGGCAGAGATTTGGGTTACCATCTCCCCCCAGCTGTGTGGAACTATTTTCTTTCATCTATAGATTTGGGCCTCACGTACCTTGCATATATCAAGGACTCCCTTTAGATAATCTTTGTACATCCTAGTGGCAACCTTATTAGGATTTTTGATGTGTTCAGTGTGCTTAATTGTTTGAACATCCAAAACCAATACCAAACATCAAACAAGTTCAAAAATAAGTGAAATGTTGAGCTAAACCTTCAATGAGTGAAATAGTTGTAAGTGGGTCCTCTTGACCTACAGTTATTTTTTAAGAGTCCTTATATTTGGTCCACCATTTAGAAGTCATTGGGTCTTTTAGTCACATGCTTATTTGTAAAAATTTTTGAAATTGGGTTTGTTTTATTCCTACCATGAATGACAAAGTCAAACCTAAGAAGGTGAAATTGTCTAAACCATTTACCTGCAAGGAAAGGAAAAACCTGGCACACAGTGATAAACACTTCTAGTATGCTATCAAAGACATCAAGAATCAGATAAAATTGAATACAGTGCTAAAATTTGAAATTGGTCTACTTGTCCTGAGTGAACCCAAGATTTTTGTTCTTGCTAAGAGAAGATTGAGTTAACCACATAGTGACCATAACACCTTCATTTTCCACATCAATCCCATTTCCAAATTTCTAGTAATCCATTTGCAAAATTTCCTCTAGAGAGCTTGATCATTTGAGCCTTAATCTTTTGGGCATAAGGACATCTTAGTTACAAAACTTTTGATATTACAACTCTAGACCTTTATCCATAAGCATGCATTTATCATAGTTACACTCACTCATTTGGGATCACGATTCCATCTCCAAATAGCGGGTAATCAATTCGGTGTCCTATCTTGCCTAAAGATCACTTGTCCATCTTTGGTAGGAGAAAGATACTTTTATATTATATCACACTAAGTTTTCTAAATCAACAAGTTCTTTTGTTTACATTTAGGTTGCTAGCCCTTTTATCACATAAGGTTCAGTTTCTTTCTTGCACGTCCCAATCTTCAACCCATTGGTTTGGTCACTATTGTATGGTACATACAAGATCTGACAGATTCACATTTAATCCCATGTCTCATTTGTTGGAATCATTAAGGAAAAAAGAGATGGAGAATCCTTCTCCTCCATGATTAGACTCATTAGGGAGCATATTTACCCCTAGTATGAACTTTGGCATGCCTGGCTCAACATCCACATCAGAACTAGAGGATCTTTTCACAACACAAATTTGGGAAGTAATTCACATTATGACAAAGAATTATACCAAGATGAAGATCCTATTAACAACAACAATGTCCCTAATGATGTCTTAACATTTCTTGCAGATCCATACAACTAGGAAATGATGGAAAAGTCTATTAGGGAAAACAAGACTAAGATCTTCCTAGACTTGGTTAAAGATGGTGTTAATGTCCCTATGAGTTTTGATGAGAGTACTTTGTTTAGAAATATTACCAAGGGTGGTTCTCCCATATTACCAACTTCAAACATAGCCCAAACATCTGGTAATGCAAAGGAACTTATGGAAAGAACTAGTTCCATACCTACATCAAGTGTTTCAACACAACCAACATTCCAATTGAGTGTGTAACACATCCAACAAATCATTAGTGTTATTCCCAACACTACTAATGCTATTATTCAATAGACAATGTTAACAGATCCAACTGTAGGATACTTAAACATTGGGAAAGTACCTACACAACAAATGGTAATTCCAACACAACCAATATATTTCTCTTATTTGCAAATGCCAACAAGTATGGTGAAAACATATGTTTTAATTCCAATGATTGCATATGAATACATAGGCTAGAGTGGAGCACTTCCACCATCTCACAATACATTTGGGACTCCATACAACTTGGGAGGTGGGTTCAACAATTCCCAACATTGATGCAGGAGCATCCAGAGGTATAAGGGGAATCCTCTGTCACCCAAAAAAAAATGTACTTAGACTTAGTTTTTGTTTCATGTGTTTTCATTTCTAGATACCCATTTCGGTCAAATAAAGATTCCAACTCTCACAGTTCCACTATCAGTGTTCTAGGATAGAGTATTTGAACACCTTGGGATATGTGTAAATTCTAAAAAAATAGGAGTATGTAATTGAGGCATCATTTTGGTGAACTAGAAGGTGCAAATTGGCTGGATGAATGTAATTGTAATTTAGAGCATTCCAAAAAAAGAATTAGGTCAAAAGGCCCCATGGTTTGAAAGTTATTGCAATTTTTTGGTTTTTGGAGACCTCCTAAGAATGCTTCAAAGTCAGGTTAGGGGCATTAAATGACCTCAAAAAGGGTCAAAAAATGGGGGAAAATTAAAGCTCATCAATAGGCTATAGAGCGCTCTGAGAGCTTTTTGAAAATGTAAACGGTTTGTCAATCGGAGCTACGGTTCAAAAGTTATGCCTCCCGAAAGTTTGATTACCATTTTTGGATTCTTCTAGATTTGTACCAACTTCTGATGTGGCTGAACTGGAGCCTTCTACTTGGTTGGTGGATGCCTACTAGCACTTTCTAGAATGTACTCCTAGTCCTTAACCCTCTAAGGTCTATTTAAGGACATTACTGGCATTGTAAAAGGCAGTTCGGAGTGGAGTTTGAGAGGAGGTACCAAAAGGAGAAATTATCTCTAGTTTTGTGCTATTGTAAGCCCTTAGGGCATGTTTTGAAGCCTATTATCTCTGTACTAAATGTACCAGCTTATTTTCACAGTTAATACAATTTCACTTTTCCTGTTGTGTCCATTATGTGCTTGGGTTGTGTCCCCATCAAGTGGTATTAGAGCTAGTTTTCCTGAGTCTATAGACAGAGCACTGACTGTGAGGCAGTTTGCACCAGGACTATGTGGTTGAGGATTTGAGTTAAGAAGATGCCTCCATAAAGAGAGTGTGGTGGAAGCGTCAGAGCTATTAATCTTGAGGACGTTAGAGCCCTCTAAAGGCAGGTACACGCATTGCAAGAGGAGCTTCTTAGAGGAACAAATGTTGCTGCAGGTGATGACAATGAGGATGATAATGAAGAAGAAGAAATTGGACCAGAACAGGAATTTGACGGGGAAGTTCTGAACTAGGTAGAGGAAAGGCTTTTTAGGGCCATTACTAAATTTGGGAAATGACCTACAATTGATGTGGGTGTATTTTCAAGAAATCTGAAACCAGATGAGTTGATCGACTGGATCAATGAACTGGAAGAATACTTTGAGTATGAGGATATCAGGGACCCAGATAGGGTTAAGTTTGCAAAGGCCAAATTGAAAGGCCATGCCAAAATTTGGTGGCAAGAGGTTCAATTGGAAAGAAATAGAAGAGGAAAGGAGAAGATCACAAGGTGGGATCGCATGGTGGACAAATTGAAGAAGCAATTCATTCCTGTGGACTACGAGCTTGATTTGTTTAAGAAGATGCATGGGCTAAAGCAAGCTGGAAGATAATTCCAAGAATATGCAGAGGAGTTTTATCGACTTTTGATTAGAGCAAGGCATGCAAAAGAAAATAAGGAGAAGGTTCCTTGTTATATCAGTGGGTTGCGACCTAGCATCCAGGAGGAATTAAGTCTAGTAAGAATGACCAGGGTTGAAGAGGCATACCATTTTTCCCTACAAGTTGAAGAGAAGCTAAATAAGAGGTTTGAAGGGAGACAAAGAGGGTGTGGTCAAGGAGGAAGAGGAAGTGGTAGGTCATCTGGAGGCTGAAATGAAACCCAAAAGAAAAATGAAGATGTGGGTACTAACAAGAACCAGAGGAATGAGGGTTTCAACCGCTCCCGTGATCAAGACTTTGGAAATAAGAGAGGAAGAGGTAGAGGACATGGACAAGGCAGAGGAGGCTTCCATGGTACCTATTTCCATTGCAATGAAGAAGTTCATCATGCCTTTGAATGCCCTCAATGACAAGGAAGGATAGATAGGAGAGCTGAGGGTCAAGCTAGGGTTGCTCATGTGGATGAGGATGCACAGTCATCACATTCAGAGGATGTAGAGAGAGGAGAGACCTTGGTAAATGAAAGGATCATACTAAGTGGTGAGATTGAACCAGGACAAAGGAGGATTTTGTTCCATACCAGATGCAAGTGTGAGGATAAATGTTGTGATGTGATCATTGATGGTGGTAGCACTGATAACTTGGTATCAGAGGAGATGGTCTCTAAGCTGAAGCTCAAGAGGGAGAAACATCCCCATCCCTATCGGATTGCTTGGGTGAAAGATGATCATAAGGTCCTGGTAAGTGAACAATGTCTCATGAAATTCAAAATTGGGAGTTACCATGATGAAGTTATCTATGATGTTATTCCAATGGATGTTTTCCATCTATTGTTGGGTAGACCATGGCAGTTTGATAGGCATGCAGTACATGGTGGTCATGCAAACACATACTCTCTAACAAAAGATGGAGTTCACCACAAACTAAAGCCCATGAAAAAGGAGGTATCTAGTAGTGCTAGGATTTGTCTTGTTGATAGAAGAAATTTTTTAGATGGAATGAAACATTAGCATATGTGCTATGCTTTGATTCCTAGGAAAGATAAAGAAGGTAGTAGTGAAATACCACTTGAAGTTTCAGATTTACTAGGTGAATTTGGAGATATTATCTTTGATAATGTTCCAGAAGGATTGCCACCAGTAAGGCAAATTAGTCATCAGATAGATTTAATCCCAAGAGCTAGTTTTCCTAACAAGGCTACTCACAGGATGACTCCTACTGAAACTGAGGAGCTAAATAGATAGGTTCAGGAACTATTAAGGAAGGGCTTGATTCGGGAGAGCCTAAGTCCATGTGCAATACTTGCAATACTAGCACCAAAGAAGGATGGAGAGTGGAGGATGTGTACAGAATCTCGAGCTATAAATAGGATAACCATCAAATATCAGTTTCCTTTGCCAAGAATGGATGATCTTATGGACTGCTTCAGTGAAGCTGAATACTTCACAAAGATAGATCTCAAGAGTGGTTATCATCAGATATGGATTCGAGAAGGAGATGAGTGCAAAATGGCCTTCAAGACCAAGGAGGGTCTTTATGAGTGGTTAGTCATGCCCTTTGGATTGACGAACGCTCCAAGCACCTTCATGCGGCTTATGAATGAGGTACTTAAGAAGTTCTTGGGAAAATTTGTTATTGTCTATTTGGATGATATTTTAATTTTCAGCAAGACTTTGGAAGAACATTTATTGTATATTCGTAGTGTCCTTGAAAGGTTAAGGGAAGAGAAACTGTTAATTAATTTGAAGAAGTATATCTTTGCAAAAAGGGAGTTAGTCTATTTGGGGTTTGTTATATCACCTGAAGGTCTCAAAATGGATCTAGAGAAGGTAAAAGCCATCTTGGAATGGCCTACTCCAAGGTTTTCTACTAAGATAAGATCATTTCATGGTGTGGTTAGTTTTTATAGGAAGTTTATTAAGAATTTCAGTGGCATATGTGCACCCATAACTGACACAATAAGAGGGGATAGAAAAGAGTTCAAATGGACTGCAGCAGCTGCGAGAAGTTTTGGAATGTTGAAGAAGAAGGTGATAGAACAACCTGTGTTGGCACTTCCAAATTTTAGAAAGGTGTTCTAGGTGGATTGTGATGCTAGTGGCAGTGCTATTGGGACTATATTAAGCCAATAAGGTAAGCCTATTGCATATTTTAGTGAAAAATTAAATGATGCAATGAAGAAGTATTCTGTTTATGATCAAGAGTTCTATGCAATAGTTCAGGCCTTAAAGAAATGGAGGCATTATTTATTGCCAAAGGAATTTGTTTTGTATACTGACCATCAGGCATTATAGTACCTAAATATTGAAGGTAAATTGAATCAGAGGCATATGAAATAGGTAGAGTTCTTGCAGAGCTATACATTTGTGTTGAAACATAGAAGTGGAAAATCTAACAGGGTTGCAGATGCACTAAGCAGGAGATAGTTGTTGCTTACAGTAATGTAGGTTGAAGTAGTTGGGTTTGATGAACTCAATAATCTATACCCTGAAGATCCTAATTTTACTAAAGTGTGGAAAGCTTGTAAAGAGCCTGTTGCTATAGATAGAACTAAGTGGTTAGACTATCTGATCCAGGATGGTATGTTATTCAAGGGTAGCCAATTGTGCATTCCAAGGAGTTCCATGAGGGAAAATCTAATTAAAGAGAAACACAATGGAGAGATGGCAGGACATTTTGGTCAAGATAAGACCATTTCCATTCTTAGAGAACATTATTTTTGGCCTCAGATTTCACAAGATGTGAAGAAGTTTGTACAAAGTTGTTAGGTTTGTCAAGTTGCCAAGGGATTTAGCCACAATACTGGACTATATCAGCCATTGTGTGTTCCATCAAAGCCATGGGAGGACATAAGTATGGATTTTTTTCTTGGATTTCCAAGGACACAAAGGGGTAGTGACTTAGTATTTGTGGTGGTTGATAGGTTCTCCAAAATGGCACATTTCATTCCATGCCACAAAACTCATGATGTTGTCCATATTGCAGACTTGTTTTTCAGAGAGGTGGTAAGACTACATGGTCTTCCAAGGAGTATAGTTTCTGACAGAGAAACTAAATTTGTGGGGTATTTCTGGAGAAGATTCTGGAAAAAGTTGAGAAAAAACTTGAAATTCAGTTCCACACATCACCCACAGACTGATGGCCAAACAGAAGTAGTAAACAGAAGTCTGGGCAATTTACTGAGATGTTTAGTTGGGGATAAGCCCAAGGGGTGGGATTTTATTCTACCACAAGCTGATTTTTCTTACAATAACTCTATAAATAGGAGTACTGGTAGATCACCATTCCAAATTGTATATGGAAGTAGCCTAAGGACTGCACCAGAATTGACAAAGATAGAGCAAGGGGAGAGGACAAGTGCAGAAGCTGAAGAATTTTCTGAACATATTAGGCATCTACATGAGGAGGTTCAAGCACACATTACCAAGATGAATCAAGAGTATAAAGCTAGGGCTGATCAAAGGAGAAGACATAAGGAATTCCAAGTAGGGGATCTAGTCATGGTACACTTACAAAAAGAAAGATTTCTAGCCGGCACTTACAACAAGCTGAAAATGAAGAAATTTGGCCCCTGCAAAATTTTGAAGAAACATGACTCAGGAAATGCATATGAGGTAGAGTTTCCAAATGGTATTCACAGTTCTCCTATTTTCAACATTGCAAACTTAACAGAGTATCATGATGATGGTGCAGATGAGGAACTGATGTTAGAGTCATGTCCAATTCCTACTTCTAAGGAGGAAATAGAAGACATTCTAGATCATTGTGTGGGTAGGAGTACCAGAAATAGGTAGTATGAAGAGTATTTGGTCAAGTGGAAAGGATGGCTGATAGAGGACTCAACTTGGATTTCAGCAGCTGAGGTTTCCCATTTGGGATTTCCTCTACCATTCATAAAGTGACAGGGTCACTTTTTAATCTACCCTGGGTGTCTGATGTAGAAGCATCCAAAGGTATAAGGGCAATCCTGTGTCACCCAAAAAAAAATGTACTTAGAATTAGTTTCTATTTCATGTGTTTTCATTTCTAGATACCCATTTGGGTCAAATAAAGGTTCCAACTCTCACAGTTCCACTATCAGTGTTCTAGGATAGAGTATTTGAACACCTTGGGATACGTGTAAATGTCAAAAAAATAGGAGTATGTAATTGAGGCATCATTTTGGTGAACTAGAAGGTGCAAATTGGCTAGATGAATGTAATTGTAATTTAAAGCATTCCAAAAAAAGAATCAGGTCAAAAAGCCCCACGATATGAAAGTTATTGCAATTTTTTAGTTTTTGGAGACCTCCTAAGAATTCTTCAAAGTTAGTTTAGGTGCATTAAATGACCTCAAAAAGGGCTAAAAAATGGGGGAAAAGCTAAGCTTGTCCATAGGGCTATAGAGCACTTCGAGAGCTTTTTGAAAATGTAAACGGTTTGTCAATCGAAGCTACGGTTCAAAAGTTATGCCTCCCGAAAGTTCGGTTACGATTTTTGGATTCTTTTAAATTTGTACCAACTTCTAATGCAACTTATGGAGCCTTCTACTTGGTTGGTGAATGCCTACTAGCACTTTCTAGAATGTACTCCTAGTCCTTAACCCTTCAGGGTCTATTTAAGGACATTACTGGCATTGTAAAAGGCAGTTCGGAGTGGAGTTTGAGAGGAGGTACCAAAAGGAGAAATTATCTCCAGTTTTTTGCTATTGTAAGTCCTTAGGGAATTTTTTGAAGTCTATTATCTCTGTACAGAATGTACCAGCTTATTTTTACAGTTAATACAATTTCCCTTTTCCCGTTGTGTCCATTTTGTGCTTGGGTTGTGTCCCCATCAAACAATCACAAATGTAACCAAATAAATATCTAGCCCAGTAGTTCCATGAACTTCAAAATTTGTTCCATACGATGAGCAAAAAAGGGGTGAAGGATTTCTCTTTTGAAGAAATTTGCCCTTTTCCATTTGACAGAATCATTAACATGATACCATTTCCACCAAACTTTGAGATTCCTAAATTTGACAAATACAAGGGAGAAACATGTCCTATCACACATCTCAAAGAATTTTTTATTTTGTGTGAAGAAGTAGCTTATAGTGAGGATTATCTTAAGAGGCTCTTCATATGAAGTCTTGGAGGCCCCACACTAGAGTGGCTAATGAACTTACCGAAGGGTTCTAATACTTCCTTTAATGATTTAACAGAGAATTTTGTAGCACAATACTCTTACAACATTGAACATCATGCCTCATTAAGTGATCTGTGCGACACAAAATAATGAAATGGTGAAACATTTGCCAACTTTCTACAATGGCGGAGGCATCTTGCTTATCGCATGCCATACAAAGTTGAGGATTCCCACCTTGTGGATACATTTATCAAAAAGCTTGATACCAAAAATGTCTTTTCACATGAAGATGGCTAGTCCTAAAGACTTTTCCACCCTAGTCAAGAAAAGAAAGAACATTGAAAATGGACTCTTAGACAAGGGTTCCATTAAACATTACAACTCTTCATCCTCAAAAAATGACACAAACAACAATAAAAAACTCAAATTTTGGTCTAAAAACAAAGATGTTACCCATGATGGTGTCACTGATGTTAAAATTGTACAAAACCTCCAAGGTAGGAACAACAACAACAACTATCATAACTGAAACAATAACAATTAAAACCATGACAATCAAAATCAAAACAATCAACAATCTCGTAATCAAACACAATTTTTTCATCGCAACAACAATACTATCAACAATAATTACAACCATGACTATTATCAAAATAGGAAGTTTACTAACTTTCACGAACCCTTGGATGTTATATTCCAAAAACTAGTGGATCACAATTTGATGGTGTTTCTCAACACATGGCCTTTTGATGAAAATCAACCCAAATCAAAATAGTATAGGAAAAATGAATATAGTAAATACCATCACATCAAAGGACATGACACAAGAAAGTTTATAAAACTCAAGGTCTTCATTCAAAATCTTGTTGACGATGGAGAAATTGAGGTAGAAGGGGGACCACCCTCTAAAAATGCTAAACTAAAGATATTTCAAAAGCCATTTCCTAACCACAATAGTGATAATGACAACAATAGAAACAATAATACAAACAATATAAATTGAGCTTCCACATCAAATGCATTACACTATGACTATTCTACTAACCATATATCAGGATTTGACTCCTTGTGTGGTAAAATAGAAACAAATGATATATGTGGTTTTGACTTCATGTATGGTCACACTAAAGAGGTAGACACCCATGTGAATACCCTTGTCCTACAACCAGCTGATTGTGATGCAACCACTCAATGGGGAACAATCACTTTGCAAGCTACCACTCCCAACCCCACTAATCCATTAGTTCCACATGTGCCTACTATGCCATCCACTTCACAAAGACCTACTTCTTGCTATGATTCATTATCCTAGTTAGGGAAGACTCTTGCACAAATATCCATTCTAGAGCTCCTCACCACCTCATCCATCCACAAAGAGATTTTGGAGATTTCTCTTTTAGAGTTGTGTTCCTAAAAACATTAATGCATACCAATTCACCACCATGATTTGAAATCATGCCACACAAAAACACCTTGTCTTCATAGACAAATATTTCCAAGGTCTGAACCAACACCACAATTTGTCACCCCACATTGAAGTCCTTATACAGAAACATAAGATAAAAAGAGTCATTATAGATAATGGATCTAGTTTGAACCTTTGTACATTGAAGATGATCTATTTCTTGGGGCTTCCAAAAGACCTCCTTAATATCAATAAATGGATAACAATCAAATTATATAATGAAAGAGAAAGAGAATCAAAAGGAGTTAGCATGCTACTACTAAAGGTTGGGGAGTTGTCATAAACACTGAATGCCATGTCCTAGATTTGGACTTGCAATATTACATTCTTATTGGTCAACCATGGATACACACACTCAAGGTAGTCCCATCTACATATCATCAATGCTTGAAATTTCCCTACCAAGGCAACGCGGTCACAATTCCAAGTGATCCTTTGCTTTTTTCTTTTTGTAAAAGATTGGAAGGTGTACCAACAAATTTTTGTCCAATTAGTGAGTTTGCTAAGGTTATACCTAAATCTCTCATCATAATAGAGTCACCTTCCACAACAATTCTAAAGTTATCCAATAATGATTCCAGTTCTCGTAAAGGCAAAGAGAAGGTTGGAGATGCTAAGGTCAATACTATAGGGAAGAAGGTTACTTTTTTTGACCTAGGAATGGGAGAGTATAAGTTTCAAAATGCCTTGTGTGTTGGAAAACTACCACTCTCCCCCCACTCCTTTGGAAAAACTTCAAGAATACCACCTTCTACAAATAAGGATACTATGCATGTTAATCAAACAACATTTGAACATTGGGGTTCACTTAATTATGAACACATGGAATCTAATATCCTAGATTGGCTATATTTTGATGGAAAAGATGAACTTGTGGAATTCCCTAAAGATAAATATGCTAACGCTACTCCCATAATTAAAAACATGGGATATCATGGTACCAACCTTGGGCCTAAAGAAGATGGAATCAGACAACCCCTTGAGGCTAATAGCTATCCTAAAGGATGTGTTTTGGGCTACATTAACCCCAAAGTGTCCTTTGCTAACAACTATTGTATGGTTGAACCTGATTCTGAGACTAAAGAGGAATAATTCTTCAAAGTACCCTTCCAATATATTGAGGATGAACTAGATAACCATGTCTGTGTCATTACCATAGCTGACCTTTCATCCACCGACCTACCTCTCACCAACCTTGACATGATAGACTAGGACCTTCAAGACACACCTCCAGCTCTTGATATCTATAACTCTGACGATGTGGTGGTGGCACTTTTTGGCCTTAAGAATCTCCAAGATTATGAACATGAGATCCAATACAATGAGGAAGTCTACTTTGTTAGCCAATTCAACTCTCTTAATCACAAAAGTGAAAAATAAAATTAAAATTAAAAAATAGAAGAAACATCCTCTAGTGAAAACTCTTTTGGAGCACTTTTGGATGAAGAAAAGGATAAAATAAAGGACACATCTTCTGGTAAAAACCTTCTAGAGGTTCTAGAAGAGGGAGAGGTTGACTTGCCATTCAAATCTTTACCACTAGAAAAGTCATCTATACTAAATGAGGACACAATTTTAGTTAATTTGGGCACAGTAGATAATCCACAAATCACCTACATTGCTACCACCTTAAGTCCTAAAGAACAAAAAGTGATGACTGAGTTTCTACAAAAAGGTAAAATTAATTTTGCATGGACATACGAAGACATGCCTAGTTTAGACATAGATTTGGTTTTGCATCACTTAGTAGTAGATCCAAAGATTAAACAAGTGTGAAACAAAAGTTGTGCAAGATGCATCCTAAGGTAGCACTTTTAGTCAAAGCATAACTGCATAAAATGCTAGAGGCAAAGTTTATCCACCCTATTGATTATCCTGAGTGGGTTTCCAAAATTGTTCCTATAGGAAAAGCATCTAGGGGCATCTGCATCTAGTCAAATTTTTTAGATTTAAATCTCACATGTCCTAAGGATGATTTTCCACTTCCTAACATAGACATTATAGTGGATTTGACTCTCGGTCATGAAATGTTTTCTTTAATGGATGGTTTCTTTAGTTATAACCAAATCAAAATTGTAGAAGAAGATCAACATAAAATGTCATTTACTACCCCATTAGGGACCTTTTGTTACCAATCATGCCTTTTGGATTGAAGAATGCAGTTGCCACCTATCAATGTGCAATGACTACATTCTTCCATGATCTTCTACATGTCATAATGGAGGACTATGTTGATGACATTCTAAGAAAATCCAAGGCACGTGATTCCCACAATGATGTGCTCACCACCATTTTTGAAAGGTTGGAGGAATATAAAGTGTGCCTTAATCCAAAGAAGTGTGTTTTTTGGGTCAAATCAGGCAAGTTGTTAGGCTACATAGTGTCAAGAAGAGGCATTGAGGTAGATCTCATCAAAGTGAAAGCCATCATGGAAATGCCTCCACCCACCACATTGAAAGAGCACCACATTTTTTAGGGAAAGTTATAGTCCATTAGATGATTTGTGTCCCAATTAGCAGATAACGTCCATCCACTTCAACATTTTCTTCGAAAAGACACTATGTTTTAATGAGATTTCCTATGTCAGAAAGCATTTGAACAAGTTAAGGTATACTTGGCTAATCCACTAGTTCTAGTCCCTCCAATTGTAGGATGACCATTGATTCTATACATTTCAGACACTTCAATTTCCTTAGGTGCCCTTTTGGCACAACTAGATGACAATGGTAATGAGCAAGCCATATACTATCTTAGTCAAACATTAGTTTTCTATGAGTTGAACTACACTTCTATTGAGTGAGCTTGTTTAGTAGTAGTCTTTTGCATGTACAAACTACACCATTATATGCTTAATCACACTACACATCTCATTGCCAAGATAGATCCACTCAAATATTTTCTATCAAAAGCCTCCCTCATTGGTTGAGCTACAAAATGGGTCTTGATTTTAAGTGAATTCGACATTGTCTACAAGAATCTCAAGGCCATTAAGGGACAAGTAATTGTAGACTAGCTTGTTGAAGCTCCTCTTCAAGGAGACCATCCTATTATAGCACATTTTCCAGATGAAACAATTATTACTATTACCCCTAATACACAATGGAAGCTATTTTTTGATGGTTCTTTCACACAAAAGGGATCAAGGGTAGGAATTTTGTCTGTTACACCACAAGGAGACCTCATTCCTAAGTCTTAAAAAATTTCATTCCCTTGCACAAACAATACAGTTGCATATGAAAGATTAGTCGTAGGGCTCTGTTAGGCTATCAGATGGAATATCAAAAGTCCTTTTGTCTTTGGAGACTCTCAATTGGTCATTAAAAAAGTCATAGATGAATACCAACCAAAGGATGAAAAGTTGTTTCCATATCGCCAGATAGTTGAAGATCTTAAACAACACTTTATTGACCTAGTTTTTCAATAGATACCAAGGACTAATAACAAAGCAACAAATGCCATGGCCACTATTGCCTCCATGATCACTATGCCTAAGTACAATCCTAAGTGTGAGTTTCTTATTGAGAATCTCTTTCTTCCTTCTTATGAGAAACCCAATTTAGACCTAGTGTGTGAGATTGTCAGTCCTGAGTCTCCATGGTATGCTAACATTTTTGCCTATCTTCATCACAAAATGATCCCCATTTCCCTCTCCTTGAATCAAAGCAAAACCTTTATCCATCACACTGCTTGATATACTATCCTAGGTGATACACTTTTCTAAAAACACTTTGACGGAACCCTCCTCCGATGTCTTAGTTCAAACGAAGCTAGAACAACGTTAGAAGAAGTCCACCAAGGAATTTGTGGTGCTCATTCTAGTGGCCTTACATTAGTGAAAAAACTCATTAGAATAGATTACTATTGGCTTACTATGGAAGTGGATGCCTGTCATTTTGTGAAAAGATGTGTCCCTTGTCAACAACATGGCAATTTGATACACACTCTCGCCCAAGAGCATTAGCCCACCATCACACCATGGCCCTTTTATTGCTGGGGATTTGATCTTATTGGTCAAGTATATTCAAATTCTGCAAATGGCCACAAGTATATTATTTTTGCCACTAAGTAATTCACAAAGTGGATCAAGGCTATCCCATTAACCTACACCACCATAAAATAGGTTTCAAATTTCATCCTTGACTATGCTATCTATCATTTTTGTATAACTCAAGACATCATGATTAATAATGGAACTCCTTTCAAAAATCAAGAAGTTGTCATATTGTATAGGAAATTCAAAATCACCTGGCATTTTTCCACCTAATACTACCCCCAAGGCAATGGCCAAGCTGAAGCTACCAATAAAACCGTTTTCAAAATCCTAAAGAAAATTGTTGATGTAGCTGGTCATGATTGGCACCTCCAAATTGCTCCTACCCTTTGGGCATTTCACACCTCCATCTGTATCCCCATAAGAGCCACTCCATTATCTCTTGTTTATGGTTTTGAACTTATCTTACCCATCAAAATTGAGCTCCCTTTCCTCAGAATCTCTCTCAAGAATCTGATGTCTAAAGAAGAATACTAAGTTGCCTGCTTGCAAGAGCTACAACTCTTCAATGAGATATGCCTCAATGCCCTTAACCACCTCTGCATGTATCAAAATCACCTTTAGCTTCAGTTTCACAAAATAGTCAGGCCTCAAGAATTTGAGGTGGGTGACTTAGTTTTGCAAAATAACATGAGGAACCTCCAAAATCGTGAGAAGAAAGAAAAATTTGAACCTAATTGGCATGGTCAATTTATCATTACAGCCAAATATGGTTCTGGAACATATCAGATTGCCACTTTAGAGGGAGATCTATTCCCTAGACCTACAAATATCGAACACCTCAAGTAGTTCTATGCTTGAGTCTTACAGTTCCTATACAGTGTTGTTATAGCTCCATAAAATTTTAAAAAAATAAAAAATCAGAACACTCCAAAAACATTCATAAGATTTTCCTGAAGAAAAGACTAAAAAAAGAAGAAAAAGTTCCTGAAAAAAGTGTTTTGGTCCATTATCTATAAGGCTCATCTTACTTCACCCCTTTCCACTATTTCATCCCACCTTTGTGCAGAAGTCCTCTCTTACTTGCACCTTTCATGCATCCAATAAAAGGCCTCATGTCTACGAGGAATCCATTCACTTCCATTTTTCAAAAGACCTCTTGTTTGTGAGGAATTTTTCCCATTGAGTGCTTGTCCTAATCCCATTACACTGAGCTTATCAAAATAGTGATTGCAAACAAAGCTTACACAAATTCACACTGTGACTAAATGATTTGAGAACCTTTTTATGTTCACACAATTGCCATCAATTCAACCATAAATAATTCAATCAATCAATCAATTTTTTCCTTATAAGATGTATCCTTCCTACATAGGCTTAACAAATTTCACTATCAAAATCTAGTTCATGGCAAGAACTATGGACTGAATGACTACTTGGTCATGAGGTTTTTTGTGGATTTTATCTTTGTGTATTATTGATAGCTTCTCAAGTGTGCCTCGATCTTCAATATCTTGGTATCATTTGAACAACTTACCTAATTACACATGTCATTTTGCAATATGATTTATTTTAATGATTCTTTTGCACATCTATGTTGGTTTAAAGTTATGATTATGCATTGCTCATTGCGGGCTATACATTAGCACACTTACCATGAAATTCCTTCAAAAGGCTTTGGGTGTAGCTAGACCTCTCCAAATGTGTATATGTCATTTGTTTCCTCATAACTATGTAGACTACATCTATCATCCTAAAGTATCTATTGTGTTGAGAGTCTAGTCCATGCAAAGGAAACTTGTCACCTATGCTTCTATAGAATATGGTGCATCACTCCTTTTGCAAAATCAAACTAGGGTGTGCTCTCCCATATAAACACAACTAAATCCCTCAATATCATATAGTTAGGTTTCATGTAGACTAGGGCTTCATTGTGATTTTTTTATTTGAGACAAGGGTCCTATTTAAGTCTTTCACTTTTCCTTCCCGTGTCTATTTTTTGAGAAAATGGGGGAAAAAATGGTTGTCCTTTTTCACCCCATTTCCTCAAGGGGGCATTGTCCTCCCTTTTTGTAGCTATGGTACAACTCTTCCAACTCATTTCCTTTTTGGGGCAATCTATAATTTCTTTTTCTTTGAGGCAATGTCATCCCGACACTACATCAAAGAGGGGAAAAATATAGACACCTAAAATTGTTCTAAAATACTCTATTAATTAATTTAATATCTCCTTTGACATTATAATTAATTATTAATTAAATAAATGTATTTTATCATATTCTTCTACTTGTTTAATTAATTTTAATTAATTAAATAATTTCACTTCCCTAATGTATTTTAAATTTAATTCAAATACTCCCCTCTAACGTGTTAAATTCATTTAATGCATAGTGACATCATATATTCCCTTTTAAATAAATTCAATTTATTTAAATCCTCCACATGCTTAATCTTCTCAAACCTAATTAATATTAATCTAAATTAATCTTAACCCTAATCCATCATCCATCAAATTTAATAAATGATTTATGAAAATCATTTATTCCCCCTTTATCCATCTAGCCCTCAAAATGAATTTTTAATTCATTCATCCTCCATGTCTCCCACTCACCCCATTCTTTATTCCTCCACTATGACATGTCTCCCACTTTCTTCATTTTTAATTCCTCCACTATGAAATGTCTCACACTTGCTTCATTTTTAATTCTTCCACTATGGCATGTCTTCCACTCTCCTCATTTCTTTATTCTTCCACTATGACATGTCTTCCACTCCTCATTTATCTATTCCTCCACCATGACATGTCTCCCACTTTCTTCATTTTTAATTCTTCCGCTATGACATGTCTTCCACTCTCTTCATTTCTTTATTCCTCCACTATGACATGTCCCCCATTACCTTCAATTTTAAATTGATCCATTTCTCATTCTTTATTAAATTCCTTTGCCACCCTCGCATGGCTTATGTGTCTCCTATGGGGTCCTATGTTGATGCCACATAGGTGCTACCTCCTAAGGCCTCTCTCAAACCTATAAATAGAGCCCTTATCTCAAGCATTTTCACATCTCTTCCATATGCATTGTTATCATGCTAGTATAACATGAGATATATCTCCCTCATTTTGCATTTTTATCATGCTAGTATAGTTCTAGAGCCTTTTAGAGATTTTATGCATTGCCGTTAATCTTTGATAGTTGCTAGTTTATTTGCATTTGCATTGGTAACTTAGTTTGATTTCTTGCATTGCATTTCCATCTCACCTCTTAGAATCCTTTGAGGATTGGCTAAATCATAGCCATTTCTTGAAGATATTCTCCACTCATCTTAGCATAGATTCATTACATATTTCATTTTCATCAACAAGGGATTCAATAGTTGTGTTTGGGAGAGCACATCTACATCCCTTATACTTGAGCACACCAACAAGGCCTCTTATGGGTGCCCTTGTTGAGCTACTTTGAGGTTATGTGAGGACTTTAATTTTTGGTTGCATAAGTTTTTAAACTGAAGTCAATTTTAGTTTTATTTCTATTTATTTCTAATCTTTCATGTGCACATGTTACAACTAACATTTGCTTGTTTAGGAGTACTCGTGACAAGTTAGGTTTTTGCATATACAATAGTTTTTTCATAGTTGTTTGTAATAGCACAAATAGCTATGTAAACCATTTTTTATCTGACTTAAAGATTGAATTACAATATTTTGGAGATAAGGAAAAATCTTAAGTTGGATTTCCAATGCAATTATATGCGGCCAATTAAGTAAAGGAAAGGTTTAAGGGGAAAAATGGATGAATCACAACCATTAATTCATACCTATTCCTAAGTCACCTATGTCTTCTTAAGGAGGAAACCCCCTAAACTATATAGAAGGTGTATGAAGGAGCGAAGAGAGAAGTTTGCATGTGCAAATAGAGCATTCATGGTGGCTAAGGAGTTATGATCTAAGATTGCATTGTAAAATCGATTAAAGGAGAATAGAGGAAGAGAAGAGCATATAGTAGAGAGACATCTAATCAAGAAGGATTGAGAATACATCAATTTAGAGGTGATATGTCATCAGGGTACTAAGTGCTAATCGTAGGATCAATGGTAACTCATTTTAGCAAGTGAATTAGTTAAATCTCTTAAAAGAGTAGTCCTAATAGGATGTATTGAACTCCTCTAACAAGGTGCTTACTTAATTATGAGTTGAAGTTCTTTAGCAAGGAACACTTCTAATAGTGTGTTGAAATCCTTTAATAGGGTGATACCTAAAATTCTTTGTAAGCCTTTAACAAGGAAGACCTTTCACAGGGTAGACCATATCTTATGATAAAACATTGTAACCTTCATTGTATACACTTTATTACTGTAGTAGTGAAGATTTTTGGGTGTCATCCCCACCTTAGTTTTACCTTCTCATTTGAGGGTTTCTAGGTAATCATATCTAGTGTCATATGTATGTGAATGCTTATATGTTTACATGATTTAGAAGTACATGTTTTACATGGTATTTAAGTTTACTTATTGAATATATGAGATGGATGTGTGGTGAATATTTTTATGGGTCAAAGCTTAAACTACAAATTCATCCCCCTTCTTGGAATTTCACCTTTCCTATTGTAATTCTAGTAGGGTCTATTAGGAAATAATACAAATAGTCTCTAGTGCTAACTACCCATCTAACTCCACCTGCAAGGCATACCAATCTATAATGTGAGACTCATCATATATCCTCTAAGTACAAATCATGAATGCCTGATAGACTAGATGACGAGGCTAGATGGTAAGCAACTTGTCCTATCCTCTCTAAGATCTCAAATGGTCCAACAAACTAAGGTGCCAACTTAGAGCCCTTTCTGAATTGAATCAAACTCTTGTGTGGTTGCACTCTCAAGAAGACTCTATCTCTAACCTTATACTCTTGATCAATATTCTTTACATCATCATACTTCTTATGTCTATCCTATGCCTCTCTAAGATGTTGTATAATCAAGGTCACCTGCTACTCCATCTCTTTGATTATTAGAGGACCAATAGATACTCTATCCTCAATCCTATCCCAACTCAAGGGTGTTTTGTAATGGCTTCCATACAAGGCCTAATAAGGTGGCATACCTATAGAGGAATGGTGCCCATTGTTATAGGAAAACATGACAAGATGCAAATTTTCCTCCCATTTGACCTGATGGTACACCACATACATATACAACATGTCCTCTAATACCTAATTCACTCCCTCAGTCTGACTATTGGTCTAAGGATGGTACATTATACTAAAATTGAGCCTAGCACCTAATCTTGCTTGCAACTCTCTCCAAAAGGATGAAGTAAATAGTGATTTTCTATCTGAGATGATCTTATGGAGAATGCCATGAAGTTTGATAATGTCTTGCAAAAACACTTGAGTTGTGTGTATAATTCAAATGGGTGAGAAGTGGGAAACCTTGGTCAAGGTGTCAACCATCACCAAAAATAGCATCATGGTCATGAGAAGACATGGGAATACCAACAATAAAATCCATAGAAATAGTATCCCACTTCCACTATGGTATCTTATGAGGTTGAGGAAGCCCATCAAGATTATGGTGCTCTACCTTCACCCTCTGACACTTGAGGCATCTCACAACAATGCTAGAATTCTACACTATCCTTCTTGGCGAATGATATAACTATCTCATATCTGCATATAGCTTCTTAACATCAAGGTGCACTGCATAAGGTTTTCTATGAGCATCAACTACATTGAGCTCATGCAAACCACCAATGGAAGGTACATAAATACGTACTCTATGATACACAATTCCATTAGAATCCAATGAATAATCTTAGTACTTCCCTTCTAAAGTTCTTTGAGAATGCACTAACTGACTAACTTCTTTAGAAATCTCATCTCTGGTAAATGATGTAGGATACACTCTCTCAAATCGATGCAAGTAGTCACAATAGAAACCTCATGGTGCCTTCTACATATGGCATCTACAACCACATTCTCCTTTCCCTTGATGTAATGAACATCAAAATCATACACACAAAGGAACTCCATCCACCTTCTTTTCCTAGCATTAAGGTTCGACTGTATAAATATGTACTGCAAGCTCTGATGGTCAGAATGAAGCTCAAATCTATGACCTGGATGGAATTTTTTCCACCTCACTAAAGCATGAACAACTTCTTTAAGTTCTAGTTCATGAGTAGGGTAATTGAGTTATGAGTTTTCAACTTCCTATACTTGTAGGAAATAGGTCATCCATCCTACATAAGGACTACCCCTATACCATCCAAACATGCATCTATGCACACCACATAATCCATAGAAGGATCTAGAACTGCAAGGATTAGTGCACTTTTGAGGGCTCTCTTGAGATCTTAGAACGCTCTCTCACATTTCTCTATCCATTCATACTTCTTCCCCTTTCTTGAAAGAAATGTGCTTGGGTGTCGTAATCTAGAGAATCCCACAATAAAGCATCAGTAATATCCACTAGCCCCATAAAAATACTTACCTCTATGACACTAGTGGGTGCTAGATAATCCATGATGGCCCTATTCCTCGATGGATCTACTAAGACTCCATCACTTGATATAACATGACCCAAATAATGTATCTCAAGTCTATAGAATGCACACTTTGACAAGTTTCCATACAACTAGTTTTCTCTCAACTTCTACAACACTTTTCTTAGGTGCTCTTCATGCTCCTTCTCATTATGAAAATATATCAAAATATCATCCAAGAATAAAACCACAAACTTATCCAAAATAGTACTTAATATTCCATTCATGAGGCTCATGAATATAGCTAGAGGATTTGTGAGGCCAAATGGTACCATGGTAAACTCGTAGTGACCACACCTCGTACAAAATGTAGTCTTATAGATTTTAGCCTCCACAATCCTTAACTAATGATAACCTAACTTCATATCTATGTTTGATAATAATTTGGAACCCTGCAACTAATCAAAGAGATCATCGATCCTAGGAAGTGTGTATCAGTCCTTAATGGTTACTTTGTTCAACTATCAATAATCGATGCACAACATAAGTTATCCATCATTCTTCTTCATGAAGATCATCAGTATACCCCAAGGTGACACACTAGGTTGAATATTCCCTTTCTCTAATATCTCTTGTAGCTAATTCTTTGTCTCACCAAGCTCATGAATAGTCATCCTATATGGTTCACTCAATACTAGCTCAGCTCCTGACACAAGATCTATGTGAAAATCTACTGCTCTAGGTGGAGACATACCAAGGAGCTCTGAAGGAAATACATCTACAAACTCTTACAGAATTAAAAAATCGAGGGATGGCTCTCCCTCTGAATCCTCCTCTCTCTCACTATTGGTGATAGCGAACAACTAACATCCCTTTCACATGCACCATCTAAGCTTCAAAGAAGAAATCATGCAAAGAGATATTGGTCTTTTTACTGTGAAGATGGCTCTAGAGATCCCATATTCATCCACATATTCTATTCTCTTTTTTTTATAATACATCTTAGCGATGTGGGCATAAAGCTAGCCCATGCGAATGACAACATCATATGAACCTAGAGGGGTAATGCATAGACCTAACATCATGGTCAAGTCTCCAATCTAGATCTGACAATTCCATATCATGGAACTAACTAGCACACTAGCTCCTGAGGCTAACTCCACTTCCCAACTAATATCTTGTCTAACTGCCACTAGCTCACAATGCTCCACTATAAATGGAGATATAAAGTTTTCAATAGCTCAATAATCAAATAAAATAGTAACCATACTACCTTGTATTATACATGTGGCCTCAATAACACTAGCCTGATGCTCAGCCTAGTGATTGTCAACCACTACAAATACTTTGTGGGATCTACCCATATCACCAACTATAGGCTCTGAGGTAGCCCTCTCTAATCACCATCTAACTATCCTAATGGACACTCTCTAGCTAGGTGACCCAAGCCACCACAAGTGTAGCATGATCCTTGGGTATAAGCCTATACAACATGTGATTTGGACCATTGTGGACCTCTAAACCTACTAGATCCACTATATCCACACCTAGAAGACTACTAAGTCTTTTTTGGTTGTGATTGTGGGGTTTGTGTCTTCTTACCCTGTGTAGAGCCTTGTGACCGACACTACTTTTTCTGAGAGCCTTGATAACCCTATGATGTTTTCTTCCTAGAGTCCTACTCTATTTTATGTTGCTAGGATTGTGTGCACTTAGAGGACCCTACTGAATAGTTATGATTCCCTTTCCAAGGGGGTTTCTATTGTCCTAACTATTGGGTAGAGTTTTGAGTCTATGACTGATCTCAAGAATCTTGTCTACCCCAAGTATCCTCAGCAACTAGTGCTTTCTCAACTACCTGTCTAAAAGTAGTAGGGAAAGCCATGCTAAATGTTCCCTAGAGTGATAAATTTAGGCCCATGATGAAATGGTGGATCTACAATTTCTCCTCCATTAAGTATTCAACATAAGGAAGGAGCTCAAGAAATTGGCTCTCATACTGGGCTACTATGATTCCCTTTATTGTACATAATGGAACTCTATCTAATTATGTTTGAAGTTCTTGGAAAGGTACCTTTCTCAAAATCCATCCAAAAATGTCTCCCATGTGAGGGTATCAATCCTCACTCCTAATATAAACTATTCCTACTACAACCAAATGGAAGCATTCTCCCTCAGAAGATGGACTGCTAGTCATTCCTTTAGATTACCCCCATAAGGACATAGTCCAAAACACCATTACAAACTATGTAACCAAGCCTCTACTACTACTCCATTAGTGGAACCTAGAAATAATGATGGTTGGAGTCATATCAACTCCTTGATCTCATCTCCTATATGTCTAGGAGGTCTATCGAGTGGTGGTCCTAACCGATGCACCAAATCACCCTCGTGATCACACTGTCCCTCAACCTACCTCAGTGGGTGATTCCTACTCCTCTCTCTTTCATTTTCCCCACCTCCTTTAGGTACTTATGCTTCTCCTTCAAGAATATATTGTTTGTGTTGTACTATGGGTGGTAGCATCTGCTAGACTACTCTAATTAAGGTTTGGAAGGCATCCAAAATATCTTGATTAGGGTTCTATGGTCATATTGGTGGAGGTCATGGTGGAGTTGGTGGTCCATCCTCCTATTCTACCTCAACACCTACAACTCTACAACCTCCACCTCATTGGGTGTTTTGTGTGATGTGAGGCATCTTACAAAAATTAAAGTTTAGCATAATTGTTTTAGGCTCCTAGTGTTGAAACTAATGCTTTGATACAAAGATGTTGTGCCCAAACTATTGGGGCAAAAACACACAAATTTTATTTTAAGTCAATTAATCCACTATGTTAATACATGATATACTGAATAGGTTATGGAAAGTCAACAAAAGATTCAAAGTGAGTTTTTGTTATTTTTAGTTAGATGCAAGGTTGACATTCTGACCATATTATATAGGTTCATAACACTCAAGTTAGGGTGTTATAGGAACAGTGAGTTTGCATTGACTAAACCCTAATTTTTGACTAAGTCATACTTAATTTTTCCATTCCATAAGTCATGATATTAATTTTATACATTTTCATAAGTTATATTAGTTTATCAAGTTATTTCATATTTATTTGGTGTGTCGGTTCAATCCCTTAGGTGAACTAGTTTCATAATTTTAGAAAATTCATCTAATTACCTTAACACTTTGTTTCCATTATTTAAATGAAATTTTGAACTAGTTAAAATCATTAAATATGGATTATTAGATTATTTATTTCATTTCATCAGTCATATTCCTCACCTTGATCAAGAAATCAAACTATGATTCCTTCAACACCCCACCATTCTCATAACCCTGACAACTGAATTAAATAAACTCTTAAGTAATTGTGTACAAACATTAAAATGAAATATTTGATTACTTTTCAAATAGTATAATATGATTTCATATGTTTAACCAATATTTAATATCAATCCAACCTTTAACATAGTTAGTTAACATAACTTCTTACTTGCAACCCTAATCCGATTTAGCCCTAATACTACCTAACAGTATAATGTTCATAAATGTTTCCCCAACATAAATAAATTTATTATATCCAATCATAAAAATAAAAAACATATTTCATTATCAAATAAAATATTTAAATTTTATAACTAAGCCTCACACATTAACTTCTAACCAACCTCTAAAGTCTAATACTATGTCTAGCCATTTATCCCTTTTAAATATGCTACTCCTTAATTCACTTTTTAAATTACATGTCATAATTACTAAATTAAAAAATTGCAAATTAAATGTAATAACACTAATTACTAAACTAACACTAATCTAAAATCTAACTGTTACCTATTAACCAAACACCTGAACACAAACTAACTTTACACTCACCTAACTAACCCACTACACATATTAACTGCCACACTCTAACCGTACTTACCGCTAAACATGAGTGACTTCCCAAGTGGATGGCCCACTACCCAACACCCTCCACACTACCCAAGTCCTGATTCTCATAGGTCTTGTCCCTCCTCCTAAGACTTGTGCACATGGAATGTGATGGGAGTACTAAAAGAATGTTTCAAACCAATCTTTTTCAAACATCTCCACCCCTTTGCTTGCATCTAATCCTAGTTCAACATACATCCCTCATCCAAAGCCCATCAACCAATCCAACATCATGTGTAAAGGAAAAAGGTGAATGAGATGTGAGGTTAGCAAGGTACATGGCCTTCCAAGTACAAATGGCATAATTAATGCAATTATTTTTTTCTTTTTAAAGTTTGTTGAAAAATTTTAAGTACCCCTTAACTCCATGCAACCACCTTAGATGACATGTCAGGTCTAACATGGGGCATGTGCGGAGACTTTCGTAGGCCTTTGAGGGTCATTTGCAATGCCTATCTTGGAGGGAAATATATTTTAAAGTTATGATTTAAAGTTTTGTGGGTGAGTGGAGTAAGGTTAAGATAGGATATACATGGGTTTATTTTAATTGTTTTTTTTTTCTCTTTTATAATTATATATTCCTTATTTAAATTGGTGTTAAATAATTTAAAAAGAAATCTTTTAAGAATATTCTCTATTATCAAAAGAGAATTAAAACTTTCCATAAAAAATTGAGAGAGTACTCTAGCTTTGAAAAGTTTAAATTATTAGGTTTCTTTTCTCATCCAAGTGTTAGGTTTATTTTATAGAGATTTTAATATGGCATAAGATAATGATGTTTTGTTCATTTTCTTGAATGGATTTGTAGGAATAGTATTTATGTTAAATTTTTCATCTATTAAATAGTTCATAACAATGCATTATAAAATAATATTCATTTGAATACAATTTCCTCTAACACAACCATAATCAAATTATATATATATTACAATTGATTATTTTGCATGTAGAATTAATTTTTAGGAGTACAAGGAGTTTCATAAGAAATGAATTGTGAAATAACTACCTTTCTGCATTCATCCTATACCAATCAATTACAAGAGATTTACAATGAATTCCACTTAACATGTTCTCATTTTTACTATCAAAATTTATACATAAGGATCATATTTCCTCTTATACAATAGCAACTAATTTAGGAAGATTGAAATCCAATGGATCTAATATACATCCATTTTATTTTATTTTATAACATGAATGTAGAAGGAGAAGTCTTCATGACAATGAACTCAAGAACACCAAAAGACTATGAATCTAGTTTTTCTCCATATCAAGGTATCATCAAAGAAATTTTCTAATTTACATAAAGACAACCATGGAGAGCTCACCTCCCAATCAAGGCCTCAATGTAAGACCCCTTCTCAAGCTTAGGAGAACCAAAACATTTAGAAAAATCACAATAACACACTTCACAATTAAATCCCATCCAAAGTTTGCACAACAGGTTCCATATTAAACCAAGACTAGGGAGAACGTGGATTTTTCCATGCAGGAGATGTCAATCATGAGCACAAGTCATATGCCTCTCCCAAGGCTAAAAAATCATAGTGAACTTTGTTTCTTTCTCTGCTTATCTCTTCAAACACAAAAATTAGTTTGTATTGACACATAAGAGCTCATAACACCTTACTTTCTCCCACTCATCATCATGAGGAGAGACTCTGCACTAACCTGGAGTCCAACTAAAGCCCTCCTCTTTTACATGGTCACTTCGACCCTATCTAAGGGTGAATAATGCCAACACACCCTTAACAATTCTCCCCAAAAAACAAAAAGAAAAACAAGAAAAGGAAAGAAAATAAAAAACCCACATATAACCCATCCCTCACATGTTACAACACAAACATGAAGTACACACATGCAAGAGATTTACATAAGAAAACAATGAATAATGCATGAAGAACATGTACATGAAGAATCCTACCTTCACAAATGTTATGGAAATGGAGTTTTGAGATGACCTAATCCTTCTTCCTCCTCAATTCCAAGTTTAACTTTCTATAAATGTAGAGAACGGGTGAACACCCTTCAATTCTCAAAATGGCCACTAAATAGGCTTCTAAGCTCACCCACCTAAATGGAAATAACTTCATACTTGACTTAAGCCTTCTAGGGTCTTCCCACTCAATCCTACCATCAAGATAACCTTTTTGGAGAAGTGTAGACTTGGAAAACCTCATGGAGATGTTCAATTTTTGCGCTAAAGGGAAAATAAGATATTTAAGGGGTCATAAATGCTATCTAGAAATTTTAGAAGGTTGAAAAATGTTCCCAAACCATACACATACCCTCTAAGAACTTGGATTACATTAAATTTGGCCTCTAGGATAATTTTACGACCTATATAATTGACTTAAAATATTTGAACATTTTAAAACCCTAAGAATGCAAACTTTCCACTAAACCCTAATTACTAATTAGTCTTAGATTACTAACTTAATCAATCTTTGGGTAATAGGTTATACTATCAATCCTTTAAAACATGTTGATACACATATACGTATTGCGAGCATCAAGTGACACCATAAGATTCACTATTACATAACATTAAACACTTTACAATTACATAATGATACACACATTTAGATTATAATATAAATAAAACACAAAACAACAAAGTTTATGTCTCTTCATTAGACGCAATCTTGGTTTCACAGATTGTACATAGGGTCAATTACTAATTCTCAAATAAATTCTATGGTTAATAATCCTTCACACTCAATTCAAAGATTAGTAGCTTGAGAAAAATCACATGTATATATTTAAAACTCATTTGGAGAATCACATTAATGAAAACATTTAACTTTCATTTAAATAACCCTTTTTTCATTTATTCACACATATTTGACGATTATGAATTGCATAATTAAAGTATTTAACATATTCAAAATTTTGAATCATTTACTAAATTATATCATCATAATGCATGTCTACACATAAACATCAAATAAATTATTTAAGAAGTTTTAAAGTAAAGCATCACACGACATAAAATAATATAATAATGTCCAGCTCATCAAATAATGTCTCAACATATTGAGTTATAATGTGCCAAAATAAAATGTATCAGATGTGTTATGATGGATCAAGGTGAGGTCTCACATCCTCTCCCACTAGGCATGAACTTCCTCCTCGAGTTCATCAAAAAGGTATGGGTATTGAGATCTCATATGTTTTGTATCCTCCCATGAAGTCGTGACCTCATCATAACAATCCAACTACACCCTAACCTGGTCTAGTTCTTAGCCTCAAAGAGCTAGGATTTGTTGAGCAATAATATAGATAGGCTCCAGTGCAAACCTCCCATCTAACTCCACCTACAAGGCATCCCAATCTATAATGTGAGACTCATCATATATATATCCTTTAATTATAGAAACATGGAACACATCGTGGATGCATGATAGGCTAGCTGGAAGGCTAGATAGTAAGAAACTAGTCCTATCCTCATTAAGATCTCAAATGGTCCAATGAACCAAGGTGCCAATTTAGAGCCCTTTCTAAATTGAATCAGACTCTTGTGTGGTCGCACTCTCAAGAAGAGTCTATCTCCAACCTTATACTCTTAATCAATCCTTTTTGCATCAACTTAATTCTTTTTTCTATCATGTGCATCTCTAAGATGTTGTGTAATCAAGGTCACATGCTACTCCATCTCTTTGACTATCTAAGGACAAATAGATACTCTATCCTCGATCATATTCGAACTCAAGAGTGTTCTACAAGATCTTCCATACAAGACTTGATAAGGTGGCATACCTATAGAGGACTGGTGTCCATTTTATAGGAAAACTTGATAAGATGCAAGTATTCTTCCCATTTGACCTGATGGTCCATCACGTACATACACAACGTGTCCTCCAATACCTAATTCACTCTCTCAATATGACCGTCGGTCTAAGAATGGTACATTGTACTAAGATTGACTCTAGTGCCCAATGATTCCTACAAGTCTCTTCAAAAGGATGAAGTGAATAGTGAGTCTCTAAACAAGATGATCTTACAAGGAATGCCATGAAGTCTAACAATGTCCCACAAAAGCACTTGAGCTATGTCTCGTACTGTGTATGTAGTACTTATGGGTGAGAAGTGGGAAACCTTGGTCAACATGTCAACCATCACCAAAATGGCATCATGGTGGTGAGAAGACATGGGAAGACCAACAATAAAATCTATAGAAATAATATCCCACTTATACTTTGGAATCTCATGAGGATGAAGAAGCCCATTGGGATGATGGTGTTTTTCCTTCACCCTCTAACACTCAAGACATCTCACAAAAATGCTATAAATCTGCACTCTCATGCCTAGCCAATAATCTAATTACCTCAGATCTGCATGTAGCTTCTTAACACTAGAGTGCACTACATAAGGTGCTCTATGAGCCTCAAGTACAATGAGATGACACAAACCCCCAATGGAAGGTACATAAATATGTTCTCTATGATGCAAAAGTCCATCAAACTCCAATGAATACTCTAAATACTTCCCTTCTAAGGGTTTTTGAGAGTGCACCAACTGACTAACTTTTGCATAAAGCTCATCTTTTGGTAAATGATGTTGGATATACTCTCTCAAATTAGTGCAAGTAGTCACAGATTAAATCTCATGCTACCTTCTAATTAAGGCATATATAACCACATTCTTCTTTCCCTTGATGTAATGAACATCAAAATCATAATCACAAAGGAACTCCATCCACCTTCTTTGCCTAACATTAAGTTTTGGCTATGTAAATATGTACTGCAATCTCTGATGGTTAGAAAGAAGCTCATAGATAAGTGTCACCACCTCACTAAAGCATGAACAACTACTGCAAGCTCTAGGTCATGAGTAGGTTAATTGGTTTCATCAGTCTTCAAATTCCTAGACTCATAGAAAATAGGTCATCCATCCTACATAAGGACTGCCCCTATTCCATCCAAAGAGGAATTTTTGCACACCACAAAATCTACAGATGAATCTAGCACTGCAAGGATCAATGTACTTATAAGGGCTCTCTTGAGCTATTGGAAAGATCTCTCACATTTTTTCCCATTCATACTTTGTCCACTTTCTTTGAAGAGATGTAATTAGGTGTGCCAATCTAGAGAATCCCACAATAAAGCGATGGTAATATCCTACTAGTTCCACAAAACTCCTCACCTCTATGACGCTAGTGGGTACTGGCCAATCCATGATGGACCTAATCTTCAATGGATCTACTAAGACTTCATCACCTAATATAACATGACCCAAGTAATGTATCGTGGGTCTGTAGAATGCACACTTTGACAAGCTGCCATACAACTAGTTTTCTCCCAACTTCTACAACACTTGTCTCTGGTGCTCTTCATGCTCCTTCTCATTACAAGAATATATCAAATATCATCTAGGAATACAACCAAAAACTTATGTAAAAAGATATGGAATACTCCATTCATGAGGCTCATGAATATAGAAGGAGCATTTGTGAGGCCAAATGGTACCACAGTGAACTCATAGTGACCATATCTCACATGAAATGCAAGTGTGGATATCACTCTCTACAATCCTCAACTAATGATAACCCAACTTCATATCTATCTTCAATAATACTTAGGCACCTTGCAACTGATCAAAGAAATCATCAATCCTTGGAAGTGGGTATTGATTCTTAATAATTACTTTGTTCAACTCCTGATAATCGATGCACAACCTAAGTGATCCATCCTTCTTCTTTATGAAGATCACTTTTGCACCCCAATGTGACACACTAGGTCAAATATTACCTTTCTCTAAAATTTTCTCCAACTGAGTCTTTATCTCACCAATATTTTGAATAGTCATCCTATAAGGTGCTCTCAATACTAGCTCGACTTCTGGCACAAGATCTATGTGAAAATCCACTACTCTAGGTGGAGGTATACCAGGGAACTCTAAAGGAAATACATCTCCAAAGTTCTATAGAATAGGAAAATCATTGACGGATGGCTCTCCCTCTAAATCCTCCTCTCTATTGCTAATGCTAATAGTTAAAAACTTTCATCCCTTTTACATGCACTATCTAAGCTACATAGTAAAAATCATACAAAGAGATACTAGTCTCTTCACTCCAAAGATCAGTCTAGAGATCCTATATTCATCCACACATTCTACCTTATTTTGTCAACAACACATTTTCATGCAATGGGCATTAAGCTAGTCCATGCCAAGGACAACATCATATGAACCTAGAGGGTAATGCATAGCTTAGACATCATGGTCATGTCTCAAATATGGATCTAATATTCTAGATCATGAAACTAACACATTGGTTCTTGAGGGTAATTCTACTTCCCAAGAGACATCTTGTCTAACTACCACTATCCCATAATGCTCCACTATAAATGGAGATGTAAAGGAGTTAGTAGCTCTAGAATCAAATAAAATAGCAACCATACTACCTTATATTATACATGTGGCCTCAATAACACTAGCTTGATGCTTAGCCTAGGGATTGTCAACTACTACAAATATTCAGTAGGATCTACCCATATCACAAACTATAGGCTCTTAGGTAACCCCTCTCTAATCATCAGCTAACTGTCCCTATGGACACTCTCTAGCTAGGTGACTCATGCTACCACAAGTATAGCAAGATCCTCAAGTATAAGCCTACACCATGTGATCTAGATTATTATGCACCTCCAAATCTACTAGACCCACTATATCCACACCTAGAAGACTACTAAGTCTTTGCTAGCTATGACTATGGGGTCTATGCCTTCTAATCCTATTTAAGACCCTATGACTACTACTACTTATGCTTAAAGCCATGATAACCCTGTGATGGTTTTTGCCTAGAGTCTTGTTGTGGTTTCTGCTACTAGGATTGTGGGCCCTTAGAGGACCCTACTAAATAGTTATGTTATATTTCCTATTTCCAAGGAGCTTTTATGTTGTCTTGACTATTGGGTAGAGTTTTTGTTCTAAGACTGATCCCAATACTCTTGTCTACCCCAAGTATTCTTAGCAACTAGTGTTATCTCAACTACCTATTTGAAAGTAGAAGGGAAAGCCAAGTGAACTATACCCTAAAGTGAGAAATTTAGGACTGTGATCAAATAATGGATACTCAATTTCTCATCCTTCATGTATTCAACATAAGGAAGGATCTCAAGAATCTAACTCTCATACTAGGCTACCATGAGGCCCTTCTACTATAGAGAATGAAACTCCTCTATCTACTTCTAGGTAAAGTTCTTGGAAAGGTACCTCTCTCAAAATGTAGCAAAAAATGTCTCCCATATGAGGGTGTCAATCCTCACTCCTCCTATAGACTCTTCCTACTACCACTAGATGGAAGCATTCTCCCTCAGAAGATGGACTGCTAGTCATGCCTTTAAATTACTCCAATCAGGACGTAATCCAAAACACCACTACAAACTCTACAACAAAGCCTCTAATACTACTCCATGAGTGGAACCTATAAATAATGGTGGCTAGATTCGTATTAACTCCCTAATCTCATCTCCTACATGTCTAGGAGGTCTATCGAGTGGTAGTCCTAACTGATGCATTGACTCACCCTCGTGATCATCTTGTCCCTCAACCTACCTTAGTGGGGGACTCCTACTCCTTTCTCTTTCATTTTCCCCACCTCCTCCAAGTATTGTGCTTCCCCTTCATGAATATATTTTTTGAGGTATACTATGAGTGGTTGCCTCTGCTAGACTACTCCAATCAGGGTTTGGAAGGTATCCAAAATATTTTGATTAGGTTTCTGTGGTGGTGGTGGTGGAGGTGGTGGTCCATCCTCCTATTATGATCTCTACCTCATTAGGTGTTTCATATGCTAAGAGGCATCCTACAAAAATTTAAGGTTAGATATTCAAAATGTAATGGTTTTAAGTTCCTATTGTTGAAACTGACACTCTGATACCAAGATGTCATGCCCAAACTATCGGGACAAAAACACATGAATTTTTTTTTAAGTTAATTAGTAAACTATGTTAATACATGATACACAAAATAGGAAATGGAATGTTGACATAATATTCAAACTGAGTTTTGGTTATTTTTAGTAAGATGCAAAGTTGACATCTGACCATACTATATAGGTTCGGAACACTCAAGTCAGGTTGTTATAGGAAAACCAAGTTTGGGTTGACCAAACCCTGATTATTTTCTAAGTCAACCTTAATTTGACCATTATATAAGTTACATTATTAGTTTATAAAAGTTTCATAAGTTCTATTAGGTTATCAAGTTATTTCATATTTATTTGATGTGTTGGTTCAATCCCCTAGGTGAACTGGTTTCATTATTTCAAAAAAATTGTCTAATTACCGTAACACTTTGTTTCCATTATTTAAATGAACTTTTAAACTAGTTAAAATAATTAAAAATTGATCATTACATTATTCATTTTATTTCATCAATCATATTCCTCACCTCGATCAAGAAATCAAACTATGATTCCTTCAACACCTCGTCATTCCCATAACCCTCGCAACTGAATTAAATGAACTCTTAAGTAATTGTATACAAAGATTAAAATGTAATATTTAATTAATTTTTGAATAGTATAATATAATTTCTTATATTTAACCAATATTTAATATCAATCCAACCTTTAACATAGTTATTTAACATAACTTCTTACTTGCAACCCTAATCTAATTTAGCCCTAATACTACCTAATGGTATAATGTTCATAAACGTTCTCCCAACTTAATTAAATTTATTATATCAAATCATAAAAATAAAAATCAAATTTCAATATCAAATAAAATATTTAAATTTAATAACTAAGCATCAAGCATTAACTTCTAACCAACCTCTAAAGTCTAATACTATGTCAAACCATTTATCCCTTTAAAATATGTCACTCCTTAATTCACTTTTTAAATTACATGTCATAATTACTAAATGACAAAATTTAAAAATAAATATAATAACACTAATTACTAAACTAACACTAATCTAACATCCAGCTAACTCTTACCTACTAACCAAACACCCTAACATAAACTAACTTTACACTTAGCTAACTAACCCACTACACATACTAACCCTCTAATCATGATTACCACTAAACATGGGTAACTTCCAAAGTGGATGGCCCACTATCCAAAACCCTCCATGTTTTCCAATCCCAAATTCTCATAGGTCTTGGACCCCCTCCCAAGAATCGTAAGCATGGAATGTGATGGGAGTGTTAAAAGAATGTTTCAAACCAATCTTTTCCAAACATCTCCACCCCTCCTTGCATTCAATCTAAGGTCAATGTATAGCCCTCATCCAAAATCTCATTACCAATCCATCAGATAAACATCAAGTAACCTATTTAAGAATTTTTAAAGTAAAGCATCACATGATATAATATAATATAATAATGTCCAATCCATCAGATAATGTGTCAATATATCAAGTCTTAATGTGTCAAAATAAAATGTATCAAATCTGCTATGATGGATCAAGGTGAAGCCTCACACTATGCCACTTCATCTAGGTTATACCATTTTTAGATAAAATCTATGTCAATTCATACCCATTTCTTATGGTGCTTCAACTGTCAAGTAGTCAGACCTAATAGAAATAGTTGTGAGGCCACATTCTGGCCAGCTTCCATAGGCTTGTGGATTTCATCTGCCTAATGGATCCCCATCCCTAATTTTGCATGATCAACAATGTTAATGTCATTAACTAGGTATTCTTCTTTAAAATTCTTCCTCAGAAGCAAAAAAATATCAACCCTTTCTGCTCTGAGGTCAAGCAAAGAAACTAGAAAATGGGATATATTGTTTGTGTTGATAGAGTACCTATTCTCATTCTCCAAAAAATTGTGCCCCAAAGCCATTTTTATGTCATGAATAATAAAATCCATAGATGACATGACCTCATTACAAATTGGCAAGAGGTTTTCATCAAGGACATCACCTAAAATGGCCTTCTGGTCCTCTTCCAATTTACATGTCAAGTGTATTAGAGTATCCATCTTCATTCACAACTTAAAAATAATTAACTATAGAACAATGTGTTGGAAATATGGCTTAGTATGTTGGGAAAGGGTTATCATTTATGGAAACATATATCTCACGATGAGATGGTAAAATGTACAGATGAAGACCCTACAACTAGAGATAGAAAATTATATGTGTTAGATAGTTTTAATATCAATACAGAGATAGTTTATGATATTGTGTAGTCTACTATGACAATTGTAATGTGTGCAATTAAGGATAGGTAGTATAGAGTATCTTGATGACATGGTCAAGAGCATAGATCAGTATAGTAAGTACAAAACAAGTTACTGACGAAGTTGATGAAAGATCAACCCCATAGCTCCCAAGAATCACCTGCATGCAAACACCTATCATTGAAAGAAAGAAGAAAAAGCTATAGAGGCTAGAATTCTGAAATCCATAAATGAGACATTCTTGGTGAGAAAAAATAGAAATTGTTATTATCAAAATTGAATTGGTTAATAATTACAAAGAGAGATCATCCTTATAAAGTAGATCAAAACCCTAAAAAGGTCTAACCTAGGTTTCATAATAATAATTAATAAAAGAATTAATTATTAGATGCCCAAAGTTTAGCTTAAGTAAACTAGAGTTAATTAGGAAATACCTAATTAATACCTAATTACTCTAACACCCACCTTAAGATAAACTTAGGGAGTAGCTAAAAACCTAGCAACTACTATAGAAAGTAGATTTAGGTCCCGACAACAAGGCCTAATGAGGTACCCAAGCACAACCAAATCTCTAAAAAGATGAGAACTAGAGAAAACCACATGGGAAAAACCCTACTTCAAAAAGAGATAGAAAAGAATGCTGAGAGAAACTAGTGAAGTACTGAAGAAGCCTCCAAACTAGGGAATTTCCCTAAAGATAGGAACAAAATATGATCATGAAGAACACTAGTGAAACATATAGAAGCTACAAAGCTCTGACAAAAGTAACTATTGATACAAAGAAACTCCATTGAAATAGAACCTAACTAGGTAGAGAAGACTATAATCTGCATCAAATTAGGAGGAACATAAAGGAAAACAACTAATCTCAAAGATATAGATGGCATGAAACTCCAAAGCCTAAAGAGTTGATCAATCGAACATGGAAGGTTGCAACCAAAGTAGGAATGAAAAGAAGAATGTCTATATGGTAAATGATCCATCTCACCCACAATAAATAGATACCTAGCTGCTACATCCACCTAGTACATAGAAACAAATATTGAATACATAGCTCACTTTATCAAACTAAGGAAGCATGAGAAACAATAGAAGAAACCCACTAATCTTGATAAGGGTGAGGTGACAAGCAACCAAAAAAGTGGCCAAAAGAACTTCATGTCAAGGAACCACAATCAAGATGCACAAAAGAGTACATATGTGTGTACTGACATAATCAATCTTAGACACTTGATGAGGCTAATTTCATAGAAGGGAAGCTCACCAGAAAAAGGAAGATGGAAAACAAAGGAAAACCCCCATGGAACTTTAATCATGAGTAGTGCATGTACAATAAGGCACAAGATAAGATGAATCCCAAGGATACAATAATTTGCATGAGTGTCCTCAAATGACATTGATTGAATCAAAAGGCAAAGCAAGAAAAAACTGCTGAAACAAAAATACAGTATGGCACTTTATCTTAATGTGTTTTCAATAATGCATGCAAATGATATCTAAATAGACTAGAAGAAACATAAGACTAATACAATAGATAGTACAACCAATGACAAATCATCTGAAGCAACAAAATCAATCCCCTAGCTTGAAATTGAAATAACCAAGGTATTTACCAAAATGCAAAAATGAAAAAGACTAAATAGAATGTGCCTAGAGAAAATCTAGAATAATAACCAGCATCACTGGAAAGAGCTCGAAAGGTCCTTGCCAATGATATAAAGAATTCCCAAATTAGAGATAGGATGCTCAAGATATGTCTCCCAAAGTGAAAAATTTATACCCCTAATTTTGATAGTAGAAAAAACCATCAAAAAAGCTTCAAAACTAAAAACTAATTGTACCACTATGATGAGATCCTTACCATCTTTTTAGTGATATCTCATTTTTGAAAAATGGAGTCTGTATGCTTGAGATGTGAGAAAAATGCAAAGGTAGGCCCAAATAGAGCCTGAAGAGGTGACAAGAGTGTTAATGTAGTGCTGACATGGCATTGATGTCACCAAGTTATGAGCCCAAATGTGATGAGAAAATGGTCGTCGAGGCAAAAAAAAATCATAAAATGACCCCTACAGGAAAAAAAACCCAGTTGTTGGAAATAAGACAAAGATGAAAATACTATCACTGATAAAGGAGCCAGTGTCAGAGAAACAAATCCGATGGCCAATATACATGTTTGGAAAAATGTCTATGATTTTACTAATACTACCAATAAATGGAAAACTATCATTCAAACTCCATACCATCATGCAAAGCCAAATTTGTAGGAGCATTTCTATGTGTTCGAAGAAAAGTTGGACAACTACTAATCATTCATACTTAAATTTGAACCAATAGAAGATGATCGATCTCTATTCTAGTTTGACCACCATTAACGTACACCTCCATGGGCTCCATGGAGAGATTTATAGAGAACAAGAAATTTTACTACTTTAGCTCCCCAATTATAGTGGCATTCAATAAACAAATTGTGAGTTCCAAAAAAAATTGTGAACAGGGCAAATGGGCTTCTTTCACAATCTGAGTTCCAATTCTTATAGAGGACAATTTCAGTGGCAAGCCCGTCACTTCTTCAAATCTCCCAACAAAAAAATGTGAAGTGTAAAATAAACACTTTTTTTTCAAACCTGTGGATTGATGATCTCTAAAGACCTCTATCAAATAAACTGAGGGGGCCATTGATGTGGCTTAGAGATCCCACAGAAATCAATGAAAAAAAAGCATAGGCCACAAAACATGGCTGATAGATACAAAACATCCTAATCAATCCCAAAAAATTGATGATGGAAGGGGAAATGACTATGAAAAAGAGCCAAAGAAACACTTAAGGTGATGAAGGAGATCAGGGGCCAACAAGGCAACCACATTACTGGTTGTTCACAATAAGGATTGTACACCAAGAGGCCATCAAATCAAGACCAAAACCACTAGTGTTAATCAAAACCTAGGTAATGGGAAGAGCCCAAATTAATGGTATTATATCATGTGCATATGTTGTGAGAAGACCAATAGGAGAAGGAGCTCAAAAAAAGGTTGGAACCACCCATGAAAGGGAGAAAATCACCTATGTAGTAGTCAATACCACTTAAGAAATGGATAAACCACCTACCAATAATGGAAATCATAGGTACTGGTCATTATTGGAGGTGACATTACCCATAGTGTTGACATGGATTGCTGACTTGGAGCACATAGACTTCTACATGGAGCCCAAGGTGCAAACCAAAGTGCTACACAAGAGGCCTATTAGAGGGCCTATAGGGTATAGGGTGGGATCCACTATAAAAAAGTCTTTTAAAAAAAAAAATACTCCAATGACTCCCTTATCCCATGCACATTTTAATTTTTTGATTAAATCAATAAAAAAAAGCAACAATTTGAAAAAAAAAAAAAAAAACAATGCTTGCCATAATAATTTTTAAAAATATCATCGCCTCATAAGTCATGCCCAGGTCAAAATGTCCTAGATGCAAAAAAGAATTGCCTTAGATTTCAACAACATCCAAACTGGATGTATTCTATATGGAAATGGGGGTTTTTGAGTGCTCTAAGCTCAATGGTGATGTTTATTGTTGCTCAAAGTGCCTCGAAAATTAGTGACCCCCCAAATCCAATAAAAAATTATTTAAAGCTTAGATCTAAAAACCAATGCCAAATCTCTAAAGAATGGAATTGGTCATGATGATCTAGATCTCTAATACCATGTTGAAGTTGATGAAAGATCAACCCCATAGCTTTGAAGAATCACTTGCATACAAACACCAATCATAGAAAGAGAGAAGGAAAAGCTATCGAGGCTAGAATTCCCAGATCCATAGATGAGACATGCTTGATGAACAAAAAGAGAAATTATTATTATCAATAGTGAATTGGTTAATAACTACAACAAGAGATCATCTTTATAAAGGAGATTGAAACCCTAAAAAGGTCTAACCTAGGTTGCATGATAATAATTAATAAAAGAATTAAATATTAGATACCTAAAGTTTAGCTTAAGTAGACTATACTTAATTAGGAAATGTATAATTACTTTAATATTTATAGGTCAATTACCAACAAGGGTAGTGGACAAAACATAACAGAGTATAATAGGAAAAATTCAATTGTGACTTGAGGAATTATTTTGTGAAGAAAATAATTGCTTAACTTATTAGGGATGACATCCTAGATGTTAACCATAAGTTAGCATGTCTGATTTTGTATTTAAACAAATGTGTCAAAGCATCAAGCCAACTAGATAGAGTTTTATAAAAGAGAAAGGTATAAGTAAGAAATCATTACTTGTGAAGTAGTGTGGTGTCAATGTGAAGTATATGGTGTGTATGTGAAGTGTGAACTATGTATGTGACATAAAAACTTATTGAAAGCTTTATGATGAAATTTTTGATGTAAAATCAAAGATATTTGAAGTACAACAACCAACAGTAAAGAGGTTATTGTATCTATCTCATTTTGTTTAAGGCACTAAATTGTATAATTGTCTGTTTAGGTAGTGGGCTCTTCTTACATACATATGTAATTGTATTACCAACTCCTAATAAGGTTGAATCAACTCCTAATAGGGTTGATGCTTTTCAAAGGGCTTAGTCCTCTAACAAGGACCAAGACACTATATGTAATTCATAGACTCCTAACAGGGCAATATCCTTAATAGGATTCTTTTGTTTAATGGGTCATTTTGTGGGTACCATCTCCACTGGGGTTTTCCTTTGGACAGGGTTTCCCTAGTTAACAAAACATGATATTATGAGTTCTCTTTGTGTATGAATTTATTTACTATTTAGCATTGATAGTTTACTTTTATATGCATGTTGTAAAGTAATTAACAATATCCAATTGTCAAAAAAAGTTTGTAGAATACTAATTCACCCCCCACCCACCCCCTTAGTATTATCTATTTCTAATGCAATGACTACTAACTACAAATAAATGACTACCTATATACCACACCAAGTAAACCAAACCAAAACTTAATCAGCATTACAACTACCAAACTAGTGGCTACCAAAAACAATATGAGTGTATACATGAAAATCTACATGATGTTCAAAACACGCTTAAACAAGGAAAAAATTAGTTGTACATGCATATCAAGATTCAAAAAAAGAAGTACAACTAAGCTACTTGAGTTTCATAAAGCAATACAACCCAGAAATAGAATCCACATGCAACCTCACAGCTACTCAACAAGGGTGCCCACAAGAGGGCTTGTCAGTGTGCTCAACATTATGGGATGCGGATGTGCTCTTCCAAAAAAAACTATTGATTGAATCCCAATGTAAATGATATGAAAATATGAATATGAAATAATGAAATATGAGAATGCAAGATCTAAGATTAAATGCAAACAACTACCAAAGATTAAATCTAAGCATAAAATCTCTGGCAAGCTCTACAATGAAATTAACATGATAACAATGCAAAATGAAGGAGATTATTTTTCTTAATACAAGGGCTCTATTTATAGGATTTTGGAGAGGTTTGGGGGGGTGGCACCTATGTAGCCTCCACATAAGAGCCACAGAGGAGACACATAAGTCATGCAAGGGTGGCAAGGTAAATTAATAAAAAAAAAAGATAATGGGTTGAATTAAAGAATGAAGGTAATGGGGGACATGTCATAGTGGAAAAAATTGAAAATGGAGAGAGTGAGAGACTAAAGGGAATAAATTCCTCTAGAAATAAATGAAGTGGAAGATGAATTACAAATTCATTTCCAAAGGGGGTCAAGGTCCATAAAACATTTTAGAAATGATTAAGTGGAGGGATGAAGTGGAAGATGAATTACAAATTCATTTCCAAATGGGGGTCAAGGAATCTCAAATAAAATACTAAATATTTTATTTAAGTGGAGGAATTAAAAAAGATAAAAGAATTAGAAATTCATTTTAAAAGGTTGGATGGATAAGAGAGGAATAAATGATTTTATGAAATCATTTATTAATCTTGGTGGAGGAAAGGTTAGGATTAAAATTAAATTAGATTAATCTTAATTATGTTTAGCAAAGTCTAAGCATGTGGAGGATTTAAATAAATTGAATTTATTTAAAAGGGGAATTATAAGGTTACTATGTATTAAATGAAATTAACATATTAGGGGGAAGTATTTGAATTGAATTCAAAATACATTGGGGAAGTGAACCTATTTAATTAATTAAATAGAATAATATGACAAAATATAATTAATTATAGTGTCAAGGGAAATGTTAAATTAATTAATATAGTTTTTAGGACAATTTCGAGTGTCTAGAATGAGCAATGATGAAAGAAGAAGTTGAACTTCATATAAATAAGGTGAGTGGCTAGAAATTACTTTGATCTTAACCCTAGTGATGGTCCCAAAACATTTTTCCTTCTTGCTTCTAGTTCAATTGTTTTAAATGATTAAATCTTTTCAAATCTTCCACATAAATACAAGTTTGTGCCAAAAAAGTTGTAATGTGTGTAGAACCAATGGAAGAGGAAATATCACTAATAGTGACAAGACATTTATTTAATGTCCACTACAAGTGGTACAGGGTGGAAGGACATGTGTCACCATTCCAAAGACTTGAACAAGGTCAAGGCTTTGTTTGAGACATTTGGCCAAAAATAAACCTTCAACCATTGATATATAATCATCAAAAGGTAGTCTATAGATGGATGTTATGCACATGTATTGGAAATATGACATGTTATTTGAAACATTTCCCAAAAGGCCATCACTTCATACATAAATTCGTACTCACATGTGTACTATGTACTAACCAGTAAATACTTACTAGAAATTTAAATTATGATTCCCACAAGTTTGGAAAGTAATAATTAAATACATCCTCTGATTATTGTAAAATAACTAAAGCCAAAAAGAAAACACCATGCCACTGAAATATTAAAAATATCAAATATCAACAAAAAGGGGTTTACTTTGCATTATATTCTTTGTACCTACTTTACATTTCATCTTCATATATATATATATATAATACCAAAAATGGTTGTGTTTTCCCTCAAAAAGAGAAGTGACAAGCTTCCAACCATTACAATTCAAATTCATACACTTTTTGATATATTATGTTTTACAAAATAAACCCTAACAAAAATGACAATTCTTCGTGTAATGCTTCTTTTATCCTTCAAAACATCCCAAAAGTGTAGAAGTTCTATTTTTGTTGTTCCACTACATTTTGAATTTGTTCTCCAAAATTAGTAAGGTTGAGACCCATTTCAACAAATATTCCTCAAAGATCTTCCTTTTCCAACTCTTTGATGGCATCCTTGGGATTGGCAAAGAGAACCTACGAAGCTACAATAATCCCAGTAGTAAGATCACTTTGTTCCTCATCCTCCTTGACAATCAAATCTGGGTTGACAACAATCCCTCATCCACATGTAAACCCATTTTTAGCAATCAACTACACTTCTGATAATGGAAACCACTGACCAAGATGTCTCCAATTTAAAGAATGTTTTTTTGACCAGATTTCATTCTACTATAAATGTAATAGGACATTTCACATATGTGTCATTCTATAGACACCTTACTTTCTTATCACTCTTTAATTTAATATTGAGTGTAATCTTTTGATAATCTAACAACTAATTTGAAAAACATACAATCAATTTCTAGTTGTTGATTCATTGAGTAATGACATCATTTTCTAGCACACTCACCAACACATTATATATATTTTTCCTCTAGATGGAAAAAATTGCCTAATCCAATATATAATTTTTCCAATAAATAAGAAAAATTGCCTACTACAATATATATTTTTCCAATAAATGAGAAAAAGTGTCTTATACAATATAATTCTTTTTTCAAAAAATGAGAAAAATAGCCTTATACAATATATATATGTAATATCAAAAGGGACAAAATCACCAAATTTATTAATGTTTGAAGAAAAATCGCATCTAAAATTAAATTTTTCCTAACATTAGAAAAAAAAAACATTCGCCGAGAGAAATTAATTTTTTCCCCCTGAAACTAATGTTGGATTCACCATGAATTTATATTTATTTTTGAGGAGGGGGTTTCTTAAAGTTATCCCCGGCTGAAACTTGGTGCTAACAAGAAGTCATCTCGAAAAGATCGGTGCCACAAATTTTTTCTATGTGCATGCTTCATGATTTGAGAAAATGTATGTTTTATGTATATTAAGTGAACCCATGCTTTACATTCTAGATGTATGCTTCATTTTGTTAATGTATATCCTTTTTTACTCAAGTGAATCCATGTGTTTAACATGTTGTTATATACTACTTCATGCCTCATATGTTTAGGTTGTGATCTAAGGCACTATATGATTTTTTAAGTATTTGACATATGTGTGTTATATGCTTATATTTAGTTGCATTATTCTTTAAAAAATTATGGACTTCATGAATGACTAATTTGTATATTTCATGCTTGTATGTTTGTGTATATGCTTGATATGTATCTTTCAAGCTTACTCAATGCTCTTTTTGCATGTCTACCTCATAGTTTCATGTTAAATGTGTGTTTTATGTCTACAACATCTTCATTTATATCCTTGACATGTTATGTATATACTTCTATGAATACTTTCTAAAATTTAGATTTCTCATGTTCTATGTGCAGTCCCAATGACTTAAGTGAACTAATATTTATGTTTTATGTACTATAAGTAGTTGTGTGTATGATTTAAGACATGAGTGAATTCATATTTCAAATATATACTCCTTGATGTGTGATTTTTATTTCATGTTCTTATTGCATTTGGTGTATTTATATGTGTGTTTCATGTATGCATTCAAGTTTATATTTCAAGCTGTGTGTCTTCATGCCTTAGTGTGTATACCTTTAGTACACTTGTATCTTTACTTAGTCATGCATATATTGTCAGGTAAATGCTTTATTTTGGTTTTCTAGAATAATATAATAACTTTAGAGTAATTGGAGTCTTATATATTTCAAGTGAATCTTTATTTTGGTTTTCTATAAAAGTTGTGTAAGGCCAAGTAAGAAAAGAACCTACCCTTTCTAGTCTCGTGACATCAATAATTGCATACCAAAATTTATTTAGTTTTTAAAAGAAACTATTGTCATCAAAATTTTGACTCCCACTAAACATTTCGACATTGCTCTCATTGAAATTGAGTTTGGCAACTCCAAGCATTGATAAAAATTTCGATGAGAACTAAGTCAATCGTATAGCATCCTTGTCGAAAGATGATGTTTGCCAACATTAAAAATCAAAGATTTCGACAACAAAAATTGGAATTTTGATGCCACATTTTGTCAGCCTTTGACCTCTTTTTTGACACCAAAGTTGGTCAAAATTTTCACGCTCAAGTTGGTCATCGAGCATTTGACCAAAATATAGTGACAAGGGCATTCGTAGAAAAGCCAACCAATATGCATAGAAAATTTGATGAATTAGCATCGAAAAATGAACACAGCTGTACTAGTGAATATCCTCAATTTCAAAATAGGTTTTAATAGGGAATAATAATTAATTATCAATATTAGATTATTGAGATAATATAAATTTTATCATCTATTTTAAAATTAAAATATTATTTATTTAAATAATATAAAATATCTATAATGTATACTATTGGATATATTTATATCTAAAAATATGTAGAATGATAATATATAATTATTTACTAATATAATAATTTGATAATATATATTTAATAATATAAATTTAAAAAAATTTGATTGGTAAATGGCCAAAGCCTAGATTAATTATTGTTATTTATTGTAATTAATTATTTTTACGTGTTAAGCTAATTCAAACCCAAGACCTCCCACATGAGAGGCTCACAAGTTACCATAGTGATGTAGGCTCTTGCCTACTAATATAAAAATATTATCATATGTATAATAATGATAATAAATTTAATATAAGTTAAAAATCAAACAAATAATGACAAAATTATTCTAGTATCTATCCACTTACTAATATAATAGGTATATTATAAAATGGGCTCAATAATAATAATATAGAAATATAAGATAAGTAATAATGTATTTAAAAGGCAATAGCCTTGGGTTAATTCAATCTTAACTATAATAACTAGATTAATTATTATCTAAAGGGATGCAACCATTCACTAGTAATGATATCTATAAATAGGAGAATGGAAAATGGATTAAGGGACATTGGATATGGAGTTATTGAGCTTATATGAAATATAAAGTAAATTAATTATAGTCCTAGAAAAAGACATTACATTCTTAGTGTACAAGTTTCGAAATAGATGTATTCTTCTGGTGATTGCCATCTAGATATCTTGGTTTAGGTTTATGGTTTGTGAGTATTTTACCGAATTCAATTTAGTTTTAATATTTTGTACTTTAGAGTATTTCTTATCATTTATTGTATCATTAATTTTCTAGCAATCTTGTATGCATGTACACAACATGACATCTTTACATGGCATTTTGAATTTTTTGCATTTATCCATTTATGGACCTGCATGCATCCAAATTGGCACATGTGTGTATTATTTATCCATTTATGGACCTATATGCATTCAAATTTTGGCACATGTGTGCATTATTTTGTGTACATTTGTAGTTGTAAAAAACATATTTTTCAAGACAAAATTTGAGAGGTTTTTAATATTATTATTGTGATTGAATACAAACATGCACAATGACAACTTAATTTTGGCTTGTGATTTATTTATTCTAATTTTTATAGGATGTGTTCTAGGTTGTTTGCTAAGATCCAAGATCCTCCTTGTCTGAGTTAATTTTGTCTCATTATTTTCAAATATAATCTTCGACAAGGCTAGGAGATTCCAAACTATACATAATACATGTATAAATTTCTTTTTTTTTAATTACAAGATTAAAAATGTTCTAGTTCATCACTAAAGTTTTGATGCAGATTTTTTATTCTGTTTGTTTTCACATTTACAATGAGATCAAAATCCAGATGAATGTCAAAATATTGAGTCTCAATGGCCTTAAGTATGACAAGAGCTCACGAATGGTTCCCACCCTCCTCTGTAGGAGGAGAATGGGGATCTTGTGTCCTATATGGTGGTTGTACCACACCCTCTGAACTTCTTGTCCTTTGAGAGTGGTCAAATACTCTTTGTCTCATTGGCACTGCTACTATGTAGGTTGCATAGTAGTATGTATCTCAAGCCCCATGTTTCTCTACATCCTTTTGAACTTGATCCCTCTCTTATCAAAACTCCTAGCTTCATGCCCATTCATCCATGAGTTGTTGATCCCTCATTGCTATGGTAATTTGTAGTTGTTGTAGTTGTTGCACCTCATCCTCCAACTCCTTCACCTACCTTGTGGATAAACTAATCCCCTCTCCCCACTCCTCCTATTGAGGAGTGTGTCTCTATCACCTCTCCATTCTAGGCCTCTACACTAACCACTCCTCCTCCTTAGGCTCATCCTTATCAGCCACTATCATCCCCCTAGTCTTAGAGTAAGTGATTCGTGGGTTGCTAGAAGGGGCACTACCCCTAGTCCCACCTCTTTCATTGCCTCCTCTTCCATCCCCTTCATCTCCATCATCTATGCCACCTATACCTCATTCTTGAGGTACTCTCCTTGTAGGGTCTATAAACCTCAGGTAGGGATGATCCCTAATCCATCTCATATGTATTCTAGGGACATCCCTGTGTCTTCCACATGTAGGAGTAAGTCCCATGTCACGTTTTGTATCTATTCAAGTTACATATGTATCATCTAAGTATGTAGCTCCTAATTGTAGGTACTCGTACTGGTGGATTTGAAAGTGTACCAGAACATGAAACATTGAATTTCTTTATATTTATGTTATGGTTTGTTTCTATTATAAGGGCCTGTTTGGTTGCAAGAATTGTTGAATGTGACATTCATCTATGTTGGAATAAGCTCTCTTCTAGTATCTATGCATTCTTAAAATAAATTTTGGAATATCATTTGGACTTGTTTGGTTGACCTAAAAGACAAGTCGAAAGATGCATATTCGGTGTTTGGTTGCAACAATTGAAATAGGAATTGGAATAATTTTTTTTAATAATTAAAAGAAAATAGTTTGGTACTATTTTTTAAAAATAGAATAAATTATTTATAAAAAAAATATTTTTTATTATTTTTTTAAAAGTCAAATTATTTGAAGTAGTATGTATTTTATATTTTAATTTGACTTTATCAGTGAAAGGTATACCACAACCTTTGAAATTCTTTGAAATTCAAAGGACATTATATTATAAACTTTAATTTTAATTCTAAATTAAATCAAATCATTTTAAATCTCATTCAATATTGTTTATAGCTACTTAAATTCTAAGTGATTTTTTAAATATTTATGTTTATTATTTAAAAAAATGAAAAGTTAATATTTTAAATTATAAATATTTGATAGCATTTTCTAAATATTTAAACATCAAATATAAGTATAAATTTGAGTATAAGATCAAAATTAAAATCATTTTATTCTTAAATATATTAAACAAGATAAAAAATACAAATTAGTCGAGGTCATTAATATGATATTTAAATGATCTTTCAATGTAGTTTTCATTATAGGACTAAACACAAGATTTATGTGTAAATATAATTTTATAAAAGTTTATAAAAGATATTGAATCTAATATTAGTCCTTTTTTTCATTTAAAAAAATACATATTAAACTTTAAATAATGTTGACCTAGTATATATATTATGATGAATGGAGGATGAACAGAGGAAATAGTTCAAAAATGCATTCGAATGACAAATGTAGTCAAGTGGCAAAGTCAAGGACCAGACAACCCATCAAATTGAGTTTATTAAAAAATGGAATAAGAATAAGCTATTCTTATTCCACCTTTTTTTAGGAATATCACTATGCTCATTTTGGGGTCAAATTAGGATAGACGAATTCTAATCATAATTATGTATTTTGCAACAAATGTTAGATTGATGAATATGAGTCTTTAGATTTTCCTATTCCCACCCAATTCCTACAACCAAACTGAGCCTAAAGGTATTGTTGAAAACTATAAGACATTTTAAATTTATTGAATAAATTTCTTTAAAATGAGTGTTGGACTAATCAAATTCATGGCATGGTTTAATGGTATCCTATGAACGTTCATTCTAGTAGTTGTACCAAGCATTGATAGGTCGATCTATTGGCATAATGCGGAGGGAAATATTATTGGACTAACCACCAATGTTCCTTTGGAATGCATGACATGATTTAATAGTATCATATGTTCCATAAATCTAGTGATTATTGATTAATACCTATAAGTATTTTAAATGAAATGTGTTTCATCCATTGCCCATCCAATAATAATGATGTCATGTAGCCTTCAATTTAAGATTATAAGATTCAATTTGATAGTTTTTACAATGAATTGTTATAATTTTAATAATAAAAATTAACAAACATTTTTTCAATGTAAAACCAACAAAACCACATAGATAGATGTTAAACTTGATTGGCCACATATACTAAAAGTGATGAACCACTTGATCTAGATTCAACCTGAGCATCTCTTTTAAATATTTCATTCTATACCTTCCAAAAACTTAAAAAATTAATAATAAGATGCTTTGGAAAATTTAGAATATTCATGAACAAGTTTTTCTCTACAAGCTATAGCCTATTTGAAAGTCAGATGCTTTAGCATTTCTATAGCTGATGCAAGATCATTGGTCTAGCATGAACAAAATGAGGCTACAAAATTTCGCTTCAAGTGGGGCTATGAAATGCCTATAGATGGTTTCCTTTATTTTTTTATTCTATTTTTTATTTTGTAGTTGTAGTGTTGACTACTCTATCTTGGTAAGCTAACACTATCAAATGATTTGATATCTATTTTGTAGACAAACCATTCCCTTTATAATCCTTTTATGTTTTAGATAATTATGTATATATTATGGGGTAGTTTGAGTTGATATTTTTTTTACATTGTTTGGGAATAAGTCCCATTTGGATTAGGTGTGTTGATTGAGGATTTTTTACTCTATTAGATTCTCCCATAACTTTCATATGGTTTTTTTGTTTCAAGGACCTTTCATTCTCACTAGAGGCCATGTCCAAGCTTTTAGAAATTGTGTCATGTGGGCCTCTAGTGATTGTCTATAATTTAGTTAATCAATTTGATACATCATTCTTTATCACCCCGTCTTCATGCATATCCCATCCTACGTCAAAGTAATCATTTGATATTTTTTGTTGTACATCCTAATAAGCATTCAATCTCATATTTCTTCTCTAGTAACCTACTTTTATTTATATATTTTGAGGACAATTTATGGCATTATTTAATTGAACATTGATTACTCAATATTGGTTCATACGAATATACACTATTGACTTTCTTTGGTTAAAAAATAATAAAACTAATAATAGTTAATGTTGGAATTCTTTAGAATAACTAAGAGAGGGGGTAAATTAGTTATCCAAGGTCTAGATGTACAAATAAAACTTTTCACAACTTAGTAAACCCATATCATAAAACATATTCATCATGCATGCATCGATAAGATCATACAATCACTTAAATTTGTACATTACTATCAAATCAACTTTGCTAAAATGTAAACATGAAACATAACATATTCAATAAAAAAATTTACAAAATAATTTTACATGGAAACCCAATTTGGGAAAAACCACCAATAACATGCTACTAATTCTCACTCTTCTAAAGCGATGCCCTATGAAAGGCCAACCCTATTAAAGGTTACAATAGACACTATCAAACGTGACCTAGTTAGAGGATTTCAATCACCCTGTTAGAAGTGAGCCTTGTTAGAGGACTTTAGACCATTCACTTGGAATGTCACCCGATTAAAGGATTTACAAATGACTATTAGGTCAACTTTAATCCAAAGGATTTACCCTAGACCGGCACAATGATCAGAAAGTAACAGTAAGGCTTGATCTGATAACAACTTACAACTCACTTATAGATTACAACTTTATGTTTCAGTCCTCCATTATGCTTTCCTTTCACACACTTTAGCTCTAATAGCTTGGTTAGCTCTAATAGCTTTAAGAATTCATACCCTTACGTCTTCTCTCTTTTCATGCTAATAGTAGTCTCTTCTATTCAGTCACTAAATGAAGCAATACCTTAGACCTCTTGTCTAACTTAGGTTCTCGAACATGACCAACCTTGCTTCTTACTAATCACCTCTATAAATAGAAAATTTAGATTTTTTGTCATTCATCCTCCATCATCCATTTTATGGTTAGGTAGGATTAGGTAGGATTTAATGAATCTACCCATCTTTTCATTTTAGACCCTCTAGAAACTTCTACTTGAATCCACCTTGAATTCACCTTAAAATGGTTTACCATGAATTATGTGCCACCAACTCATCATAGTTATCTTTCACATAGTTTACAAAATTCAACACGACAAAATAGTCAACTCAAATTCATCAAATCCATGACTTAACATGAATACTAGCACTTGGCATCAATATGTTGTCACTTGGCTTCCATACTATTCTTCCACTCATCATCCACAAGATAACTTGAAAAACGCTAAAGTTTATTGGTGCTTGGCTTACATTGTATCACTCAGCATACACTAAAATTTGACTTTGCTCGGCTCCAACTAATTTTCTACTTGGCTTGCACTAACTTTGCTCAGCACCTACTATCCACTTGGTCAAGCTTGGAAAACTCAATTCTTCTTTATTTTTCTTATAGACTTTGTCAGTGTATCCAACCTTTACAACCTTAAGTAGATAATCAATGCATTATATCATCACTATCTTAACTGATCTGTGTACTTCTTTTCTTTACCATAACTCAACCTTTCCTCTAGGTGCTCTTGTTATCTTATTTGATCAAATCCTCTTCATCAATCAAACAAATGATAGGTACTCAAATCATCTAATCAATTGTCTTACCAACAAATATTGGTTTGACATTAGTGACAAAAAAATGATTTAAACACATTCCAATACTTGTAGCAATTTGTTTTCAATAGTCTCCCTCTTTGGCATTGATGGTAAACCATACCAAAAATAATACCAAAAAGAAAATATTTCCTTGTATTGAATTCTCTCCTTCTATCATCAGCATTCAACTTTTGTATAGGTTACAAAACTCTATTCTCATCAACAAACAAACTCTTCCTTGTGACTCCCTTCATCTATCATTTTGCAGTTCTTTGGTCATTTTGCAATCTCTAATTTTGTTTATCACTCCTTCTTTCTATAATCTGTTTACTCTATTCTTATATCTCCCTTAGCACTATCTCCCTCTTACTAGTTAGATCAATAGGTTATTGCTCTCTCTTTCTCATATGAATTTGCATAATAATCCTCCCTTAGTTTAATTCTTAGTTCTCCCTCGGTATAATTCTCCCTCTTTGACAATAATGCCAAAGACTTATCATCTCAATATGCACATATAAACATTTGTCAATTTCTCCTTCTATCACCTGGCTTATGATTGATCTGTAACTCTAGCTCTTTGATTACTTTAGGCAGCTCCTAAAGTAAGATCCACTACATCAAGGTTGTAACATATATCAATCATTTCAATTGATGCGAAGAACTTCTCATGCTTCTCAACTAGCCTTGGATAGGGGTATCACCCCTATTTTACCTCTTACATACTCATGAGCATCCTTGGGTAATACTTTTGTGAAGATATCAGAAATTTTCTCTTTTGTATTCACATATTCCATCTTCACCTCTTTGTCTTGAACTAACTCTTTCAAGTAATGATACTTGATTGCAAAGTTCTTGTTCTTTGTATGCATCACAAGGTTCTTTGATATATTGGTAGCACTTGTATTATTATAATAAAGTATTACAGGTTCAGGGATTTCCTACTTCATACCTTTGAGTAGATGTTTGATTGATACAATGTTTGTACAATTTACTGCAATAGCAACATATTCAGCTTCAGCAATAAATTGATATATACAATTTTGTTTCTTGTTGGTCCAAGTAACCAACCTCTTACCTAATAAAAATGCTCCTCCAGTAGTTCTCTTTCTATCATCAATATTTCTAGCCCAATTAGCATCAGTGTAGGCTCTCAACTCAAACTTCTCATTTTTCTTATAGTATGGACCATAGTCTTCTATACCTTTCAGATATCTCATTATTCTTTGAACAACCATCAAATTATTTTCCCTAGGATTAGAAAAGAATCTTGCAACTATCCCAATAGATATTGCAATATCAGGTCTAATATGTACTACATATTGTAATTTGCCAATCATAGACCTATAATGTTTGATTCACCTCAATTGAATCATCACAATTTGTGTCCTGTCACCGTAGGTGTGCTTACTGGCTTGGAATCTTCCAATCTAAAAAAATTTAGTATCTCCTTTACATATTTTGACTGAGCGATGTCTATACCATAGTTCATTAGATGTACTTGCAAAACCACAAAGAACTTGATCTCTCCAAATGTAGACATCTCAAATTCTTTCTTCATTTCACTTGCAAAAGCTTTACATAAAGTATCTTGACCTCCAAATATGATATAATCAATAAAAAAAATAGATAGTAAAATACATTTTCCTTTCTCTGTCTCTAGGTATAGATTGTTGTTATCATCAATCCTCTCAAATTCAATTTTCACAAGATAATTGTGAAGCCTTTCATACCATGCTCTTGGTGCTTGCTTCAAACCATATAAAGCTTTTTGTAGTCTACATACCATGTTTTTATTGTTAGCATCAAAAAATTATTCTACCTTTTCTATATAGACTTCTTCTTCTAATATGTCATTTAGAAATACAGATTTAACATCCATTTGTTAAACTTTGAAACCTTTGTATGCAGAGTAGGAAACCAATGATCCTACACCTTCCAATCTTGCAACAGGGGCAAATGTTTCACCATAGTCTATCATGTGTTCTTGTGCATATCCTTTGCAAAATAATATTTCTTTATTCCTTGTGACTTCACCATTTTCATCTAGCTTATTTATGAAAAACTACTTGGTACAAATCATATTTTTATCTTTTGGTTTGGGAACTAGAGTCCATGTCTTGTTCTTATCAATCTATTCAATCTCTTCTTTCATGGCTTTACTATAGTCCTCATTTTCTAAGGCATCTTTTATTGACTTAGGTTCATGCATGCTAAGAAAACATGTATCATTTCTCAAATTGTTTCTTGTCATTGGTCTTGTATTTTTATCTCCAATAATTTGTGCAAAAGCATGATGTCTCTTGACATACTTTGACAATCTTAGTTCAGCTCTATTTTGCTCATTTGGTCTATCAACTTCTAAATCACTATATACTTCTCTATCAAGTAATTCAACATTTCTTTCATGTAAACTAATCTCATAATCAAAATGTGCCTTGACTTCATGATACAAATCAAAACTTTATTGTAGCTCAGTTCCTGAATGCAACTCGACATTCATTATATGTGACTCAGTAGTCACTAAAACTTGTTGTTGATTTTAAACTTGATTTATAGCTTCTTCATCAGTAGACATACCTTTATAGAAGTATACACATGATTTTTATTCCTCTACTTCCTTCATAGGTTCAGCCTCATGTACATTTGTATATTCATCAAATTTTATATTTGCACTTTCCACAACTTTGTTAGTGTTAGTATTTAAACACTTATAAGCTTTACTTCTTGTGGAATAGCCAAGGAATATACCTTCTTCACTTTTTGAATCTAATTTACCATTTCTAAAATCTTTGAGAATATAACACTTGCTTCCAAATACCTTAAAATGTTTTACATTGGGTGAGTATTCATACCATAAATCAAAAGGTGTTGAATGAGTACCTTTTTTTACTTCCACACTGTTCAAGGTATAGATAGTTGTACTTATAGCCTCTCTCTAGTATTTAAAAATAACATTTTCTCCATCATGAGTTTCTTATCATAGTCCATTACAAATCTATTCCTCCTTTCTGCAATTTCATTTTGTGGAGGGGTTCTAGGTGCAGATGTTTTCCTTTTGATTCCTTTATCATTATAAATCATCTCAAACTCATTTGACAAAAATTTTCCTCCTCTATCAGATCTCAAAAATTTCAAACTTTTACATGTTTGATGTAGGAGAATCCTAGGTGTAAAATAAATCTTGCATCACCCAAAAATATTTTCTTTTCATTATTTTCTATTTTAATAAGGACTAGTAGACAAGGTGGTTACTATTTATGGAAACTTGCTATTTTTAGTAAGTTTGTCATACGAGCTTGGAATGTTCTCATTTTCTACATGAAGTTTCATTTTAGATTTGTAAGCCTACCATAAAAATCTCATTTCTCTAGCTTGAGTATCAAAGAAGTTATTACAGATTTTTGATGGAAAGATTTGCAGAAAAATTATTAGGTTCATTGTTAGAGGCCTTAGAGTGCATGGATGAGGTCTAAAAACTCAATGGAAGGGTGTTTGCACCATTTAGAGCCTATATATCAAGAGATAGCATTTCCAAAGAGAGTTTATAATAGCCAATTAGAACATGGTTCGAGAGTTATGGCCTTCCAAAGTTGGGCTGTCTGAAATATCTAAAATAATTTCCAAAGATGTACTTGGCCAACTCTATATGTATTGTTAGGGTCTTTTTTCCCTAGGTATTAAATTCTATTGTCTAGAACCTTCTTAGGCGGCATAAACTTTCCTATTTAAGAAAGTCCTAAACATTGTCTAGGATAGCTTTAGGTGATAGTTTGCAACTTCTCTTGCAGATTACTGTAGTGAAGGCATCCATGTGGGTTAGCATATTGTACTTGTGAATTTTGTAATACTACATTTGTGGCACAAATAAGAAGTCCATTTTTTTTCTCACATTTTTTTTTTTGTTTCTTTTTTTTTGTTATAAGTTTAAGGTATTAAGGTGAGAATCCTTCATCAAGTGGTATCAGAGCTAGAGTTCTTTAGTGTGTGGACAAATTCTTGACTGTGAGATAGTTCACACCAAGATCGTGGTTTGGGCTGAGCATGTAGATAGATCATTCATTGTGAGGCAGTTTGCACTAGAGTTTCATCATAAGCATGAAAATGCCTCCATAAAGAGTGTGGGAAATGAGCTATAGGTGTTACACCTGAGGGTTTTAGAGCCCTCCAAAGAAAAATGCAAGAATTGGAAGAAAATATGCTTAGAGGAATAAATATTCCTATAAGAGATGAAAGCAAGGATAAGGATTAAGTAGAAAGAAATGTCGAAGCAGAAGCAGTTCTAAACCCAAAGGAAGAGAGGCTTTTTATGGCCATCTTCAAGATTTGGAAAAAGACCTAAGTTTGAAGTTCCCACATTTTTTGGAGATCTTAACCTAGAGGAGTTGATTAATTGGATCAACAAACTAGAGTACTTTAAGTATGAAGATATTGAGGATCCTAATAGGGTCAAGTTTGCGAAGGAAAATTTGAAGGGACATGCGAAGATCTAGTGGTAGGAGGTTCAGTTGGAGTGAAATAGAAAGGGAAAGGACAAAATCACTAGATGAGAATGGATGGTAGCTATTGTTACTTAGGTTTTCACCCTTGTCCAAAGCCTATGCATGAGGACAACCTAGTGAAACATGGCAACAACCTCCAAGCTATGGGACTTGAACTGTGAGGTTGAGTCTCTGGAGAAGGTCAACTTCCTCTTATTATCAAGATGCACCTAACTACTCTTGGAGAGGAAAAGGGAGAAGGAGGGCATGAAAGCAAATCTACCTAATCTAATTTAAAGAGGTGATGCACCAAAATAGAGTGTTCAGACCAAACTCTGCCCATATATGCACTATTGAACCAGAATGAAACTAAGGATATACACATTCAGACATGCTTTAATCTAATAATCACATGAAAATTAGAAGACCAAGATGAATGACACAAGGAAAGAGAGATTCACTTATATTATCATTCATAGGCCAAAGAGATACAATCATGCAGATCATAGATCTCTACAAAACACCAATAAGAGGCAAAGAGTTCTTGCACTTTCATACCAATGGCTGAAGGAGATAAGATAGAAAATCATGTAGTTCAGAGGCACAGGGGAATTTACACTAAGAATCTATAGAGTAGTGATAGAGAAAATAGAGAAAGTTTGACCTTTACAAAATTCACAAAAATTGCCTTTATAGTTTAGGCATAACTGAGATTTTCCCTCTAAAACTATCTTGCAACGACCACCATCAAGGCTCTGCCAAGAACAATCATGGGGATCTGAAGAAATTTGGTCTAAGTATAGCTTTAGGTACCATAAAATCTGACTATTAACTAAAACAAGGCCTTGAAAAGACAGAGGCAGTGCCATTGATTGTCTTGATCAGGTAGATGGATCAATTGAGGGTGGTGGAGTATTTTTTTGCATTCAAAATTCATTCTAGAGTGGGTGGCATTGATCACAAAGATCAAATCACATAAAAATCCTGACTTTCTTCATTCCTGAACACCTGGATCAGCAGGGTCAGCAAGTCAACTAAACTTTGCATCCAAAATGGGCTACATGGAAAAATAATCTCTTTCCTTTCTACCACCTTGAAAGGGTCCAACATGGTTGACCATCTCTTTTCATTACTAATTGTGCCAACCTTGCAAACCCTGACCACGACAGTCACATTAACTGCCAACCGCTAACTGTCAATGCCTTAATTGAACCCACTAGGACATGTGTTATCGAGGTGCTATGTCGCTATGCATATCCTTTGAGAAATTTTCCATAGCAAGATAGCACCAAACACTGATCTAGACTAATTTGACAATCGTGAAGACTCGTCGTATTACTGTGCTCTGCCCTTAAAACTTTTGGGCCCATGAACCAACTCAGTACACCTGGCAACCAACTCGGCCCGAACTAGTACCATCCCTACAGTTTCATAACACTCAACCCTACCCTTCTACATGGTTGTAAGATGCTATGTCGCTATGGGTAATACTCTCATAGCTTTCCATAGTGAGATAGTGCCGACTGTTGATCTCCATGACATCAACGATCGTGGGAGATCCTCATAATACTATGCTTGCCTCCATAAAGTTTCTGGTCCATGAATCCACTTCGCAACCACCTAGCACAACCTGGCATCCTCATCTTGGTGAGATCTGGCCCCACTAATCCACATGGCACAATGGCACTATGTCACTAATGATAATATCCTTGTAGCTTTCCATAGCGAGATAGCGCCTACCGTCAATTTCCTTAGATCTATGATGATCAAAAAAATTGTACAATTGCACACTGAGTTGGCTGAATGGGCCAATGAAAAACCACCATGTACTATGACCCATCTAACAACTTCCATCGAGAACGAGCCGTAATATCACTTTAGAGAAGGGCAGGCCCATTATGTCATCTATGCCATGCATAGCCGAAGCGTTATGTCGCTATGGTTAATATCCTTGCAGCTTCCCATAGCGAGATAGTGCCCACTGTTGATTTTCTAAGATCTAACAACGAACAAGATGGATCTAACCTATCAGTATACCCACCAATAGAAATTGGCCACATGCTAACCTGTTCGACAAATCTTCATTTGCGACCCACCAAGTGAAGCAGGACCCACATTCCACGCAATCATACCTTAGCCAATGAAAAGATTGATCAACTGCCAATTTGTGCCAAATTTCATCACTGATATCTGATGGGGCATACCTAGGACCCACCTTCCTTCTGATGTCACTACAATATCATTTTCCATCTGGGTGCTATCTCACTAACGGTGAGGAATACAAAATTTTTGACAGCGCATAGTGCCCACTATGGATTTAGCAAAACCCGACGTCAAAGAAACAACAAGGAAAAGGAGGACCCACCTTCCATGTGGCAAAAAGGTGCTATGTCACTATGCATATCGTCCATGTAACTTCCCATAGAGAGATAGTGCCAGCCGTAGATATCTTTTGATCTGATGATGAGGAAGCTGCGAGCTTGAAGGAATAAACCTAGGAAATAAGGAATATCCTAAGGTTTCATTATTTAATTTTTTCAATATTCCTAGGATGATTTAAAATAACATAAAACCAAGAAGTGACCGTTGGGCGAGCAAGTATTTAAAATTCAAATATTTTGCAGGGGGCACAATATATAACACTAGCTAAACTGAAACAACAATTCATTCCCATGGATTATGAACTTGATCTTTTGAATAAAATACAAGGTTTGAAGCAAGCAAGAAAATCTATTCAAGAGTATACTGAAGAATTCTACCAAGTTCTCATTAGAACCGGCCATGCAGAAGCTGATAATGAGAAAGTTGCCTATTATCTTAATGGGTTAAAACTAAGCATTTAAGATGAGCTAAGTCTAGTTTGAATGAGCAGTATTAAGGAGGCATACTAGTTTTCCCTAAGAGTTGAGAACTGAGCAAGAAGTTTGACAACCAAAATAAAAGAAGAGGTTGTGGTGGAAAATCTAGTGAACGATCTTATGGAGGCTATAATGATGATTAGAAGAACAAGGATGAGGTTGGAAGTAGCAATCAAAACTAGAGAGGGAACAATTCCAATGGTTTCCATTATCAGAATAATAGAGATTAGAGAGGAAGAGGTAGAGGAAAAGGATCTGGAAGAGGAGGCTTCCTTGGGAAATGTTTTCACTATGAAGAAGAAGGGCATAGAGCATTTGAATGTACCCAGCACCAAGGGAGGATACATCAAAGAACCAAAGGCCTAGCCAAAGCTGCACATGTTCATGAAGATGCCAGATCCTCACATTCTGAAGATGCTAAAAAAGGAGTAGTCCTAGTTAACAGAAGAGTCTTGTTGAATGGTGTGAATGAACTTGATCAAAGAAGGAGTTTATTTCACACAAGGTGCAAATGTGAAGATAAGTGTTGTGATGTGATCATTGATGGTGGAAGTACTATCAATTTGGTGTCAGAAATGATGATCACCAAATTGAAGCTGAAAAGACAGAAACACCCACATCCATACTATATTGCTTGGATGCAAGATGACCACAAGGTCATGGTTAATGAGCAGTACTTAGTGAAGTTCAAGATTGGAAGCTACTAGGATGAGATACTATGTGATATCATACCTATGGACATATAGCATATGTTGTTGGGTGCGCTATGGCAGTTTGACATGCATGTTGTACACAATGGGTGAGCAAATACCTACACTCTAACCAAGGATGGAGTTGAAGCCATTAAAGGAGAAGAAGAAAAGGTATGTACCGCTGCTAGAATATGTTTTTTTGATGGAAAAGAGTTTATCAAAGGTATGAAGCACAAGAATATGTGTTTTTATATAATTCTAAAAGATAGTAAACAAGAAGTAGAGGAGGTACTTGCAGAAGTTGCAAATATGTTGGGAGAGTTTTTTGATATTGTATTGGATAATGCACCTGATGAATTGCCCCCAATGAAGAAGATCAATCACCAGATGGATTTGGTTCAAGGAGCCATTTTTCCAAACAAGGAAACACATAGAATGACACCAACAAAACGTAAAGAGTTGAATAGGAAAGTTCATGAGTTATTGCAGAAGGGGTTGATTTGAGAGAGTCTACGTCCATGTGCTATACCAACGGTATTAGCACCAATGAAGAATGGAAAATGGAGGATGAGCAAAAATTCTCACACTATCAACAAGATCACAATCAAGTATAGATTTCCATTACCAAGGATGGATGATATTATGGACTATTTGAGTGGAGTTGAGTATTTCACAAAGATAGATCTAAAAAGTGGGTACCATAAGATTCGTATCAGAGAAGGTGATGAGTGGAAGACTACTTTCAAGAAAAAAGAAGGATTGTATGAGTGGTTAGTCATGCCTTTTGGGTTGATCAATGAACCGAGCACTTTCATGTGACTTGTGAATGAGGTATTGAAGGAGTTTCTGGGTAAGTTTGTCATTGTTTACCTAGATGATATATTGATCTTTAGTAAGACATTAGAGGAGCATTTTATTCAGATTCGCAAGGTGTTTGATAAGTTGAGGGAAGAAAAGTTGTTGATAAATCTAAAGAAGTGTAATTTTGTAAAGGAGTTGGTGTACCTAAGATTTGTAGTCTTGATAGAAGGTCTAAAAATGGACCAGGAGAAAGTGAAGGCTATCCTTGAATTTCCTACTCCAAGGAGTGTGATAGAGGTAAGATCTTTTCATGGACTAGCTAGTTTTTACATAAATTTCATAAGAGGTTTTAGTAGTATTTGTGGACCCTTGATTGAAACAATGAGAGAGGATAGGAAAGAATTTAAGTGGATTGTAGGAGTAGATAAGAGTTTTAATTTGTTGAAATAGAAAGTTACTGAGTGCACTTCCTGATTTTAACAAGGTGTTTCAAGTAGACTGTGATGCTAGCATAGTACTACAATAGAAGTTGTTATGAGCCAAGAAGGTAGACCTATTGCTTATTATAGTGAGAAGTTGAATGATGAAAAAAAAAAATTTATGTTTATGATCAAGAATTTTATGTTATAGTTCAAGCATTGAAGAAGTGGAGACACTATCTTCTTCCTAAGAGTTTTGTATACTAATCATCAAGCTTTGTAATATTTGAATAGTCAAGAAAAATTGAATTGAAGGCATTCAAAGTGGGCTGAGTTTTTGCAAAGTTATACATTTTTTTTGAAACACAAGAGTGGGAAGTATAAAAGAGTTGCAAATGATCTTAGTAGAAGACAAATTTTGCTAAAAAAAATGTAGATAGAGCTGGTTGGGTTCAAGGAACTTAGTACTTTGTATCTAGATGATCCTGATGAAGGCTTGTATAGAACCTATTACACTTGATAGGACAAAGTGTTTAGATTTCATGATCTAGGATAGTATGTTGTTCGAAGGAATCTAGTTTTCAATTCCTAGAAGTTCAACGAGAGAGAATCTCATCAAGGAGAAGCATAGTAGAGGATTGGTCGGACATTTTGGTAGTAATAAAACCATAGCTTTGGTTGTTGAGAACTATTACTAACCATAGTTGCAGCAAGATGTGACGAAGTTTGTACAAAGTTGCAGAGTATGTCAGATGGCAAAAGGAGTGAAGTAGAATATAGGGCTATATTAGCCATTATCTATACCAAAGAAGCTGTCAGAGGATGTCAACATGGATTTTTCTCTTGGATTTTCGAGGACTCAATGTGGGCATGATTCTATTTTTGTGGTGGTTGATAGGTTTTCAAAGATGACACATTTTATTCTTTGTAAGAAGAATAGTGATGTTGTTCATATAGTAGAGTTAGGTCTACCAAAGAGTATAGTTTTAGATCGAGATACCAAATTTGTTGGGTATTTATGGCATACATTGTGGAAGAAGCTGAAGACAAATTTAAAGTTTAGTTCATCACATCATCCATAGACTAATTTACAAACAGAAGCTATGAATCATAGTTTGGGAAACTTGATGAGATGTTTGGTTGGAGATAAACCAAAAGGATGGGATATGATTTTACCATAGGTGGAATTTGCATATAATAATTCTGTCAATAGGAGTACTATTAAATCACCACTCCACATTGTATATGGGAGTAGTCTTAGAAATGCTTCTAAATTGAGGTAGTTGGATAAAAGATAGATAAGCAATGTTGAAGCAGAAGATTTTGCTGAACATTTGAAGAACATCCATGAGGAAGTGAGGAAGCACATCATAAATATGAATACACAATATAAGGCTAAGGTAGATGTGAAAAGGAGGTATAAGGAATTTCATATTGGAGATGAAGTCATGGTTCATTTGAGAAAGGAGTGTTTTCCAGTGGGTACATATAATAAGTTGAAGATGAAGAAGTTTGGAGCATGCAAGATAGTGAAAAGGCATGATTTTGGAAATGCTTATGAAGTGGAGTTTCTTGCTGAATTAAATATTTCACCTGTATTTAACATTTTAGATTTGATAGAGTATTATGAAGTAAGTGATGGAGATCAAGTTTTAGAAGTGCAGTGAAGTATTCCAACAGCTAGTTTGGCTACAAAGGAGATTGAGGAGATATTGGACAGTCATGTTGGCCAAAGTACCAAGAATAGAACTTATGAGGAATATATGGTTAAATGGAAAGGGAGGTTAGTTGAGGACTCATCATCTCTATCAAAGGATGAGGTTAACCATCTTTCTTTTCCTCTGAACACCTAACACGTGACGGGGTCACTTCTCAAATTACCCCTGTTATCTAATGCAGGATCATCCTGAGTGTAAGAGAAATCTTGCATCACCCAAAAATATTTTCTTTTCATTCTTTTCTATTTTAATAAGGACTACTAGACGGGGTGGTTTCTATTTATGGGAACTTTCTTTTTAGTAAGTTCATCACACAAGCTTCGAATGTTCTCATTTTATACATGAAGGTTCATTTTAGAGTTGTAAGCCTACCATAAAAACCTAATTTCTCTAGCTTAAGTATCGGAGAAGTTATTGCAAATTTTGATGGAAAAATTTGCAGAAAAATCTTTAGGCTCACCATTGGAGGCCTTAAAGTGCTTGAATGAGGTCTAAAAACTCAAAGTAAGGGCACTGTTACCTATTCTTGCCCACCGCCAAAATTTGAATTCAAATACTTGACCCATCCAATGGCCTCTTCCCATATTTAATATTATTTTAATGCCCAGGAAATAAAAAAAATAAAATGATTAAAACTTTATTGTATTTCTTTTCTTTCCTATTTTGTTTTTGCTGGCCTGCAACTTTCCCTGCCATTGGATCTTATTAAGATCTACGGATGTCACATACTCACTATGAAAATTTGTGAGGTTGTTTGCCATAGCGAGATAGTGACCATCATAATTTTGTTGCAGTACTAAAGATGAAGTTTGGTGCTGATTTGTGATTTTCACCAGTAGCAAGGTAGCAACATTCTTGAAAATGACAAACATGGTAGGGTCAAGAAAAAATGATGTCATTACAAATTAAATTATGTGTGTGTGTGTGTGTGTGTGTGTGTGTGTGTGTGTGTGTGTGTGTGTGTGTGTGTGTGCGCGCTAACATGTTAAGCCAGCTCAGTGACAGTAGTACCTGAACCCACACCCCTTCCATAAAACATATAAAAAATTCTGAACATCAGATCAATCTTAGATCTATGATCGTCGCTATCTCACTGTGGTGAGTTGCATGAGGGTTACGAACAGTGACATAGCGACAAGGGACCCACCATATTTCTCTTAAGTAATGTATTATTGTCTTCCACCCGATCAATGAGAATCTACGATGGTCGCTATCTCACTGTGGCAAGGTGCTCACTTTTTATGTATAGTGAGATAGTGATTCAACAACACGTGTCCCTACGGGCCCAAGGAGATAATGCTATAGTTAGCATTGGCGATTAGGGCTAGCAGTTATGTGATATCACGATCAGGGTTTTGGAGGTGGCACGATTAGTCAGTTAGATGTGGTCAAACTCAAGAAGACCTTGTGGGTGGAAAAATGAAATAAAATAATTGGTCCATGAGGCCCATTATGGTTGCAGTATTCCATTGACTATTTTTTTTTGCTAATTCATGAGCTAGAAATGAAGGACAACACTCCACCACCCCTGTTTATCCATCTACTTTGTCAAAATGGTTTAATGGCATCATTTTTGTCAGGGCCCTATTTCAACAAAATATCATATTTTCTCCAAATCTTTATCAGGACTTAATGGCAGTGGTTGTGGAGTAACTTTAGTTAGAGAATATCTTAGTTATGCCTAAGCTATAAAGGCATTTTTTCAAAAAATTTTCAGGTCGGTCGACTCTTCTCTGTTTTATTTGATATTGCTCTACAATTTCATGTGTAAATTCCCTTTGCCTCTAAATTATATGACATTCTGTCTTATCTCCTTCAGCCATTGATGTAAAGTACAAGAACTATTTGCCTCTCATTGGTGTATTATGGATATCTACAATCTTGTATGACTATATCTCTTTTGGCCAATGAATGATATATAAGTGAATCTTTTATTTCCTTGTTTCATTCATTTGGGTTTTCTGATCTACATGTGATTGTTAGATTAAAGCAAGTCTGGATGTGTATATCTTTTGTTGTCATGATGATTCAATAGTGCATGTATGGGCAGAGATTAGTTTGAACACTCTATTTTGGTGCATCACCTCCTTAGGTTAGAGTAGGTAGATTTTCTTTCATGCATTCTTTCCCCCTTTTCCTCTCCAAGAGTAGTTAGGTGCATCCTGATAGTAAAGGAAGTTGGCCTTCTCTAGAGACTCAACCTCATAGTTCAAGTCCCACGGTTTGGAGGTTGTTTCCATGTTTCACAAGGTTTTCCTTAGGTAAAAACTTTGGACAAGGGTGCAAACCTTTGTGACAACAATTTTTGACATGCCCAATGGGGCTTTATTCAAAAAAATTCAAGTCTACTAGTGTCAAAAGGAAGATTTCAAGATTAATACTAAGTAAATAGAACTAGCTTCAGTGTTCAAGCCTTTAAGAGGCTCATTCTTCAAGTACTTGGCGACTCTAAGCTTCAAATACATCTGGTTCCAGACCAAAGTTGTAGTAATTCATGCCCAAAGTTGAAACAAGGGCATCTTCTAAAGGTAAATTTCAGTACCAAGAGCTTTCATTTTCAAATTATAGAAGAAGGAAGACTAGAGTATCTTTATCACCAATTAGGAGTGCAATAGCAACAAATACACTTGCAAGATCCATCTCTACTCCTCCTACTGTTAGATCTCAGCCTAGATTGCTATTAATACATATCAATAGATCACTTGTCTATATGGCACAGCCTAGAGCCCATACTTTTGCCACCTTTAATGGTGGGAGTCCTCTTTTATTGGACCAAAGACATGACATACCAATATCTAAAATCAAAAGTATACCAGAATTTACTGGTGAAACTTCTATCTCTCCCTAAGAACATATTCAAGAAGTTGCAAATGTTTGTACTATCCATGGTATTATAGAGGATGATGTTGTAGTTAGGCTTCTAGCCTCATCCTTGTAAGGAAAAGCATTACAATGGTATGGAGGTTTGGCTCATGGTTCTATAACAGATTGGGATGGATTAGGAGCAAGACTATGTAAACACTTTGAGGACAAAAGTGACCATTTGTCACTTTTAGAATAGTTGACTACTACAAAAAAGACCCCCCCATGAATGTATGACTGATTTCAACTATAGATTTCAAAAGACATGGGATAGAACACCTACTTCAATAAAGCCTACCCCTGGTAATGCCTTCTTGCATTACCTCATAGCTTTTAATAGTGACATTGCCACTACAATCCAAACTATGGGAGGAGATACCTTACCTAATGCTTATGACATAGCAGTAAAGTCAAAAAAATCCTAATACAAGGAGGTAAGCTAGCTCCAAGGCCTCATATGCCCTTGTTCCCTGATGTTCCAAATCACTAACCAACAATGGCTCCTCTTCCCACAACTTCCACATCACAATCCCTTGCTCTAGTCCCTCAAGCTTCCACATCTTCAAATGGAATAGATTAAATCAAGGAAATGATACAATATATGATGTTGAACATAGGCAACATAGATAAAAGGTTGCAAGGCCAAGAGAAGAAGTTGGAGGATAACTTCTCTGTGATGTAGAAAGTGAGCAACAAGGTGGTGACTTTAGAGAGATAGCAAGCTCAAGGTAGTAAGGCTCATCAATTGCAATATCAAACTTTGGATAGTGGTAGGCCTCCAAATCATAATTATGGAAACAATTCTTTTGATCAAAATAGGTAGAATAGCTCTGCTTCAACCTCAAGTGTAAACCAAAGTAGGGCCATAGTCCCTCAAAACAACATGGCCCAAGATCAGGATTTGTGTCCCTCCTATAACTACTCCTATGCTCGTTGCATGTGTCAGAAGGCTGAATCCTTTTTGGCTTTGACCATCTAGGAGCTTGAAATAGGACAATCATACAAGGAGGACCAATTTAAAGAGGCCTCATATATGCAAGGACAAGGTGATTGCTCCTTTATGAATCATCAGGTGGAGGAACATTGTAATGCAAACCAAGATTCCATTGCTCACAACACTAGGAGCAAAAGAAGAGCTATTGAAGATGCTACCCCTCCTCTTCCCAATCAAGCCTCAACTCCAAATGCAATACCTCATGAAAAAATAGTAAATGATCAATCAAATATCCTTTAGCAGCAAAGGCGAAATAATAGCAGAAGGGATGTAAGTGATCCTCAGGTTTTTTTCATCTCAACCTCCTACAAATGCAGCTCCCAAGGCTTCTACCAAAGTACCTACTACACCATTCAGTGTGGTAGAACAAATGAAGAAGACAAATGTGAATATTTCCATGTGGGATGTTGTTGCTACTATACTCACGCAAAAGAGGTTGTTGCAACAAGAATTGGAAAGTATTGAACCAAAGGATCAGCCACCCAGCATGGAGTGTGCCACAAGCCTAGTACATCCATCAAGGGAGGAAGAAACAAATAAAAAGGTTAGACCCCCTCCATTTTATGTTTCTCTAATTATAGGTAATAAACTAGTCCACAATTTCATGATTGATTCAAGGGCTAGTAGTTCAGTGATGCCTAGGTGTGTTGTTGATGCTTTGGGAATGAAATATGAGCGCATTGTTAGGAATGTATTACAGTCGGATGGTAGTACTGTCAAGACTATAGGGATCCTTAGGAATATAGAAATGGCCCTACATGCATGCCCTAGTTGTATTGTAACACAAGATATATTTTTTGTTGAAGTCAAGCCACATTTTTTCATCTATTTGTCAAGAGACTTCACTACCCAAATAGGTGGTTACATATCTTCTGATTGGTCATATATGTCTTTTAGAACAAGATATGGGGCCAAAGCTTCAATCAAAGTAGAACCTCAAGCCTTCCATCATACTGAACCCTACACCCCTAATCTCATCAACATGAATTGCATTATCCTAGAAATGGATGAGAATGACATAATGAATGAGCCTACTACTTCCCTAGCAGAGATACCTAATTTTCTCTTAGATGAATTGGCTAATGCATATCAATTTGATCCTATGTTAGAAACCCTTGAGATAGGCCTTAGTACATATTATATATTAGAGAAGGATTCTCTAGTTCCTAATCTTGTGGAGACTAAAGAAGATGTGAGTGGGATATGGAGTATGTACTTTGATGGCTCAAGGAACAAGAATGGGTCAGGGGTTGGTGTGATGTTGATTTCTCTTGAAAAAGTAAGGTACTACTTCTCCTTTAGGCTCTAGTTCAATTGCACTAATAATGTGGCTGAGTATGAATCCTTGATTCAAGGTCTCCTACTTGCTGAAAAAAGAGGAATTCAAGCCTTGAGTGTATATGGAGATAGTGAGTTGGTGGTTAATCAAGTAAGAAATCAGAATATCACCAAGAATGGTTTGCTCAAGTCTTATAAACATAGGGTATGGGATTTACTTGAGGGTTTCAATGCATTTAATATTCAAAGTATCCCTAGAAAAGAAAATAGGCATGCTGGTAGACTTGCAGCAATAGGTGCATCTCATGATGTACCAGGGAATCTTGAGGAGAAGAAGAAGCAACAAATCAAAATGGTAGTAAGGCCTGCCATCCCTAACAACAAAATCCATTGGCAAGTGTTTGAATCTGATGAACAAATTGTAAGCTTCTTTTCGAATGAAGCAGAGTTTTCAGATAGAAACCAGTCGAGACTACAGGATCATTATGGTGATCAAATCATTAATCTTAGTTCCAAAAAATTGCTTAAGGGTCTCATTACCTTAGAGAGTGTTTTTAATCCTGATGACCAAGCAAGAGGTAGAGTCATGAACTTAGCTGCTGATGAAGATGATCACACCCCAATCATGGTTGCTAATGGAAAATCCTTAAACATGGGGAAGGTATGTTCTGAGATTGAGCAAGAAAGTTTTATTCATCTATGTCAAAAATTTAATGATATATTTTCTTGGACGTATGATGATTTAAAGGGTTTTGACCCAAGGTTGTTTCAGCACACTATAGATTTAATTGATAATGTCAAACCAGTAAGACAAAAATAGAGGCCAATGAATCCCAAGATTGAACCCTTAATGAGAAAAGAGCTACCCAAATTGATTGAGGCCAATATAATTTTCCCCATCAAGCACTCGTCATGGGTAGCAAACCTTGTCCCTGTTAGGAAGAAGAATGGAGAAATTATATTGTGTGTGGACTTTAGGGACCTTAAACAAGCTTCTCTTAAATATCACCATCCTCTCCCTTCCATGGAGTAGATTTTATCCAAGGTCAATGGTTCAAAGAGGTTTTCATTTCTTGATGGATTTTCTGGTTACAATCAAGTACTGGTCAAAAGATTCTGATAGGTACAAGACTGCATTCACTACCAAAAGGGGTACCTATGCTTATTGTAAGATGCCATTTGGGGTAACCAATGTAGGTGCTACATTTTAGAAGGCAATGGAGATGGCCTTCAAAAACATGATTGAAAAGTTTGTATTAGTTTACCTTGATGATATCACAATGTATTCAAAGAGTGTAGAAGATCATGTTGATCATTTGAGATAGGTGTTCTCAAGGTGTAGAGAGTTTGGGATATCCCTTAACCCAAGAAAGTGTTTCTTTTCTAGCAATAAAGGAAAATTATTAGGACACATTGTATCTGAGGATGGTTTAACAATTGATCCAGAAAGAACAAAAGCAATACTTGCTCTCCCTCTTCCTAAACATAAGAAAGGGTTGCAAAGTTTCCTTGGTAGGATAAATTTTGTGAGAAGATTTATCCCTAATCTTGCTACCATGGTAAAACCCCTTATAGCTATGCTCAATAATAGTATGGTCTATGCATGGACCAAGGAAGGGAAGGAAAGTTTTGAAGAGATCAAGGTAGCCATAGCCTCAGCCCCCACTCTCATTAATCCAAATTTTGAAAAGGATTTCATCCTTTATACCCTAGGTGGTGAGTCAAGTGTTTCTATTGTCTTGACTCAAAAAAATGATAAAGATGAAGAGTAGTCCATAGCCTTCTTGAGTGAAGGGCTTAAAGAGTATGAAGACAAATACAGCTATGTAGAGAAACAAGCCCTTGCAGTCATCAAAGCTTTAAAGAAATTTAGACACCTCCTATCTCATAATAAAATTTATTTGTTAGTACCCCATGCTAGTGTGAAGGATTTCCTTTTGAGCAAAGATATTAGTGAGAAAAGAGCTGGTTGGATTACTAAAGTAATGGAATATGACATTGACATCCAGATCACCAAGCTGGTAAGAGGGAAGGGGTTGTGTAAACAGATGATATCATCTCAAGAATTGGATGAGGAAGTTGCTATGATACTAACAGAGCAAAAAGAGACAAGAAATGATGACCCAAGGAATTGGATGGATGATATCAAGAATTTCTTATCAAGCAATGGATATCCTCAAGGATTAGATAGAACTGAAAGGAGACAGTATAGATTACAGTCAATTCCTTATGTTATAGTTGATGGTATCATTTTCAGGAAAGATTTTAATGGAGCCCAATTAAGATGTATTGACATAGACCAAGCTGAAAGAATGATCAAAGAGCTTCATGATGGTCCTGATGGTGGTCACTTCTTAGCAAGGTTAACTATAATGAAGGTCATGAGGGCTGGTTACTATTGGCTGTCCCTGTTCCATGATTGTCATAGGTATGTGAGGAAATGTGAAAAATGTGCCTTCTTATCATGTAAGCAAAAGCTTGCAGCTCTTCCTCTTCATCCCATTCAGGTGGACCAACCTTTTTCTCAATGGGGATTGGATTTCATAGGCCCTATCAAACCTTCTTCTAGTTCTAGTCAAAAATGGATTTTAGCTACTACAAATTACGTCACTAGATGGACAGAGGTAGTTGCATTGAAGGACGCTATAGAATCTTCAATTGTTGAGTTCCTTGACAGAAATGTGACTAGGTTTGGTGCCCCTTCAACCATTATTCCAAATAATGCAAAATCTTTTGTAGGAGATCAGATTTGTGTATGGGTAGTTGACCATAATATCTACTTAAGCACATCCTCAAACTACTATCCTCAGGGTAATGGTTTGGCTAAGTCATCCAACAAAAACCTAATTAGGATTATGAAAAGAACTATAGAGGATAACCAAAGGTGTTGGCATCAAAAGTTGAGGACTGCACTGTGGGCTGATAGAATAACACCTAAGAGGTCAATAGGAAATTCACCATTTATGTTGGTATATGGTAGAGATGCAAGGCTTTCAATTTCATTAGAATTCCCATCCCTAGAACTAGCTCATCAGCTGGAGCTAATTGAAGATAATGCCATGACAGTAAGAATGGTAGAGCTGATGGAGCTGGAAGAGAAAAGAAGTCAAGCCATGTAGACCCTAGAAACACATCAGAAATAGGTGAAAAGGAGCTTCGACAAGAAGGCTAGGGTCAGAACCTTTAGAGAGGGTGATTTAGTTTTGAAATGGGATGTAGACAGGGCAAAACCAAGGAGACTCAAAATTTGATGCACTATGGAGTGGTCCCTATCTAATTGTCAGTTGCAAGCAGGCCAATGCTTTTCAATTAAGCAGGCCTAATGGTGAAGTTTTGCTTATCCCAATCAATGGGATCTATCTCAAACCATGTCTTTGACAGGTCTTGAGGTTTCATTTACACATGTAGCTTAGTTTTTTTTCTGTTGGTTTCCTACTTTCCAAGAAGTGCATGAGCACAAGTTTCTCCCTGTTAGATAGCCAAAAAAATTTGAAGTTTTGAAGATTGCAGAAGGTTTTTTGGTCTTCGGTTCCAGTTATAGAGATAGAGGGCAAGTTTTTAGGATTTTGTTCCCACAGAGGTAGGGTTAGGCTTTCACAGTGCACTAATCTAAATCTTTTGTGACTCTATATCCCAATGGATGCATAAGGTCACTGGTCACATGCATAGCTAGCTTGCGCCCCCTCTGAGTCGCCAGAAATGTTACCTATTTTTGCCCCTCGCCAAAATTTGAATTCAAATACTTGACCCACCCAACGGCGACTTCCCATCTTTCATATTATTTTAATGCCTGAGAAATACAAAAAATAAAATTATTAAAACTTTATTGTATTTCTTTTCTCTCCTATTTTGTTTCTATTGGTCTGTAACTTTCCCTGCCGTTGGATCTTGTTAAGATCTACAGATGTCACATACTTGCTATGAAAATTTGTGAGGTTGTTTACCATAGCGAGATAGTGACCATCAAAATTTTGCTACAGTACTAAAGATGAAGGCCGGTGCTGATTTGTGATTTTCGCCGGTAGCGAGGTAACATGCCTAAAAATGACAAACACGACAAGGTCAAGAAAAAATGATGTCATTGGAAATTAAATAATATATATGTGTGCCAACATGTTAAGCCAGCTTAGCAACAGCAATACCTAGACCCACGCCCCTTCCATAAAACATATAAAAAATTTTGATTGTCAGATCAATCTCGGGTCTACGATCATCACTATCTTGCTATGGTGAGTTGCACGAGGGTTATGAACAGTGACATAGCAACAAGGGACCCGCTATATTTCTCTTAAGTAATGTATCAATGTCTTCCACACAATTAATGAGAATCTACAATGGTCGCTATCTCACTATGGCAAGGTGCTCACTTTATATGTATAGCGAGATTGCAATTCAGTAACACATGTCCTTGTGGGCCCGGGGAGATAATGCTATAGTTAGCATTGGTAGTTAGGGTTGGTAGTTATGTGATATCACGGTCATAGCTTTGGAGGTGGCGCAGTTAGTCAGTTAGATGTGGTCAAACTCAGGAAGATCTTGCGGGTGCCAAAATGAAATGAAATAATTGGTCCATGTGGCCCATTCTGGTTGTAGTATTATGTTGACTACTATTTTTTGTTGATTCATGAGCTAGAAATGAAGGAGAACACTCCACCACCCCAGTTTATCCATCTACTTGGTTAGAATGGTTTAATGGTGCCATTTCTATTAGGGCCCTATTTCAACAAAATATTAGATTTTCTTTGGATCTTTATCAGGACTTAATGGCAGTGGTTGTGGAGTAACTTCAATTAGAGAATATCTCAGTTATGCCTGAGCTATAAAGGCAATTTTTGTAAATTTTGTCAGGTCGGTCGACTCTTCTTTGTTTTCTCTGATATTGCTCTGCAATTTCATGTGTAAATTCCCTTTGCCTCTAAATTATATGACATTATGTCTTATCTCCTTTAGCCATTGATGTAAAGTGAAAGAATTATTTGCCTCTCATTGGTGTATTGTGGATATCTACAATCTTGCATGATTGTATCTCTTTTTTCCTATGAATGATATATAAGTGAGTCTTTTCTTTCCTTGTGTCATTCATTTGGGTTTTTTGATCTACATGTGATTGTTAGATTAAAGAAAGTTTGGATGTGTATATCTTTTGGTGTCATGATGGTTCAATAGTGCATGTATGGGTAGAGATTAGTTTGAACACTCTATTTTGGTGCATCACCTCCTTAGGTTAGAGTAGGTAGATTTTTTTTCATGCATTCTTTCCCCCTTTTCCTCTCAAAGAGTAGTTAGGTGCATCCTGATAGTAAAGGAAGCTGGCCTTCTCTGAAGACTCAACCTCATAGTTCAAGTCCCACAGCTTGGAGGTTGTTTCCATGTTTCACAAGGTTTTCCTTAGGTAAAAACTTTGGACAAGGGTGCAAACCTTTGTGACAATAGGCACTTGTGCCATTTTGAGCATATAGTTACAAAAAGTGGTTATAATAGCCAATCAGAGCAATGGTTCAAGAGTTGTGTCCTTCCAAAGTTGGGCTATCTGAAATATCTAAAATAATTGTCAAATGATGTATTTGGCCAACTCTATATCTATTGTTAGGGTCTGTTGGCCCTAGGTATTAAGTTTCATTGTGTAGAACCTTCCCGAGTGGCATAAAATTGTCTATTTAAGAAAGGCCTGAACATTGTCTAGGATAGCTCTAGGTGATAGTTCGCAGCTTGTCTTGTAGATTATTGTAGTGAAGGTGCCCATGTGGGTTAGCATATTGTACTTGTGAATTCTATAATACCACATTTACGGCACAAATAAGAAGTTCATATTGTGTTCTCACATTTGTTGTTGTTTCTTTGTTTCTGTTATGAGTTTATGGTATTAAGGGGAGAACCCTTCATCACTATTTCCTTCTCAACTCTTGCTAAGAGCCACTTAAACATTTGAAAAATATCAAATTTCTATTTCAAAAACATAAGTGTCATCATCTTAGAATAATCATCAACAAACAATATAATGTAGTTATCACCTTTGTAGCTTCGCACATCAATTGGTCCACACAAGTCAGTATAAACAATCTCTAGAATTCCTTTAGAGGTATGAGTCTTACTCTTAAAACTAGACTATATCATTTTTCCTAATTGACATTGTTCGCAAATTATATTGCTAGATTTCTTCAATTTAGGAAAACCTTTGACTCTTCTCATGTTACTGATACTAACCAATTTATCAAAATTAACATTACATATCCTCCTATGCCATAGCCACACATCATCAAATTTTACAACTAGACAAGTAGCATCATCCATATCAAGATAGAATAGATTACCTCTAGTTTGATCACCTTTTCCCATTAGTTTTCCTTCAGCACCATGTACTTTTGTAATCTATTCTCAAACTCAACCTTACAAACCTAAACTATTTAGTTGTGACACACTCAAAAAATTATAGTTAAGTCCTTCAACATAACAAGCATTGTCACATAAAATCATTTTTGTAAATTTGATAAAACCTTTTCCTTTTATCAAACAAGGTGCATCATTACCAAATATTACACTATTTCCACATAATAATTCAAGTTAATGAACTTACTTTTATCTCCAATCATGTGATTTGAACATCCACTACCAATTATCCATCTGTCATTCTTGTTCACACAAGACACTAGTGCAATCGTCTCATCCTCATCAAAATCATCCTTCATTATAACATACACCACTTCATCATCATGATCATTAGATCATCTTTGGTTTCCCCTTCTGCAATGCAACAAGACTTTGCCTTTGTCTTTGTAATCTTTGTTTTCTTCATCTCTCTTAATTTTGTATTTGTCTCCACCTCTATAGTTCTTCTTCTCTAGGCATCTAGCAGCAATATGACCAACCTCATTGTAATTAAAACACATGATAGGTAACTTACCTTTGAATTTGACTTCACCTTTGTGAAATCTCCTTGCTAGTAGTGCTTCAAGTTTTTCTACATCCTACTCATCTATATCACTATCACTAGAAACATATTTTACCTTTTTCTTCTTCTTCTCATTGTGTTCCTTCAATGGCAGTGTAGCTTTAAAAGTAGATTCCACATTGTTACATTTGAAGTTGTCAAAATTAGATAGCTCAAAATCACCAAACCTTCAATAATCAAATTAGAACCTAGTATACATCTTAATTCTTGTATAGCAAAAACTCTAATATCATAGATGGATAGCAGTATTCTCAGAACTTTGCTTAATACAGTCTCATCGTCTATCTTATCAATAGATCCTCTTATAGCATTAACAACATCTTTTATCCTAGAGAAATATTTAGCAACATTATCACCTCCTTACATCCTTATATCATCAAACTTACCTCTAAGACTTTCTAATTTGGCTCTCAATACATTTGCATCACCCTCATAAATGGTGTGAAGAGCATCCCACATTTTCTTTGCACTATGACAACCCTTGATATCATCAAACTCAACATAAATTAGGGTAGAGGCAATCTCTAACATTGCTTGATTGTGTTCTTTCTTCTTTTTTAGATCTTCAACAGTTAGGGCTCCAACAGGATCAACATGCTTAGTAGCTATGGTAGATTGTGCATGACTCCAAGACCTCCTAGATGTAGCTTCATCAGACTTTTCCATGCAAGAAAGTTATCTCTATTAAGCTTGGGTACCTCTCTTTTTGACATCTTCATCTTTTTTCTTCTAGTACCTTCAAACTAGTCCTCTTAAGCAGATGGCTCTAATACCTATTGTTGAAATTCTTTAGAATAACTAATAGCAGAGTGAATCAATTATCTAAGGTCCAAATGTAAAAAAATATCTTTTCACATCTTAGTGAACCCATATCCATAAAATATATTCTTCATGCATGCATCCATAAGATCATACAATCACTTAAACTTGTAGGTTACTATCAAATCAACTTTGTGGAAATGTAAACATGAAACATAAACAAATTCAATAACACATTTGACACAATAATTTTACGTGGGAACCCAATTTGGGAAAAACCACCAGTAACATGCTACTAATTCTCACTCTTCTAAAGTGATGCCCTTTGAAAGGCCAACCTTGTTAAAGGTTAAAATACACAATGTTAAATGTGACCTGGTTAGAGGATTTCAATCACCCTGTTAGGAGTGAACCTTTTTAGAGGACTTTAGACCATTCACTTGGATTGTCACCTAGTTAAAGGATGTAAATATGACTATTAAGTCAACCTTAATCCAAATGATTGACCCTAGACTGGTACAATGATTAGAAAGTAATAGTAAGGCTTGATCTAATAACAAATTACAACTTATTTGTAGATTATAGATCTTTGTATCAGTCCTCCATTCTAATTAGCTTTCACACGTTCCAACTCTGATATCTTGTTCACCCTTCAAGCATTCATACCCTTAAGGGCATATGCACCGACTTGTGGTGCCAAAAAGGTGACAAGGAAATTTTATTTTCCTATTTTAAAAAGCGCGTACGCGCGCTTTTAAAAAAATAAAAAGTATATATGATGGGCTGCAAACCCGCAGCCCATCATTTTCATTAGCATTTTCTTCTACTCCTATAGCGAGCAATGCGTACGCAAGTTGAAAACTCAATATTTGCACCACCATTTGCCAAAATGCCTCCTCGTCGATGAAATCCAAGACCACAAGCACACCCACGACGATGTTGTAAGTGATATGAACCTAACTTTGCATTGTTTGATATATTTTTCATATTGTTTTGTAAGTTTTTTATATTCTTTTGTAGGGTTTTTACAAATTTCATTTAGATTTGTTTATTTATTTGAATTTCAATTGATTTTTTATCAGGAAATGCTCATAATCAACCAGAAAATCCACAAGAACATCAAAACCCTCAAGAACCCCAAAACCAAAACCCTCCTCAAGAAGAAGAACAAATTCCACAACCCGAACCAATTGCAAGACCTCCACCAGGCACACAAGAAAATATAAGAAATGAAATAGAGAGAGGCAAAACTCAATTAGAAGGAATCATTGCTCGGTTGAAAGAATTTGGACAAACCAATCTAATGAGGGCTCAATTGACATCATCCCTTGAATCCATTAACACTCAGATAGCCTCAGTTAGTGGTCAGTTAGATATTTGGCAGGCTAAGAGGGATGAACAAAAAAGATTTTATGCAAATAAATTGTCATATGAAGATGTTAGAAAAAAGGAAATACCAAAAGGTAGTATATGTGCATTATTTAGAAAACTCGGTGAGCAAAATACTGTTAGAGAAGGTACTAAATGATTCCCCATCCATTGGTGCATACATGATGCTATTAGAAATAATTTTTGGGATAGATAGTGGATGGTTTTTGATGCCCCTCCTTGCAACAATCACGAGGTCCCCATGTATTTTTTGAAGAAATTATATTGTGAGTTTGTCCTTGGGGAGATCCCCAATTATTTTGATATGTTAGACTCCCAGGGTAGAGGTGGGGGGTCATCATTTGAGAGGCCTGGAGCACGTCGTGACCCTAATGTAGTTAGGGCACCCGTGGTCCATCCACAGCATGAGCATGTGATTATTCCTTCAGTTGTGAAGGAACATGTAGAGGCCAGCACTCTAGGGACCATTAATGCTTTGACACAGACCCTCATCCATTCCATGATCCCATTAGTTGAGGGGGAGCCTTCTATATGTCGTGGTCACAAGTGCACTTCATGCGGATCCCTATGCACATTTGGCACTCATGTCGGAGATGGTGCAGATGATGGGCTTGTCATCGATTAGTTCCTAAACGAGACATTTGGCATTGACACACAGGTAAATTACTAATTTGATCACATTTCATACGTATAGTGAATGATTAATTAATTAGGATTTATTGACATTGTTCAAAATTTAGGGTCAAAGTGTTCCTAGGCCTAGCAGCGATCCTCCAGGCCCATTTTTTGTCCCTTCGACGAGTCCTGAGGTATGTATCAATTTAATCATTTTAATTAATACATATATTTATTACGTAATCATATTAAGGATTGACCAAAAAAAATATGCATGTGCATCAGTTCTCCACAGGACCCTCAACCTTTACCACAGACGCAGAGCAGAGACATCATACGAGCTTCACACAGGTACAATTGTTTCATGTTAATTTAATTCATTTGATTATATTTATTCCATGTTTCATGTTAGATATAACATGTATTGTATGACATGCAGCTCATGATGTCGGACACACCTGACAGTTTGTTGATAGTGGAGTGGCCGCAGCTGTGGCTAGCTCACAGCCACTGACGGGGGTATGAAAGAATTTTCTTCATTTTAGTTGTTGTTTATAATAGTTAATCTCAAAATTTCTAATTTTATTTATAAGTGATTATATTTATTGAATTGTTGTAGGGTCTTGTCACGCCTGATCGTCCACGAGAATTTGAGGTGGACTTACAGAGTGACTATTTGTTGGCGGTAAGAAAATAATTGATTTTGTGAGTACATATATTTGATTTCAACATATAATAAATATTGATTCATATCTACTTTCTTTGTATCAGTTGGACCTGGAGAAGAGCCTCAACAAGAGGTCAAGTGAGCGTGTCAGGAGGGCCCTGTCATCTCTAATGTCTCCCTCCACATGACGGCAGAGGACGGCGAGAGACTTGTTTCCTTCCCCTTGTGGGAAGGAAAAGATGTAGTTGAGATATTTGATACATATACATATATATATATATATATATATATATATATATATATATATATATATATATATATATATATATATATATATATATAGAGAGAGAGAGAGAGAGAGAGAGAGAGACTTTTTTCCTTCCCCATGTATATATATAGGCATCTGAGAGACATATTTGATACACATTTGATGTACATATGACATTCTATATTTGATGTATGACATTATTGGTTAATATATGATATGTTTGTTCATATATGACATTATTGGTTATCATAATATATTATGTGTTTGTTAATGTATATGACATTATTGGTTATCATTTTATATTATATGTTTGTTCATGTATGACGTTAAATTAGATATGTTCGTGTATGACATTAAATTAGATATGTGCATGTATGAAATTAAATTCAATTGCTAGAGAGTTGCCATTATGTCTACCAACTAGTAGATGTTCTTTTTTCCTTTATTAGTATTTCTCAAAAACTGCAAAGAAGTTGTTTCTGGTGAATAGTTGTAAACAATTGTGATCATCGACTTCATATACTCATGGCTTTGGCTGCGAACACTTGTAACTTTGGCTATAAGCATCCATGGCTTTGGCTATGTGCACTAGTGGTTTTGGCTGTGAGCATTTATGGCTTTGGTTGTAGGCACAATATAGCCTTGGCTATAGGTTGTCTTTCTTGCTGCATGTCGAAGTTACCTTCAAGAATATCATTAGTCTAAGATCATTACAATTAAAATACTATGACATAATACCTTGGAAATAATAGTCTTTAACCCATTACTTTATTTGTTAAAACATCATGTAGTATCTACTGCAGTCCTTCTACTCAAATATGTTTTCAAAAATACTTAGTATGGCAAAGAAATGTCTATGGAAAGCTTGTCAAATAGGATATTGAAGAACTAAATGTGGATAGTCATTAGTACCCATCAATAAGAACACGGACATCTTTCTCAAGCAAGCCATATGACATTAGCAAGTAATTTATAAGTTTCCTTTGCATATAACTAGAAGATGCTATGAATCTTAATCCAGAGTTAATCACAAACTCATTATTCCATCCAAGAAGCATATATCACTGTAAGACAATTAACCGACAGGATAAAAATTAATTCAATTTCAACAAAATTTTGAGTATAACAAGCATCTTAGGGATTCCTACAAGAATTAACACGATGTTCACAAGAGCATTACAAGTTCTTGTAATGCTATTTCACATATTGTAATCATATTCAGTTTTGAATGGCCATTTGTGTTACAAGCATAAATGTTCTTTAAGGTCTTTTAATTCTAGACATGAATTTTATTATGAATCTTTTTTATGACAACCCATTCAATGCATATATTGTTGTTCCACATTATGCTAATTTGACTTTCATTGGTTGATTTGGGTCTAGACATGACGTTATTCACTACTTTTTTTATATATTTTTTTTTGTAGTGAGGTTCTGGCTTGAATGAATGTATTAATCATCGAAGTTGTGAACCTTGGTCGAGATCCTTACAAATATATTTTCAAATTGGACCTCAAATAGTTTTCTCAGTCACCCCCTGTACACAGATACTGAAATTGTAGTTAATTACAAAATTAATACTGAATTAACACAAGTTTAATTGAGAAGTATTATGTACCTCAATAGGCTAGATTATTATTGACCCGGAAGCTTTATCTTAGAGCAGTTGGTTTCCTAAATCTTTAGCGCAATGATAGTCTTATGGAATGTGGAATTAGGTCTGCTAGCTAAGGAACGTTCTTTAAAAGGTAGAGGAAATTCAAGACTCACATGTTTCCAATCAATATAAATGTTTAAATCGCTTCTCTAATTTTTTCTATTTATGATCTTCTTAAAACTTAACTTTCTAAATGCATTGATGGGGAAATAAAGATCTTCTAGGAACTAAAGGCTAATCATGTTTAATACTTACAATTCTCTATTTTTATCTAATAATTGAAAAAAGATTGTACAAGTGTTTTCAAAGAGCAACACTTGTCACTAACATCATAAGAAGGAATATCCAAGGAGTCTTACCACTGATCCTCCACCACCAAATTCAAGAGAAAAAAAAATTCCACTACTAAAGAGATAGTAACAATGATCATCCCTAGTCTCTCCCTTATCACAAAATGATTACCATCAAAATTTGCATTTCCAATTGCGTCATGTGCTTTGAAGCAATAGTAACATTTTCACTCTCTTACCTAATGTCTCCCATTTCTGAAACTCCTGGGGAAGGGCAAGGCCATCTTCTATACTTCAAAATACAACCAGTTCCATTTTTTCACATATTGATAATCGTTGACTTAAAGTATAGTCAAAGTATTAACAACCCATAGATATGCCCCGTCAAAGATCGCAGCCCTGTGGCATTTAGTGACCCTTAGGGACATTCTGGTTCAGCGTGCCTGAGAATGTTTGAGCACTGAAGGGGACAGGAAGAGGTTGGGGATAGGGTTTACCCGGCCACCCAGAGCTAATGGAGTAGACAGTTTGATCCCACAATGAAAGATGAGAGAGATTTGGCAGTTGGCAACTTTGTACTGGCCAACACTACAAGTTTCAGCATCACCTAAGATGGCATTGTAGAATGAAAACAAAATGTGATCTCCAAAAAGAGAGAGAGGTTATTGTAGGTCTCTGCAACACAGTCTTGTAGGAATTGGAATCTCATCCATATCTCGCACGAGCTTCGAGATATGCCTCATCAAAGATCGTAGCCTTGTGGCATTTAGTGACCCTTAGGGACATTCTGGTTTAGTGTGCCTGAGAACGTTCAAGCACTGAAGGGGACAAGACAAGGTTAGGGATAGGGTTTACCCGACCACCCGGAGCTAATGGAGTAGAGAGTTTGATCCCACGACAAAAGATGAGAGAGATTTGGCAGTTGGCAACTTTGTACTGGCCAACACTGCAAGTTTCACCATCACCTGAGATGGCATTGTAGAATGAAAATGGAATGCGATCTCCAAAAAGGGAGAGAGGTTATTGTAGTTCTCTGCAACACAATCCTGTAGGAACTAGAATTGCATCCATACCTCGTACGAGCTTCGAGATATGCCCCATCAAAGATTGCAGCCTTATGGCATTTAGTGACCCTTAGGGACATTCTGGTTCAGCATGCCTGAGAACGTTCGCGCATCGAAGGGGACAAGAAGAGGTTGGGGATAGAGTTTACCCGGCCACCCGGAGCTAGTGGAGCAGATAGTTTGATCCCACGATGAAAGATGAGAGAGATTTGGCAGTTGGCAACTTTGTACTAGCCGACATTGCAAGTTTCAGCATCACCCAAGATGGCGTTGTAAAATGAAAATGGAATGTGATCTCCAAAAAGTGAGAGAAGTTATTGTAGGTCTCTGCAACACGGTCCTGTAGGAACTAGAATCGCATCCATACCTCCCACGAGCTCTGAGATATGCCCCGTCAAAGATCGCAGCCCTATGGCATTTAGTGACCCTTGGGGACATTCCGGATTGGCATGCTTGAGAATGTTCGACCACTGAAGGGGATAGGACGAGGTTGGGGATAGGGTTTACCCAGCCACCCAGAGCTAACAGAGTAGATAGTTCGATCCCACAACGAAAGGTGAGAGAGATTTGGCAGTTGGCAACTTTGTACTGGCCTGCACTGCAAGTTTCAACATCACTCGAGATGGCGTTGTAAAACAAAAATGGAGTGGGATCTCCAAAAAGTGAGAGAGGTTATTGTAGGTTTCCGCAATACGGTCCTGTAGGATCTAGAATCACATCCATACCTTGCACGAGATCTGAGATATGCCCCATCAAAGATTGCAGCCCTATGGCATTTAGTGACCCTTGGGGACATTCTGGATTGGCGTGCCTAAGAACGTTCGAGCACTGAAGGGGATAGGATGAGGTTGGGGATAGGATTTACTCGTCCACGCGGAGCTAACGGAGTAGACAGTTTGATCCCACAAGGAAAGGTGAGAGAGATTTGGTAGCTGGCAACTTTGTACTGGCCAACACTACAAGTTTCAGCATCACCCAAGATGGCGTTGGAAAATGAAAACGAAATGTGATCTCCAAAAAGAGAGAGAGGTTATTGTAGGTCTCTACAACATGGTCCTATAAGAACTAGAATCACATCCATACCTCACATGAGCTTCGAGATATGCCCCATCAAAGATCGCAGCCCTATGGCATTTAGTGACCCTTAGGGACATTCTGGTTCAGTGTGCCTGAGAACGTTCAAGCACTGAAGGGGAGAGGAAGAGGTTGGGGGTAGGGTTTACCCGGCCACCTAGAGCTAATGGAGCAGATAGTTTGATCCCACGAGGAAAGGTGAGAGAGATTTGGCAGTTGGCAACTTTGTACTGGCCAACACTACAAGTTTCAGCATCACCCAAGATGGCGTTGTAAAGTGAAAATGGAATGTGATCTCCAAAAAGCGAGAGAGGTTATTGTAGGTCTCTACAACACAGTCCTATAGGAACTAGAATCACATCCATACCTTGCACGATCTTTGAGATATGCCCCATCAAAGATTGCAGCCCTATGGCATTTAGTGACCCTTAGGGACATTCTGGTTCAGTGTGCCTGAGAATGTTCGAGCACTAAAGGGGATAGCAAGAGGTTGGGGATAGGGTTTACCCGGCCACTCGGAGCTAATGGAGCAGACAGTTTGATCCCACGAGGAAAGGTGAGAGAGATTTGGCAGTTAGCAACTTTGTACTGGCCAACACTACAAGTTTCAGCATCACCCAAGATGGTGTTGTAAAATGAAAACAGAATGTGATGTCCAAAAAGTGAGAGAGGTTATTGTAGGTCTCTACAACACAGTCCTATAGGAACTAAAATTGTATCCATACCTCACACGAGCTTTGAGATGTGCCCCATCAAAGATTGCAGCCCTATGGCATTTAGTGACCCTTAGGGACATTCTGGTTTAGTGTGCCTGAGAACGTTCGAGCATGAAAGGGGATAGGAAGAGGTTGGGGATAGGGTTTACCCAGCCACTTGGAGCTAATGGAGCAGACAGTTTGATCCCATGACGAAAGATGAGAGAGATTTGGCAGTTGCCAACTTTGTACTGGCCCACACTACAAGTTTCAGCATCACCTGAGATGGAATTCTAGAATGAAAATGAAATGTGATCTCCAAAAAGTGAGATAGGTTATTGTAGGTCTCCATAACATGGTCCTGTAGGAACTAGAATCGCATCCATACCTCGCACGAGCTCTGAGATATGCCCTGTCAAAGATCGCAGCCCTATGGCATTTAGTGACCCTTGGGGACATTCTGGATTGGCGTGCCTGAGAACGTTCAAGCACTGAAGGGGATAGGACGAGGTTGAGGATAGGGTTTACCCGGCCACCTGGAGCTAACGGAGTAGACAGTCCGATCCCACGATGAAAGGTGAGAGAGATTCGGCAGTTGGCAACTTTGTACTGGCCCACACTGCAAGTTTTAGCATCACCTGAGATGGCATTGTAAAACAAAAATGGAGTGTGATCTCCAAAAAGTGAGAGAGGTTATTGTAGGTCTCTGCAACATGGTCCTGTAGGAACTAGAATTGCATCCATACCTCACACGAGCTCTGAGATATGCCTCGTCAAAGATCGCAGCCCTATGGCATTTAGTGACCCTTGGGGACATTCCGGATTGGCGTGCCTAAGAATGTTTGAGCAATGAAGGGGATAGGAAGAGGTTGGGGATAGGGTTTACCCGGCCACTCAGAGCTAACAGAGTAGATAGTTTGATCCCACGATGAAAGGTGAGAGAGATTTGGCAGTTGGCAACTTTGTACTGGCCCACACTGCAAGTTTCAGCTTCACCTGAGATGGCGTTGTAAAACAAAAATGGAGTGTGATCTCCAAAAATTGAGAGAGGTTATTGTAGCTCTCTGTAACACGGTCCTATAGGAACTAGAATTGCATCCATACCTTGCACGAGCTCCGAGATATGCCCCGTCAAAGATTGTAGCCCTATGGCATTTAGTGACCCTTGGGGACATTCTGGATTGGCATGCCTGAGAACGTTCGAGCACTGAAGGGGATAGGATGAGGTTGGGGATAGGGTTTACCCAACCATGTGGAGCTAACAAAGTAGGCAATTTGATCCCACGAGGAAAGGTGAGAGAGATTTGGTAGTTGGCAACTTTGTACTAGCCGACATTGCAAGTTTCAACATCACCCGAGATGGCATCGTAAAATGAAAACGGATTGTGATCTCCAAAAAGTGAGAGAGGTTATTGTAGGTCTCCAAAAAGAGTGTTTAAAAATGCAAAAACAATGGGGGGTCCTTTGTATGGTTTTGGAGTTTGACCATTAAAACTAGAAATTGTCCTAGTAGTAAGTGTTGGTAATAGTTTTGAAATTTGATTGTTGAGTTTTGAGAAACCTCAAGTTTGGGATTTTTCTTGTTGGTTTGAGTCTATAATAACCATTTCCATCTGAAAAGTTGAGTGTTGAAACCATTTAAGAAGTATTTGCATAGTTTTCCCTAAAATTTGAGTGCATAAAAAGGGGTATGTGATTGCTCCCAAGGTGGATTTAGTGTTTTCTCCAAACAAGAGTTGCATTTTATGTTTGAAGTCATCTAATATAAGCAAAGTGAAGGTTTTTGAACCATTTTGGGGTACTAGAGACGTTGCAAAGTAAGATTTCTAGAAAGCCCTAGGGTAAAGGGGCTAGAAAGGAGGGTTTTGTAAAAACCATTGTAAAGTTGATCATGAGACCAAAAAAATAGAAGAATCCTTGCATTTGAGTCGTTTCTTAAGACTTTTATGGGTCATGGGAGTTCCAAAAGTCAAGGGATTGTGATTTGCTTTGTAAATGGCCTCAAACTAGGCCTAGTTGGCAGACTGAAATAGCCAGTTTTGAGTGATATTTTACAAAACAAGTGTATTTGGTTTTGGAGTATATTTTAGAGTGATGAAAAGGGTATTTTAATCACCCAATAGTTTAGGAAGTTCTGTGGAAAATTTTGGAGAAAACAACAAATTAGTGACTGGCAAGGGCTAGTTGGAACAAGCCTAGAAGAGGCAAAATTGAGAAAGTGTAAGAGATGAGTTGTTGAGAGTGTGCAAGGAGTTGGAACATGTTAGATGAGATGTTTTGAGATGATCCAAGGTGTTGAGGCCATGATATGATGCCAAGGACGAGTTTTGGTACTTGTATAGGGTGTTCCAACCAAGCTACAAATGCATAGGATAGGACCTTGTAAGGTACTTGCAAATTATGGTTCTAATGCCAAAAAAATAGAACTCTCACCAAACTTGGAAATTTACCTTATCTTTAATGTCAAGGACTGAGTTCAATATAAAGGGCCTACATTCATAGAAGGACAAACAAAATCAAAGGTTGAAGAAGTCACTATCCCATTATAATCTCAGCCAAAAGCTGAAAAGGTTATGGACAGGAGGATGTTGGGATTGGGAGCATAGCACCTATTCCCTTTCCCAGTTTTATGGACAATTGATGGGAACTCAAGTAGATGGGAGAAATTCCAATTTTTTTGAAGCGATAAAGTTTTGTGATGTATTTAGAATATCTAAGATAGACTTATTTTTTATGTGAACTAAACCATTCTTACATTACTATTTAAATGTATTTGTATTGTTATAATAGTTTGATTGTTGGTCATGGTGTAAAATATGTAAAGTTTAGAAATATAAATAGTTCATCATAGAGATATTATATAATTTATTTATTTTAAATAATAGAAATAATCATAACAAATAGATAGAAATAAATAATAATAATTTTATACAAAAAGTTTTAATTTATTTTAAATAATTAAATAATAGAAACATCGTAGAATTAATAATTCAGTATAATCATAACAAATAGACACTAAACAATCCCAAATTCAAACATATGAAGGTCCAACTAGAATAATGACTTTAAATAACCAAATACCAAAGCCAAACAAAGGAAATGGGACTTTTACCTTAAATGAATAAATTACATGAAGAAGGGTGGCTGGCTATTTGGAAATCTACTTATTTTTCTTCTCTCCCTCCTGTCATCCAAGAGAACATGCAATGAAAGAAAAATATTGTCACAATAAGAAAATATGAAAAATATTGTTCTAGCTTTAAAAAAATTGGAGACATCAAAACATAAAATCTATGATTTAAACTAAATCTCATCACTTACGCATCATAACAATACGGTCCACCTTAGTCATGTGGACAGTCTTGGGGAAGAGGTTGCAACAATGTATTTGGATCCAATTGATCACTCGTTCTCTCTCTCCCTCTCTCTGTATTCAATCTAATGAGCCAACTGGATCTGCTCGACATTTTAATGTCTCAAGTATTGCCTCGTGGTCTGACTCGCGAACTCTCCAAAGATTCTTATTATGTGGTTTTCCACCATATTTTATAAAGTGACATTTGATGCGACAATAAGATTTGAATAATGAAGAATCTTCCTCTCTGTTTGCCAATCCTCGAATAACCACAAGTTAGGGTTCTTCATAGAATATCGTCTAAGCCATGTGCCGGTTACAACCACCACACCGACATGGTACTCTAAACCTTCACCATCTATAACCGAGTGATCCAATTTTTGTTTGGCTTGAACACAATGACACAAATAATAATATGTCCCTTCTTCATTGTCTTCAGGTGCAATAACAGCAAAAACAGGGCCTGCAGTGACAAATGTACAAAATGCGATCATTAATTCAGAAAATACTTGCGTAAAAGTTATAAAGTTACATTTTGAAATTACAAAAATATATATATATATATATATATTACCAAGTTGCACTAGATCAGAAAAGCGATCAAAGTCAATAGACGATTCCATCTGTACCATTTCCAGTGCTTGTGGGGGATGATAGGTGTCAATTGGGTCCAAAACCCGTATATCCCATTTGTCCACCCATTCAGTCGACTCACAGTCATCCCAATTTTCCTCTGCACATGATGGACAATAGCATGCCATTTTTTGTGTGTGGATACTCCATGAACCTGCATCAGAGCTTCTAAAAGAGTGCAACTCACTGGATCTTGTTAGTGTGCAACAATCCTGATATGGTGCAATGTAAGTATTATCTATCAACCAAAAAAATCTACGAACCGTAGACTCACCTTCCTTACCTGGACCCATTGTAGCGTTACACTACTGGACAATGGATTTTGCATCTGTCAATATTGCTCCATCTTTGTACTTTAGTTCTTCACTAGCTAAGGCTCTTTTGATGCATGTGCTTGCACCATCGTGCTCTCCCTTTCCATGACCAGCCTCTATGAAATTCCACATGTATTTAATTCTACACAACTTGTGCATCCTGCTCAACCAATAGAACATCCATGCATTCTTGAATTGAGATGCACAATTGCCTGACCAAATAATGTGCTGATGATATGTGATGCCCCTGTTAGCCAAATCTCCATAAAATAGTTGAAAACAACCATGTATGAACTCCGTAGAATGTGATCGATCATCACTGATGTAAAAATGGTACTCCCTCAAAATTTTCCTATCATCCTCTGTACTTGTAGGTGAATGCATGAATGTTATGTGAACAAATATGGAAACCTGTTGAGAAGTATAATACTTTTCTTGCACCTCATTTTGTGGTTGTAGTGTGTAGTTCTCTACGAAATCTACAACCGAAACAATGGTATCCAGTGGAAACGTATCCTTGCACAATTTGAATTGCAAATCCAGCTATCGATCTCTATGGATATGCCTTGCATACTCGTAAATAATATTTTCACGAAAAATCTTCATGAACTCATACACTGAAATCTTTTCAATGACTAAATCACATCTTTTACCATGTTTCCCATCTTTTAGAGCATATGTCACTGTCTTAAATTTTCCATAATCTACTATTTCATTTCCAATTGCATGTGTACTATCCATATGTTGACAAGTTGATAAAAGTTGCAAAGAACCACAAAATAAGCACGTACCATCCAAGCATGATGTCTTGTAAAATTGTTGTTCGTCCCTTATTTCACATAAAATGTTGGATATGAATTCCCTTGAAGATCTTGGTGGCTCATTTATGTCACAATCCTGCAAAACAAACTGAGAATGCAAAATTACGCATATATGCCTAAAAACATCAAAATGGTTAGAAAATTCAATATGTATCCTACAACAACAAGTTGTGCGTGTGTGATTTATCTTCACATAAAAAGGTTTACCCATCTCAAAAAATCTTTGACTTATTTGAATTTGAGGATACATACCAATAAATTTTGCAAAAAATTGTGTCTGAGTTGTGTCCAAAAAATGTTTCGCATGTGGCTCGCGATTTTGGCTACCAATCCTCCTTCTTACAACATCTCTTTGATTAGGGGAAACACGTGTGTTATTTTTCCAAAAATATTTAATCAATGATTTCAAGGCTTCACTAATTTCTTTATCCTTTCGCGGTAGTCTACCACTAAATGTCCATAACTCATTTTTTGTTAGATCTTCCAATCTCTCACGCCTTAGCATGGCTCTCCTTAGAGTACCTCTACCAATTTTTAATATTTTGTTTGTCTTTCTCATGAGTCGAGCTTTCTTCATTTGGCTACTTACTATTGTCAATGTAAGTACTCGTCTTGCGATATTACTATCTTTGGTGCGTGATTTAGAACCCATTTTGTCATAAGCATTCATTAGATTCTTTACAATGTTTTTTTTCATTTGAATCATCCATCGTTCTTAGCCCAAGAATCTTCATGATAGGCCTAAATTTTAAATTTCTCATCATTTCAACAAATAATTGGCATTGACCTGTAATATTTAATTCATCAAAAAATAATCTCCACATACGATTAACTTTTCGTTGACAAGTACGCTTGCTAATCTTGTCAGGCATTGATTTCAAAATGTTACTATCAATATCAATCAAATATTTTGGTCTTCTAAAACGAATTCTAGAAGGTGTTATAATCTCTTCAATTCTCTCAACATTTTGAACATCAACATAAGGTTGAGTGTATTACGTACCTTGAACTAAAGATGATGTGCCTTGGCAATAAGATGCAAAAGATGGAATATCACCTACTTGATGTGTTGATGTTGTGCCTTCAACATGACATGATGGAGTGTGTATATTGTCGGATCTACAAATTGGTGTCTCTTCAACATGAGAGGACGATATGACTTCAACATTGGAAGATGGTGTAGCGGACGATATGACTCCAACATTAGAAGATGGTGTAGCTTCACAATTCAATTATCTTCTTGAGCGTAACAGTCTCATTCATTCTCTTTGTCTTTCCAATTCTTCTTCTTTGTTTCTTGATACCGGTGGTTCTTGATCCTCTTCAAAAGTCAATTCTTCATTATTGCTTTGCAATTTTCTTTGCTCACATAGTAATTTCATTTTATCTCTTTTAATTGCCAAATCTCTCTCCCTATCTTCATTTGTTTTATTTTTTGGTTTCTTCCTTGGCATGATGATGATTTCTACATGTCAAATTATTCAAACATTTGAATTACTTAAAATGTGTAAATTACAAATTATTCAAATACATATAAAAATTATAATTATTTGAATGAATACACAATATATATATAAAATGACTTGCCAAATTTCTAACCATTTCGAAATAACATTTCATTGAAACATACAAATTTCAATGAATTCACTATATATTAAACATGTCAAATTATAATCAAATTTGTATCTATATATCAACAAACAATATTTAAAATAGATTGCACTAACCTTTTCTATACAAGGAATATTCAAAAAGTCTTCAAATCGTGTATCCAATGATTGAATTTGGTGTTTGCTAGCTTCCAAAAGTGTTTGCCACCTTGAAATAGTGTTTGTTAGCTTGAAATAGTGTTTGCCACCTTGAAAGAGTGTTTGTTGTGTTGAAACCCGCAATTTCTATCGGGATAACATAGTGCAGAACAGAACAAAAGCAGAGAATGAATGAAACGAACCCCAAAGTTTCTTTTTGACCATTTTTAGGTGATTTCACATAGTGCGTACGTGCTATAGCGCGTACACACTATATGAGAACACATCACTCTCCACCCTCCCTACTCTCTCTCTCTCTCTCTCCCTACTCTCTCTCTCTTCCTACTCTCTCTCCCCCTACACTCTCTCTCTCTCCTCTCCCATCCTTTACTCTCTCTCGCTCTCCCTCTCCCACTGCCTACTCTCTCTATCTCTCTCACCCTCTCTCCTCTCCCATCCCCTACTCTTTAGATCTCTCACACACACTCCTATCCTCCCTCTCCCACTTCTTACTCTCTCTCTCTGCCACCTCCTACTCTCTCTCACACTCTCTCCCATCCCCTACTCTCTCTTACACACACTCCCATCCGCCCCTCTCTCCCATCCGCTACTCTCTCTCTCTTGGGATACTCTCTCTCTCCCCTCTCCCATCCCCTAAACTCTCTCTTTTGCAAGTACACACTCCCATCCCCCTCTCTCTCTCCCCTCTCCCATCCCTTACTCTCTAGATCGCTCACACGCACTCTCATCCCTCTCTCTCCTCCTCTCCCACTCCCTCTCCCACCACCTACTATCTCTCTCTCTCAAGTTCTCTCTCTCCCTCTCTACTCTCTCTCTCTCCCATCCCCTACTCTTACTCTCTCTCTCTCTCCAATCCCCAACTCTCTCTCACACTCTCTCTCATCCCCTACTCTCTCTGAAACTCTCTCTCATCCTTTCACTCTGTCTCTCTCATCTTGTAATCACTCTCTCTCTGCCACCTCCTACTCTCTCTCACACTCTTTCCCATCCTTTCACTCTGTCTCTCTCATCTCGTACTCTCTCTTTGTCACCCCCTACTCTCTCTCACACTCTCACACTCTCTCTTATCCCCTACTCTCTCTCTTTCACACATACACATGCACACACACACACTCCCATCCCCCCTCTCTCTTCTCTCCCATCCCCTACTCTCTAGATTTGTCACACGCACTCCCATCCCTCTCTCTCCTCCTCTCCCACTCCCTCTCCCAGGTCACCTACTATTTCTCTCTCTCAAGTTCTCTCTCTCTCCCTCTCTACTCTCTCTCTCCCATCCCCTACTCTTACTCTCTCTCTCCCATTCCCAACTCTCTCTCTCACTCTCTCCCATCCCCTACTCTCTCTCACACTCTCTCCCATCCTTTCACTCTGTCTCTCCCATCTCGTACTCTCTCTCTCTCTGTCGCCCCCTACTCTCTCTCACTCTCTCCCATCCTTTCACTCTATCTCTCCCATCCTTTCACTCTGTCTCTCCCATCCCGTACTCTCTCTCTGCCACCCCCTACTCTCTCTCACACTTTCACACTCTCTCCCATCCCCTACTCTCTCTCTTTCATAGATACACACTCTCTTATCCCCCCACTCTCTTCTCTCCCATCGCCTACTCTCTACATCTATCACGCACACTCTCATCCCCCCTATCTCTCTCCCTCTCCCTCTCCTACCGCCTACTAGATCTCTCTCTCTCTCAAGTTCTCTCTCTCCCTCTCTACTCTCTCTCTCTCCCATCCCATCCCTTACTCACTCTCTCTCTCTCCCATCCCCTACTCTCTCTCACACTCCCATCCCCTAATCTCACTCTCTCTCTCCCATCCCGTACAAGCTCTCTCCGCCACCACCTACTCTCTCTCACACTCTCACACTCTCTCCCATTCCCCCTCTCTCTCTCCCTCTCCCACTCCCTCTCCCACTGCCTACTTTCTCTCCCCCATCCCCTACTCTCTCTCTCCCTTCTCCCATCCCCTACTCTCTCTCTTTCATAGACACACACTCCCATCCCCCCCTCTCTCTCTCCTCTTCCATCCCCTACTCTCTAGATTTGTCATACACACTCCCATCCCCCCTCTCTCTCCCTCTCCCACTCCCTCTTGCACCACCTACTATCTCTCTCTCTCTCAAGTACTCTCTTTCCCTCTTTACTTTCTCTCTCCCATCCCCTACTCTCACTCTCTCTCTTCCATCCCCTACTCTCTCTCACACTCTCTCCCATCCCCTACTCTCTCTCTCTCTCTCTCTCTCTCTCTCTCTCTCTCTCTCTCTCACCCCCATCCTGTACAAGCTCTCTCTACCACCCCCTACTCTCTCTCAAACTCTCACACTCTCTCCCATCCCCTACTCTATCTCTCTTATACACATTCCCATTCCTCCCCTCTCTCTCTCACACACTCCCTCTCCCATTGCCTACTCTCTCCCATCCCCAACTCTATCTCTCTTACACACTTCCATTCTCCCTCTCTCTCTCCCTCCCACTCCCTCTCCCATCGCCTACTATCTCTCTCTCTCTCTCTCCCTCTCTCTCCCATCCCCTACTCTCACTCTCTCTCTTTGCCACCCCTACTCTCTCTCACACTCTCACACTCTCTCCCATCCCCTACTTTCTCTCTTACACACACTTCCATCCCCCCTCTCTCTCCCTCTCCCACTCCCTCTACCATTGCCTAATCTCTTTCTCTTCCATCCACCCTCTCTCTCCCTCTCCCACTCCCTCTGCCATTGCCTACTCTCTTTCTATCCCATCCCCTACTCTCTCTATCTCTCTCTCCCCTCTCTCATTCCCTACTCTCTCTCTTTCACACACACCCATCCCCCCTCTCTCCTCTCCCATCCTCTACTTTTTCTCTCACTCACTCTCCCTCTCCCACTACCTACTCTCGCTCTCTCTCACTCTCTCTCTCTCTCTCTCTCCCTCTCTACTCTCTCTTTGCTACCCCCTACCCTCTCTCACATTTTCACACTCTCTCTCTTTCTCTCTTACACACATTTCCATCCCCCCTCTCTCTCTCCCTCTCCCACTCCCTCACCCATTGCCTACTCTCTCTTCCATCCCCTACTCTCTCTCAAGCTACTCTATCTTCCCCCTCTCCCATTCCCTACTCTCTCTCTTTCACACACATGCACTCTCATCCTCCTCTCTCTCGCTCTTCCTCTCCCACTCCGTCTCCCACCACCTACTCTCTCTCTCCCCCATCCCCTACTCTTAATCTCTCTCTCCCAACTTGTACTCTCTCTCACACTTCCTCTCTCTCCCATCCCATACCTTCAATCTCTCTCCCCCATCCTATACTCTCTCTTTGCCACCTCTACTCTCTCTCTCACACTTCCTCTCTCTTGCAGCTTGTACTCTCTTTGCCACCCCTACTCTCTCACATTTCCTCTATCTCCCATCCTATACTCTCTCTGCCACCCCTACTCTTTCTCACTTCCTCTCTCCCCTCTCCCATCCCCTACTTTCTCTCTATCTCTCTCACACACACAAATAGCCATTCCCTCACCCCACCCCCCCTAGCTCTCTCTTGGTTTTGGTTTGCAATTTAGGTCTCAATAGTGCATACGCACTATAGCGCGTGCGCACTACCTCGAATTCACTAGCATTTTAATAGCGCGTGCGCGCTATAAAGCTCACACGCTATTCAAAGCTTTGCATTAAAACCAAGCCTAAGGCTTGGTTTTGCCTTGGAGATCCAACCCAAAGGTTTGGAGTTTATAAACAGGTCTGAGACGTGTTTTCCAGCAAACATACAAAAAATGATTGATTTTTCTTGTGTGCTACCCTTCAAGATTCCTCGTGGTTGGGTATCGATAAGATCAGGTTACATAACATTATAGGTCTCTATGTTAGCTATCTAACCATATAATTTATTTTTAATTTGAACTATTTTAAGTCTTTCATCTATAATTTCTTTTGAATGTATATTCATTTTTTGTCAAAAACCACCATGTACTAATTGGGCTGTAGATTTTAGCTCATTCATCGAATTTTGTAAGAACTTAGTTTTTTAGAAACTAGACTCCATTCTACACACTTTGAAAAAAAGAAGTTTTGATTTTAGATTAGTTTTCAATCATTTCTAGGGGGAGCACACAGATATTTCACCTTTTTGGGATGGGTCTAATTTAAAAATTCATTAAAAAAAAAATACACATTATAAAATTACCCGAAAAATCTAGGATAAACTACATAGTGTTAGGTAACTTTTGACCAGAGCGATTAAAGAATTTCAAAAAAAAAGTTAAAATTTTAGGGGGGCCACACTTTGTACTATGTTATGTTTTTTTGGAATAAACAGTACCACTTTCTGTGGCCCCCTTTTTTGAGGACCTAAAACTAAACCATTTTGAAAAAAAAATAGTAGTTTAGAAACTAGATTCAAAGGACTACAACTTTTGTTTTTTTCATATCTTAAAATTTTAAGCGTAACTATCTTCAAATTCTTGTTGAAGTCCAGAATTTGCTGATTTCAGGAAAAAGGTGTCCACTTATACCCCCCTTTTGGCACCACAACTTGGTGCACTTACCCTTAAACCTTCTCACTTTTCATGCCAATAGCAGTCTCCTATGTTTGGCCACTAAATGAAGAAATACCTTAGACCTCTTGTCTAACTTAGGTTCTCGAACATGACCAACCTTGCTTCTGACCAATCCCCTCTATAAGTAGGGAATTTAGATCTTTTTTCGTTCATCCTCCATCGTCCATTTTAGGCTTAGGTAGTATTAGGTAGGATTCAATGAATCTACCCATCTTTTCATTTTAGACCCTCTAGAAACTTCTACTTGAATCCACTTTGAATTCGCCTCAAAATGATTTACCATGAATTTTGTGTCACCAACTCATCATAGTTATCTCCCACATGCTTTACAAAATTCAAGAAAACAAAATAGTCAGCTCAGATTTGTCAAATTCATCATTTAACACAAATATTGGCACTCGACATCAATATGTTGTCACTCGGCTTCCATATTGTTCTTCCACACATCATCCACTAGATAACTTGACAAACACTAAAGTTCACTGGTTCTTAGCATCAACTAAACTTTACTCGGCTTACATTGTGTCACTGAGCATACACTAAAATTTGACTTTTCTTGACTCCAACTAATTTTTTGCTCAACTTGCACTAACTTTTCTCAGCACCTATTCTCCACTTGATCAAGCTTGGCAAACTCAATTCTTCTTTCTTGCTCTTCTAGACTTTGTCAGTGTATCCAACTTTACAACCTTAAGTAGATAATCAATGCACTAAATCATCATTGTCTTAACTAATCTTTGTACTTATTTTCTTTACCATAACTCAACCTTTCCTCTAGGTGCTCTTGTTATCGTAGTTGATCAAATCCTCTTCATCAATCAAACAAATGATAGTACTCAAATCATCTAAGCAATTGTCTTACAAACAAATACTAGTTTGACATCAGTGACAAAACAATGATTGAAACATATTCTCATACTTGTATCAATCTATTTTCAACTATTAAGATTTATTTTGAATTCAAGATAATTTGATTTTACAATAAATTAAACACTAAAAATAAATTAAATAATAATTTTTAAAATAGTTATGTTTTTTTTCCTATGTATAAATTATGTGTAAAAGTTATGAAGGTTATTAGTATTCCACTATAATGAAACAATGAAAATAATTAGATAAGAGAAAGAATAACAAAAGAATTATATTATTGGATTAACATGATATTTGATCCTAGAAGCAAGATCTTAATTCAGTCAAAAATGTAATATTTTCAAAAAAACTAAGAATGTTAATTTTATTAATTCATACAAAAGTTTTGCGTATAGATATATAATCAAAGAAATTTTAAAACTGAACTTGTTCAATGATGCTTCTAGTCATTTTGTTCCATTTGCAATGTCTATTACACAACAAAATACACCAAGGTTTACAGGGCCAAATAATGTGACGTTGAAGTTCTTGATTTTTTATTCTCTTAATTTTGTTTGCCATCATGCAATCCCTCATCAAAGATGGTCAAATACTCTCTTCAAAATAGTGATTCATCATCAATAGTGATCTATTTATGAGTTAATGGTGAGATCCCAACGCCCCATAGAACCTACAAGACCAAAATAACTTCCACAAGAAAGAAAATGGCAAGAATAGCTTGCTTCAACAATGTAATATTTTTCTATTCTCTAGCACTTTCCCTCATCTTGATGATGGATTTTTGCATGTGTTAAAAATTTTGACACAATCAAAATTTCTAAACAAGGTGATGCATTATGAATGGATTATGGAAATCTCATGACATTAATGTAATATTAATTGATTGTATATGAAATATACATGAGAGACCTTAATCAAAAAGGAAGGTGAGAGATAAGACTAGAGAGGATGTTGACATGTGTTGTAATCCAATGTTATGAAAAAAATATTATATGACTTAGATAACTAAAATTAAACAAAAGTCGTAAAGATAAGATATTATATGTTCCTATTTGAACAGCTAAGACTTATAAAAGAATGCCTAGCACTTAAGTAAATTAAAGTCACGTAAATAATGTTGATTTTTATTTTTTGTGTAGCTTGGAAGGTGGGGTTTCTTTAAAGAAACTCGAGTTGGATGTTTAGCAACAACTTTAGTTTTTTTTTTTTTTTTTAATAGAATAATTATGAGTTTGTGAGGTTGCGTAAAGAAAGAGTGATTTTAAAGCCAAAGAAAACAAGGAAAGTTTCTTTCCTTTCTTGCTAAGTAAAGTAGTTGAGATTTATATGTAAAGTTTCTATAGAAAACTCAATTGTATTCTAGAAGAGAAAGTTTTATAGTAGGCTGAATAGAAGATCCAACAATTACAGGTTTTTTTCCAAAATTGGGGTTTCCTGGGTATATCTATTTTATTGTCTATGTGTGTTTGGCTTATGTTATTTTGCTTCTGCTATTTAGTTTTAGTTCATTAACCTGGAGTATTAATTGTTATAAATTAGATAGAGCTTCTTTTTGTGAATTTATTGTGCAATTGATATGTAATCAGGTTATAAGAAATTAACATTGTATCAGAGCAATAAACTATGAATACAAAACCAAGATTTGTGATGCAGATTTTAGAAGAATTTTAAAAAATTAGATTTTTGAGTGCAGGCTTTCTTGTGGTTGTGGAAACTAATGTTCGATACGAAGACAAACTTGAGGGTGCATCTAACTTCTTATAATGGAAGTTTTGAATTGCATATGTTCTCAAGGAGAAATAGGTTGTGGATCTATGCTAGTATAGCAGTGAAACCACATGCAAATGATCCTATTGCTTTAATTTCACATGAAGTCAAGGAGGAAAAAGCTCAAAGAATCATTCTTGATGGAGTAAGAGATCATTCAATTCCTCATCTATCAGGGAAAGAAACTACCAAGATGTGGGATATGCTCACAAAACTCTATTAGAGCGACAAATAGAGTCATAAGATGATGCTCAAGGACAAATTGCATAATACTAAGATGTCCAAAAGCAAGAGTGTGACCTCTTATTTGTCCAAGCTGACACAAGTCAAAGATGAGTTGGTTGTTGTTAAAGAGACAATTGTTGAAGATGAGTTGGTGCATATAGTCTAAAATGGCTTTTTGAAGCACTAGGAAGTTTTTATCAAGTGTATGGTCGACCAAGATCGGCTACTTGATTGGGAAAGACTTTGGGATGATTTTGTTCAAGAATAAATCCATCAAGGTTCTCAAGGAGGAGGCCAAACAAAGAAGGCTCAAGACAAATAAAATCATGTTCTTTCCAACAAGGGTAACAAGAAGCTTAATCAAGGGAAAACATAAGGTTCTTCTACTAAGAGTAGGTAGAAGAAAGATCAAAACAAGATTAAAAAAAATTGCTACCATCAGATGGGTCACTATGTCAATCAATGTCTGAATAGAAATAAGAAAAGGGGCAATCAAAAGAATCAAGTTGTTGCTATAGCTAAGGTGAGCAAGTTTGCATCACAATTTGAGAATGAGTCTTCACTCATTGCCTACCTGTCAAGCTCAGTTGCCAACAAGGTTTGGTATATTGATAGTGGGGCTTCTTGCCACATGACAGGAGTCAGAGATTGTTTCACCAAGTTGGAGGAGAAGAAGTTGGATTTCTATATAGAGCTCAAGAAAAATGCCAAGTACCATGCAACTAGTGTTGGCACTGTCAAGTTTCAGAGCGAGTCTAGCAAACCCTTGTTGGTGGAGGAGGTGTTGTATGTTCCTGGCATGACAAAGAATATAATTTTGGTTTCTACTTTGGAAGACAAGGGTTACATTGTAACCTTTGAAAGGAGAAAAGTTTATATTAGTCCCAAGGATTCCAGATTTTCAAAAGTGATTAGAGTTAGACATGGCAACTTATTTCAGTAATAGTTTGTACCCGCACAAGCATTGGTAAGCAATTGTAAAGGGGAAGGAGAATTGCAGCATAGGAGGATGGATCATCTTCACCATGGAGCACTTAATGTGCTCAAGGAAATAGTGACAGGGTTTCCTGAGATGAAGACAGAAAAGAATGAGGTATGTAAGGGTTGTGCTCTTTGGAAATATGCCAATACCAATTTTCCAAGTAGTGATAGTAGATTTAAAGAGATTTTGGATCTCGTACACTTAGATGTGTATTGGCCTATGTCAATAGGATCCCTAAATGGTTATGATTATTATGTTACTTCCATTGATAATTTCTCTAGGAAGACATGGATATATTTTATGAAGAACAAGGATAAGGTCTTTAGTAAGTTCAAAGAGTTTAAGGCTCTCGTGGAAAACCAAACAACGAGAAAGATCAAGATACTGATGTCTAATAATGGAGGTGAGTATACCTCAAATGCCTTCAAAGATTTTTGTGCTTAGGAAGGTGTCAAGGAAGAGTTGACATTTCCATACAACCCTCAACAAAATGGGGTTGTTGAGTGGAAGAACATGACTATAGTTGGAGCAGTCAAGGCCATGCTTCATGATCAAGACTTGCCTTGATTCCTATGGGAAGAAGCTTGCAATAAAGTTGTATATTTATAGAATAGGAGTCCTCACAAAGTATTGGGAAAATTGACTTTAGAAGAGGCATTTAGTGGTAAGAAACTAGATTTGGGTCATATTCACAGTTTTGGATGCCTTGTGTATTGCCACATTCCTATGGAGAAAAGAATGAAGTTAGAACCAATTGCAGAGAAGGGTATCCGTGTTGGGTATAGTGAGACTTCTAAGGCTTATCAATTTTTCATTCCTTCCCTAAGGAAAATAGTTGTTCGTAGAGAAGTAAGTTTTGAGAGGCAGAGGGCTCTTTAGAAGTCTAGCATCTTGATCAGTGAGGAGGAGAAATCATCCACAATTGAGGTAGCATAATTTCCCCAAACTTTAGTCACTCAAGCTGGAGAGAAAGACAAGAAAATTGAATAGGATGATCAAGAGGATCAAAGGAATCGTTAGCCCTATATCTCTATTACAAAGAAGAGGAAAAATAGGGCAGCTAAGAAAACTTTGAGAGAGGCTCAGGAATATGTTGGTGATCCACAAGATTTAGTTAAATAGAGTAAGGCTCCCAAACATTATTTTGATTATGTAGCACTTATGAGTGAGTTCATTGAAGTTTGGAAGGATGCTATGGTGGAAGAGTATTCTTCCATCATGAAGAATAGTGTGTGGGAGATAGTACCACGACCAAAAGACAAGATCGTGGTGGGCTCAAGATGGTTGTATAAGATTAAGCATGTTGCAGATGGTAGTGTGGAAAAGTTCAAAGGTCATCTTATGGCTAAGGGGTTTTCTCAAAAGGAAGGAATTGAATATGATGAGACATTTTCTCCAGTAGCCAAGTACTCTTTGATAAGAGCTATAATTTATGTGGATGCATAGATGGGGTGGAAGATTCACCAAATGGATGTTAAAACAATATTTCTCAATGGAATAATTGAGGAAGAAATTTACATTGAGTAGCCTGAAGGATTTGAAGCACATGGGAGGGATTCTCATGTTTGCAGGTTAAAAAGAGCACTATATGGACTCAAGCAAGCTCCTAGGGTGTGGTATTCACATATTGACAATTACTTGCATAGTGTGGGCTTCATTAAAAGTGAGGCAGATTCAAACTTATACTATGTTGGGTGAACTTCTCATACTGTTATTGTATGTTGATGACTTATTTCTCCAAGGGCCAAAGGAGTTCATATCATATTGCAAGCGAGATCTTGCAGGAGAATTTGAGATGAAGGATTTCCAAGGTTGATGCACTACTTTCTGGGATTAGAGTTGTGGCAAAAAGAGGGAGAGATTTTTATTAAACATGGGAAACACTTAATTGATATCTTGAAGCGATTCAAGATGGAGGATTGTAAGCCCATGTCAACACTACTCATGACCAATTGGAGAAAGATTGATGCTTCTGGATCAGAAGTAGTGGACCCTACTGTACACAGACAATTGATAGGCTCTCTTATGTATCTGGTCAATACTAGGCCAGACATTTGTTTGCAATGAACTCTCTCAGTTAGTTTACGGTGGAACCTAAACATGTGCAATAGATAGCTGCAAAACAAGTTTTGAGATATCTTTGAGGCACAGTTGATTACGGGCTAAAATATGTTCAACAGGATGGAGTGAAGCTTGAGGAGTTTACTAGTGCAAATTGGGCGGGCAATAAAATTGACATGAAGAGCACTTCACGATGTCGTTTCAACTTGGGATAGGAGTTGTCTCTTGGTTTAGCAGGAAACAAAGTCAATTTCACAAAGTTCTAGAGAGGCTAAGTATATGGCTACCAACATGGCTACATGTAAGGCTATCTAGCTTCGTAAACTTCTAGTTGGGCTCTTTGATCAGAAACTAGATCCTACAATCATTTACTATGATAATCAGAGTTGCATCAAACTTTTTGAGAATCTAGTGTTTCATGACAAGTCCAAGCACATTGAGATCAAGTACCACTTCATCAGAGATTGTGTGAAGAAGGGGATAATGAAACTTCAGTACATTCCTATAGAAGAACATATAGCAGACATCCTAACAAAGACTTGGGTGAAGAATAGTTTGAATTCTTAACAGATAAGTTGTGTGTTGTGCAAAACACCTTCCTCACTAAGAGGGAGTGTTGTTTATTGTTTTTTATGTAGATTGGAAGGCAAAGTTTCTTTAAAGCAACTCAAATTGGATGTTTATCAACAGGTTTAGTTTTTCTATTATTCTATAGAATATTTATGAGTTTGTGAGGTTGCATAAAGCAATAGTGATTTTATGTGATTTTAAAGCCAAAGAAAGCAAAGAAAGATTTTTCCTTGGTTGCTAAGTAAAGCAGTTAGGCTCTATATATGTAAAGATGTTGTAGCAAACTCGATTGTATTCTGGAAGAGAAAGTTTGTTGTTACACTGAATAGAAGATTCGACAATTGTATGTTTTTCTCCAAAATTGGGGTTTCTTGGGTATATGTGTGTTATTGTTTGTGTGTGTTTGGCTTCTATTAATTTGCTTCCACTATTTAGTTTTAGTTAATTAACCCAGAGTATTAATTATTATAAATCAAATAGAGCTTCTTTCTGTGAATTTATTGTGCAATTGATTTGTAACTAAGTTATAAGAAATTAACAAATAAGTATTTTATTAAGAACTATATAGGTACAAGACCTTATTTACACCAACAATTCATTGTGATTTAAAATTAACCTTATCAAGATTAATTGGCTAATTTTTTTGAACAACTACTACATTCATAATTACAAATATTATTTATAAGAATAATTTCAAATACAAAAAGTTCAAATAAATAACAATATAAATGATAAAATTAAAGAAAATGTAATGTTATTTGACTTATTAACTTCAAACCTTAAAGTTTTTTAGCTAGAATGGATGGCAAGAACACAAACTTGTTTAACGACAACATAAAGTTAATTTATTGAAGAATGTAAACAAATGAAAAGGCTGAATTTGGTTACAAATTATTAAACTTAGCATATAACTGGTATTCCAAATTTTGTGGTTTATCTTGGAGATGTTATCATAGACAATAATTTGGCTATTAGAAATGCAACCAAGTACTCAAGCAAGGCATTTCACCTGCCAAGAATAGTAACATTCCTTGGGATTGCCAAGCATTCTGTGTCCATATTCTTCTTTGGCCACACGTAGTGTCAAATTTAAATGTCTACCCATAATTTCTACAAACTTAAATTTAAGGAGTATTTATTTGCAAATCAATGCACATGAATGGTTGTGATTCTATATTTTTTTGTTAATTTTAATTCTCAATTTTGGAGCATTGAACATAATTTTCTTTATTTTATTTCTCCTAAGTTGACCTAGCGTTGGAGAACTTGTACTCTTGAAAGAAAAGGAGAGAGGTCACGAGTTCAAATCCCACTGGGGAGTAGGGTGTGTATGCCTCATCAATATCCTAGTGAAAGTTTTTTTTTTTTTCAAATATTGAAAATCAATTTTTAAAATGTCTTTCTAAACAATATAAAATTTAAAAGAGTTACGAATTTTATTATGTTTGAATTATTAGAAACACATATCAATTATCACTTATTATGTTTTAATTCATTAATTAATTGACTTAGTCAAATCCGTAAATTAGGAACTACTAACTAAATAATTGCTTAAATATGATATAAAATTCTTCATCGTATACATTTTTTTAAAATGATAGACAAATTTCAAACAAATAAATAACAATTAAAAAACAAATTGCCTCACGCCTAAGTCAACATTCAAATTAATTCCTAAATTGCGCCAACACGAATCTCAAATCATAAACTAATTAAAAGAGGAATATTCTCTTGTCAGATCAAACAAAAAGCAATTGCCACACTCCACGAAACAATCATATGACCCAACTTTGGATGCTCTGTTTATAACATTATATCAATAAAAGCGTGACGCGCACAATGAAACCGCTTTTCAGACAGAATTTGGTGACGCGGCACGCCCACGACCCATGAATAAAGCGTGACGCATATAATTTAGGAAAAACAATTCTCCGATAACAAAGGTAAACCTAATGAAACATTTTCATCATTGTGATTTGGCTTTTTTAAGCTTGAATCAATATAAGAAGATAAAACAAATTTTTAAATAAAATAAACAGTTAATAAGATCTGTCAGATCTCTACAGAGGCAGATGATGAAGACCCAGGAAATTAATCCGTTGGAGTAAATGCACCATTAATGTTCCCACTTTCTCTTTCTAATTAATTTTTCTAACAGACACTATTCTATTTCTAAAGTTTGAAAGTTGATTTATTTTTAAAATAATTTTTAATCAATAAAAACTTTTTTTCAATTGGCGGTTTCTATTTTCCTGGGATTTTATTTATTTTTTAATTTAAAAATAACAATTATAAAATATGTAGTAGTCTGTAAAAAGTTCTATAAAGGTCGCGGTCGCCATGAAAGGATTTATCGGGTGCCTAATTTGGAGGAAGGTTCAGGGCCGCCATAAGGTGCCCAATTTGCAATCCAGCATGAGCTCTTCAATTCTCTGGTAAAATTCCTCCACATAATCATTCGGCAACACAACATTTCGAGGGCACTGTCAAGGCGGTGCAAGACACAATTCCCCATGAAGGCTTCTCTGCTGCACTTCTTGGCAAACACTATCTTCTTCTCAAGCCCTCCCAAATCATTCCCAGTGTTGCTCTACAAGTTGCGATTAATTTTGGCCGGTAACAATATGCAGGTTACATGCGCAATTGATTCACCTGGGAGAATTTTATTGCAGCGGATCTGTCGATCAACTTGTGCCAGTATGGAAGGGAAGGGTTTCCCCATGGGAGCTTTGCACATTCGTATGTTGCAGTACTGAAAGGGCAAAACGTACTCATGAACCATCTGAACTATGCTTTCGGGATCTTCTTCCACAACAGAAGAATTATCCCGCACTGATGATTTGCTCATGGCTGCAGATCAGCCAAACTAACATACCCATGTCACTAAACTATGAAAACCCATCTAATCAATCACCCCGGGTTCGACTCTTTTGCACTCCAAAACACACCACAATGCTGCTGCAAGCTAAAAGCAGAGTTGAAAAGAAACCCCAATGGAAAGTGAAACTCTTTCCATCCGACGCGAGGCCTTTCTTATAGCCCCATTTTCTTCTCATCCATTCAAGGAAATTGCAAGATTAGGACAAAGTCCTACAAAACAATAAACTCGTCTCTGTCCAACTCAAACAGAGCAAACAAACCATGCATAATTCTCTCAATTCCCACCAAAATGTATGATTTTAAGTTCCCATTCCTGCCCACAACTCCTCGTGCTTTCAAATTGGATGGTGGGAATTCATCCCTACAACGGCGGAGGCACAGGATTGCTGCTACTGTTGGCGGCAGTTAGTTAATTGGCGGAAAAAAGAGGTGGTGGGGATTTGAGTTTTTTCTAATTAATTTCACTGTCGGATTTGTTGTTCTCTAAACGTTTCCAAACTGTGGTCCCACAGAAAATGAAATGGCTGTGAACATAAACTGGATCTTGAACGGAGCACAATGTGAAATGGTAGCTGGGTATGGAAGGAAGAAAAGCCAACTGCCGTGTCCACAGAATATTGTGACTGACAAGGCAACGAAAATTGGAACTTCATCATGTTGGTTTCATAATGTTAGTTTCAACTAAAATATTGATTAGGCTTTCAACTAGTCCTATAGTCCACTTTTTTTTTTTTTATTAATCTTTTTTTTTCATTATCATGTACAATTTTTTCACAAAAAAATTTTTATTTTCGTCTGTTCTTTTTTGTTTCAATTTGTAGGCAATCAAAATTTCGAACTATTTGTGTGTATACACGCACACAAGCAATGCAGTTTTATCATGTTTGTGAAAATTGGGGTGTAGTACTTTTTAATGATCTTAGTTTGGGATCCATCAATCTGTCTTACTCCAATTTTAGGACAAGGAATGGAAGATAGGGAGATTGTTCGACATGAACTTTTATTGTTGATTTATTATTTTTAAGTAGAACTTGTAGTTTTGTGTATTCATATAGTGAATATTTTTTTAAAGATTTAATATCCTCATAAAGAGGAATCTCTTTAAGTAATAAATAATATTTATTAATGTTTTTATTATTGAAAGAAGATCATAATTATAATGGTCATTTTCTTTTTCCTTTTAATTATAGTATCATACTATTATGAATGTAATAAAAATAAAAAAACTTTATGATTCATTTCATTTATACAAAAGTTAAATTTGATGGTAATATAATTAATATTTTCTTTTAAAATATAAAGAAATTGAGCTAATATATCTTTCCTCTCTTTTTTCAAAATATGATGTTCAAAAGATGAAGTTGAATAACTTATTTTGAATGAAAGATTATATTATGTATTTAAAAAATGACACAAAATGCACTTGCTAAAGTCATTTCGTTGAATCAGTTTTATCTCAATCTAGAATTTTGACATGTTTTAATATAACATACAAGATTGGTAGACTTCCAAATCACTTTAAGACTCTTTAGTTTTCAATTAAAAAATTGTGATACATTTACCTTATTCAATTTTTTACTTTAAAATTTTAGATATGTTCCATTTCCCACTCATACACATACCTCAATGTTAATTAATTCCTTTACATACCAAATAATTTCTGTAATCGCATTTTTTCTCATTTTGCAACACATTTTCTGCTACAACTGTGGTTTAAATGAATAGAACACACTACAATATTCTTGCTATGTTCATATTTTGTATAGAAGTTTACCAGTAAGAAAAGGCAGGGACTCAAGCTCTTGCAAAGCTCTTGTTAACACATTATTTTGCAAATAAGGAAAAACTTCTAATTCTTTCATATACAACTAATCACCACATAGAAATTTCCATTTGTTGAAAAAATTGCAGCACATTTGAAATTGAAGCCATTCAAACAAAAAAATGTCATCTACAAGCATTGACGAATTCTTCACACAATCTAACCAAGAAACAACTACATCGTAAAAATCACACTTTAAACTGGAGTTCATGCGTTCAGAAAATTAGATTATAAATTGGAGTGCACTGAACCCATTTAGAAATTTTGATGAAAAAAATCTCTACAAAATCTGGTCCAAAAATAACTGCATTATTCAATATTTATTCACTAAGTATGAAAATCTACAGTGTGGAATTCTGATCTGAAAATCGTATATCATTAACAAATCAGAATAATATGTTAAATCTGAAAATACAATGACTCTACTCCACCGAGTGTTCTCGGTCGAATTATTGCAGCTTTTTCAAAAACAAAGCCCAAACACCAATAAAAACTTCAAGCAACAAATTTTTTTTTCACAGTTTGAAACAATTGATTTTGTAAATATTCTGTTTCTTTTGTACCTTAAAGATTGGAAAACTGAATTTCGCCGCTCTTCATCTCATCCCGTGTCAGATCTGCAACAACAGGGTCTTATAGGTCCTCGGATAACCAGGGTTCGATTTCAGTGGAAGACAAATGCAAAGTTATTGAAATTTAGAAGCTAAATGACCTCTTTCGGGATGGCTTGATGATCTTGAGCACAACCAATGTCCTGGCCCGCTGAATGTCTCGACTGCAACGGTCCACATATTCAGAAAGTCTGTCGATCTCATCAATAAAACTCTGCTGCTTCTTCCTGATATCATTCATGACAACCTGCACAGCATCCTCGTCCTTCAACCCTAACTCCACGCTCCTCAGAATTGAGCTGATAGTTTCTTCGAGGCGGTCCACAAGAACCCTAATATTGTCAAGATCTTTGAGTGCCACAAATGTCCCCACATGCATTGCACTCATAAGCTCGCGCTGGCCTTTAATGGTGTCCTCGTATTTCTTCCAAAGATTATCAACCCATTTCCCCACAGAGCCGATGGGAATGGCGGCGGCGGCGGCAAGAGCCGACGCAACAGGCGGCGCGGCTATGGCTGCGGCCACCACAGAGCATATCAGAACAGCCGCAAATGCAGCAACAAAAATAACACTGGAAACCTTTTTCCATGCCTTGACATGCTTAAGCTTTTTGTCCAATTTGTGCCTTTTCGCATGGAGTTTTTCCAGCATCTCCATATGCCCTCTGTAGACTGATTCAAAACGCCGAATAAAATCTTCAGGAAAGGGATTTTCTGCGTTCTTGAAATTTACCAGCTCCTCGAGAATTTTCTTGTATTGCGTCTCTCCTGGAGGGGGTCCTCCGGGCGGAATGTGCTGTAAAGCAATCTGTATTATAAGCTGGTTGTCTCTGGCCCTTCTCAGGCAATTTTCAAGCATAGAACAGAAATCTAGTGTCCTCAAGCTGTTATTAAAATATTCTTCAACCAGTTCGAACAACTCCGGATTCTTCCAGACATCCTCCTTGTTTTGCAGAACAAGTTTCACAACTTCCTGATCCATTTCCAGTAAACAAGAGGTAACCTCCTTTAATGAATCCAAAGAAAGGCTCCGAACTTGCACGCCATTAGCCACAGCTCTCATAGCTTGCCCTGTGCGAGCCTGCACAACATTATCAAAATTCTTCACATCCGGATCAACCTTACAGGCCTCCTCGTAAGCGCTTAATTCAACAGTATACTTCGCTTTTGCTTCTAAATCTATATCCGGCATAGCTTTCTCCCCGGATCGCTTGCTCATTTGTCCTCCCATCTCCTTCCAAACCCTAGGAAAACAAATCAAACAATAGAAAACCTGAAACAAAATCCCAAGCTCAAATCAACTGTCTGTCACAACCAAACCCTGGCGTACAAATTATTATTGAAAACAAGAAAACTATCGCGTTTCTGTGCGCTTCTCTTCACAACCAGAGTTCAAACCCTCAAATGACCCCAAACCCTCACGGCCTCTGAACAAAAGTAAATGCAGGCTTTCAACAATATTGCCGTCAATTGAAGGCTCGTTTGAAAGAAACACGCTTCGTTAACCTCCGAAACATATAACCACAGCCGTAATGATAATCACAATGTTACATCCAGCAAATCTGCTGTCTTGCACGGATCATTGGAAATTTATAGTGAAATTAGAAAGTTTCCTGCAAGCAACGCCAAATTTATTCGACAAGTGACGCAACATCCAAAGTCCGAGTAAAATTGAACTTTTCAATTTTCCATCTGGAGCTTCTGATTGCATGGAAGAGGTTGCTTGCAGAGGAGGAATAAGTGACGAAGAAGTTTTTCCGTTAATCGCACTTAACAAATTTGACATTTCTTGACAAATTGAAAAGTTCTGTCTGTACGACACGATTCTGCTGGTTCAAACCTTTCTACAACCGAGTCATTCGGTCCCTGCGACCGACACCTGTGAGGTGAAGACTCAGACTCTACGCCGAACATTAACTGACACGTAATCTCTCCAAGCAAAACCACCGACGGGCCTTTATCTGAAGCAAAATCCTCGGGTGTTTCGCAGAACGGGAATTTATGTTGAATAAATGGGGTTGAGATAAAAGTTGGAATAAACTTTTTGTGTTTCGCAGAACGGGAATTTATGTGGAATAAATGGGGTTGAGATAAAAGTTGGAATAAACTTTTTGACATTAAGGAAGCAATTATAACTCTTAATGTGCCACTAAAGGAATCATTTGATATTTCCTTGCATAGTTTAGAATATATTCAAGAAAAGGAGATCTCATATGATTTAACTGCCACACATATTGGTCAAGCGTTTTTGCTTAATAAAATGGGTCACTTTTCTTGTTGGGGGAGAATCCTTATTGAGAGATTTAACAATCTTGTTAGTGAAGCTATTCATGCTCGCGTTGGCAAAGAACACCCACGCAAGGTTCGTTTTAACATAGCTAAGACTTATCTTCCATCGTCCCCTTCAATTTCGTGTGTCTAGGTGGCATGAAGTTTTCCTCCCTTAGTTATAGATATCACATATTTATATAAAATATTCAAATTTTATATTTTATATATATAGTTATTAGATTATTATTTTTGTGTTTTTAATTGAATAAAATTAAAATATACTAGATTAAAAAAAATCAATAGAGTACATTCTAAAATATGGGTTTAAGATTCAATCTTTGGTAGAAGAGGAGAGTCCAAAACATTTAGGGGCAAATGTAATAATGGTAGGAGAGAGGTGAATTTTAGATACTCTAAAAAAGGAAGGCTAGGTTTTTCTCTAGTATTGAACCATAAAGAGGAGAAGAAGAGAGAGGTCACTCATGTGGCCCTAAGGAGGTTAGAGAATTGCTAGAAAAATATAAGGATTCTATTGCTAGGGATGTCCCTGATTCTCTACCCCCTATAAGAGATATAAGCCACCAAATTGACCTTATACTAAGAGCAATACTTCCCAATAAGGCAACATATAAACTGACCTCACAACAGAATGAAGATGTAGCCAAACAAATCCAAGAGTTACTAGATAAAGGCATAAAAAGGAAGATCCTTAGCCCTTGTGTTATGCCCATTATTTTAGCACCCAAAAAAATGGAACTTGGAGGTTGTGTACATATTCTAGGGAAATCAATAGGATAACCATCAATATAGGTTTCATATACCTAGAATGGAGGATTTGATGGTGTGTTTAGTGGGGGCCTCTTACTTCTTCAAAATGAACTTAAAAAGTGGATGGCATTAGATTAGAATAAGAGAGGGGGATGAGTGAAAGATGACATTTAAAACCAGTGAGGGACTCTACAAGTGGCTTGTGATGCCATTTGGCTTGTCCAATACCCCTAGTACATTTATGAGGTTGATGAATGAAGTTTTACAAGACTTCACAGGCAAGTGTGTGGTGGTATATCTTGATGACATACTAATATATAGAAAGACTAAAGAAGAACAACTTAAGTGCTTAGATATGGTGGTGAAAAGATTGCATGAGCAGAAGTTGTAAACAAACCTCGAGAAGAATGAATTCATGAAACAAGAGTTGATTTAATTCAGATTTGTAATTTCCAAGGGGGATTTGAAGATGGATCCTTCAAATGTGGAGGTCATATTGTGTTGGCGTACCCTTAAAGTGCAAGTGAAGTGGGAAGTTTCCATAGCATAACAACATTCTATATGAAGTTTATCAAAAACTCTAGTCATAAATGTGCTCGTACACTAGAGACCATTTAAAGAGGAAAAAAAGGTGAAGTTTGCATGGACCAAGGAAACAAATCAAAGTTTTGAACTTTCAAGCACAGATTGGCCAATCATCCAATCCTAGTGTTACCTAATTTCAATAAGGTGTTCATGATTAAGTGCGATGAAAGTGCCCTAGCAATCGGTGTAGTATTAAGCCAAAAAGGAAGACTTGTAGCCTTCTCCAGTGGAAAGCCAACTAAAGTCAAGAGGAAGTATTCTTCATATGATCTAGAGCTTTATGCTATGGTTGAAGCTCTAAAAAAGTGGAGGCATTGTTTGCTTCCAAGAGAATTTACTATTTATACTTATAACCATGCCTTGAGTTTTTTAAATGGATAGGAAAATCTTAGTCACATGCACATGAAATGGGTGGATAGTCCTCAAGCCTACACTTTCACCATCAAGCACAAAAAAAGGTAGGTTAACAAGGAAGTAGGTGCTCTTGGCAAGAGGGTCTTAACAGTACATGAGGCACAACTGTAAGGCATGGGTGTTGAAGCACTAGAGCAGATGTTGTTGACCTTACAAGTCTCATTGGCATAAAGGTTGTAAGGAGTGTTATCATTGATGGGAAAAGTCATTGATTGGAAAAGTGCTTCACAACCACTTGAAGGAAGAAGAAAACACAAGGAGTTGTGACTACCAATAGAAGAGTAAACTGGTATGCACTTGTGTGCACCATGCCAACGTAAGAAGACAAGTATGCAAGTTGGTTGATCTAGGTCATCAATGAAGTGAGTCGCCATGGACATAACAGGACAGTAATGAGTAGAGTGGATGTGACATAAGAAAGGAGTGAAATGATGCAAGAAAGCAAGGACAAAGACTACTATTGGCTCATAGATGGACTGGCAGGGCTACTGGTCCAGACCCTAGGTGTAGGGGTCATGGGTTTCCTATGAAAAGACTAGGCATGGGATTCAAAATTTAAATTTGAAAATGAGCGAAATAATTTGGTTATGGGTAATTAAGCTTTGACATTACAAAATGAATATAAGCAACTAAAATCAAAAGAGAATAAGGTTGTTGAGGTTGTTTTCAAAGAGTTTGGTTATCAAAGAGTAGAGAACAGAGAGACACAAAGCCAAAACCAAGAAGTAGCAAAGAAAGAGGATACAATGACAGGTTGTTTCTGACAAACAAGAGGAGAGGTGAGACCAAATAACTCACTAGGTGAGCGAGGAGATCAATGCATCTTTGAAGATATGAAGCGAATATCTACATGGAAAGCTAGTGCCACATTTGAGGTCTAAATACATTAGTATGTTTTCTTACCACTGCATCTATTTGTAGCTCTTGACAGGACACGCTTCATGTGTAAAATTCTCTAACAAGATGTCTCTCATAAGGAGATTTCTTAATCCTCTAAGAAGGTACCTTTCACAAGCTTGTACAACCCTAATGGGTTATAGGCATTCCTAATAGGATGTGTTTCCAGATGAAACACTTGTAGCTCCTAACAGGGAAACTCTTTACATGCATTATAAGGGCTAGTGGGTATACCATCCCCACCATGGTTTTCACCCTCTAACCAAATGTTTCCACATAAACTATTACTGGTAAAATTGTAGTAACTTCATCCTTACACAGCTAAACTTTATGAGCTTTTACACATGTGTCATATACATCATGTCTTTCCTTCTTGTAAGTGCACATAAGCTCAAGTGCCTCCACTGAATTGTGCTAAACAAAATAAGTTGATTGTAGATTGTTTTGTTGATATTTACTTTGACATTTTTTTGAATAACTATGCTTCAAACTTATCTTTTCATTTTTCCTTCTCAAAGTAAGTTATATGTTTCCATAAATGAAAACTCTAACATATATCCTTATCCAAATTTACAACAATCTTCCCCGTTGGAATTTATGGCAATATATGGAAAAAAATTGGTTAAGTGTCTAAAATTGCAAAATCTCAAGATTTGTGAAATACTTCACAGGCCATAAAAATCTGAAAATGTGGATCATTTTTGTTCCTTTACCATATTTTACATATATTCTCCCCCTTATATTATATTCTAACTTATATCTCCCTTTACATTGTTATACTATGAATGCTAACTTTTTACATTTTTTCATACTAACACTCCCCCTTTGAAATTACTAACAAAGGTTTGTCAAAAAGATATCTACATGTCAAAGTTTGTTGTTCTACCTCGATTTGTTCATCATGTTGAATGGGTTAAAAGAAGTGTGATGCAATTTGCAAAGTCCTTTTTCAGTCTGGTGAATTTGTTGTCCCAATTTATAGGGAGAATATTTTTAGGATTATTTCTCTATTCAATTCAACTCATCATTGATCTGACTAATTTTCTGTTCAATTTTGAGGATATTTTCCTTTGGGTTCTTTAGCTCATCCAAAACATTCTCCAACTCATTTGTGTTGGAAATATAAATGGGAAAGTAAGTTTTGAGAGGGGGAGTGAATCAATACTTAAAATTTTCACCACAAAATAAATTCACCATTCATCCATCTCATAACTTATCCAATAAAATGAAATACATCTAACCATGCATCACATCCATAGCATAATGTAAATCAACACATAACACAAAATATTTTGGCTACCCAGAAACCCTTCAAGATGAAGGTAAAATTGGGGTGGAGACAAAACCCACAAATCTTCACTACTGCAGCATTAAAGTGTGGTCGGTTATGGCTACAAAGTTTTGATCATAATCTATGATCTACCATGTGAAAGGGCTACCCTATTAAAGGCTTACAAGACTATTAGGTCATACCTTGATTAAAGCATTTAAACTCACAACTAAGTAAGCACTCTATTAGGAGATTAAAAAAGTCTATTAGGACTACTCTATTAAGATATTTACCCTATATCACCTGTTGAAACAATATAACACCTGATCCTTTGATTGGCACTTTCTACTAGATAACACATCGCATCTTTGTTGGTTGTATCTTGGTCCTTCTAATTTAATTTCTCTTCTTAGACCCTTCACTACTTGTCTTCTCAACTAACTTTGTTCTTATACACTAGTTATGCATCTTTGATTCTTCACTTAAGCATCTTCTCCATCATGAAATGTACGAGAAGCTCAAAGTTCAGAAAGATTTCATCTATGTTTAATGGCAGAAGGATTTCAAGCAATATAGTTTTCTTTTGATCTTTAAATATGCCTATATATTTGTGGGATTATGGTTTGTGTTCAATAATGAATGAGATTGATCTCTTCTTTCTATAGAGTGATGCTTGTGGAGTGGCAGTTAGGACATACAATTTTGGTATAGCAAACTCTAAAGATTCACCTGTGTATAAGGAAGCTATTGAGTCTCAAGGATTATTTGAAGAGGCACCCGAAACACCTAAAACTTTGTAAGAGGTATGCAACTCAAAATTGAAAGAATAGAAAGTGATTTTACTATCTATATTTGTGATTATAGATTGCTAGAGAGTGGACATTGAGACTATTTTGAGTTTACTTATCAATGATAAGATCTTGGAAAAAATGAAGTCACTTGAGTGTCATGAACAAGGATGAGAACTATTCATTCATGTGTGTATTATACTATAATCATCTACCATAGATTCAATCAAGATGATCAATATCATAATCATATATGAATGATTCTTTAAATAAATTAGTTAATGAAATGAAAAATAAAATTATATTTACTAAAAATAAATAGTTAACAACATTTGAATAAATAAGAAAGTATGATTTAACTAAATGAATAACTATATAAAATAATAAATTAATGATATAAATATGATTAAACAATAACTCATTCCTTTGTAGATAAATGCATAAAACAATGATAACATAAAAAAAATTAAACTTCAGTGACTGGAAGAATAACACTAGCATCTGCTAAAATAACCCTTAAAAAGCTAAGATGATTGTGAAGAAAACTCAATTGTTTAAATAAATATATTAGAGATATTCGTGTTGGTAATTTCTCTCATAGCAGAATCCAGTAGTTGTTGCCAACTGGCCAGCAACACTCGAATCATATTTGATTCTGTCAATGCATATCTTTTACAACCAATTACATGAGCCATATGCATATTCGATTCCAGGTGCCTATAGAAACAATGGGCCATATCTAGTAGTTTTATCACCAACACTTGAAGCTATTGATTCAATTGATTGAGAACAAGATCCAACACTAGTTTCATAAAGGTTGTTAAGATTTTCATAAAGGTGGATTTCATCTTGTACAATTATTTCTATACCTTCTATGCTCAAATTTGATCAGATTTTGATTTGTCTAAAGGTTGACCTCAGGAGATATTTTTGAAGGAAATAGTGTTCTTTAGATGCAACTGATCTACAATGAGGGCTATTTTTTTTGGGATTTTGTTTTTTTACATAGAAGTTAGCTCTAGCTTTCCCTTGCACATCTTTTAATGCATTTTCCTCAACTTGTTTCAAATATGTTCTTCATGAAAGTATCATTATTTACCTTACTAATAAATGACAACTATACTAATTCAAATAATTCTTCTCCATCGCCCTTGCCTCTGAAACCTCAAATTAAGTTTCTTCTCTTCTCCCTTTAGACTTTTGGTGATCATATTCCTAATAATCCCCACAAGCTCAGTTGGTTGTTCATATTTCTCATTCATCATCTTAATCACCACTATACCTCCTTTCTCTTTGACTCATGGATCATTGGTATTCTCTAAGTTCTTCCACTCTACCTATCAATATACTTGATTTTTTTATGGCTATCCATAGACAGTTGTAGTACGTACAAAGAAGAGTTTTTCAAAAAAAAAAAATCTTGAAGATATTGATGCTAGGTAAATAAATCCCCAAGATTATATTCTAAATTGAATTTTTTATAAATTACTTTAGTTGACAACTAGATGGCAGTGACTCGCCTTCTACTACTGGTGCTTTAGCTCTTGCTACTTATCATATTTGTTTATCTTTGGATATGATAACTAAGGTTATCTCTTACTATATCAATGCCTAGCTTTACTCACCTTTTTAAGTGATATATTTGTACTTTTGGAAAGAATTTTTAATATTAATGCATGTTTCATAAAAAAAAACAAGTGCATATACAAGAAAAGGTCAACTAGCAACAACTACAGAATGAAAGCATGTAGAAGATCTGAAAAACAATATAGCAAACAATATCAAACCATGTTTGAATTTGATGGGCATCCATATGCTATTTCCAATATTATGTTAAGGTTATGATTAGCTCAGACTTTGATTTTTTGTGAATTTTGTATCATTTTAACACTTGATCATGTTTGATTCAAAGCTTTTCTAATATTAAGCTCATCATAATCATATGAAGAATCATTTTCAAGAAATTAGTTAATGTTGTCATGACTCTAACTTTTATAATTCTAATTGTGAGTCTTCTTAAATTGAATTGTGTTTGAGACTCTTTCAATTGAAGAATAGTTGAATACTTAGAATTAAATCATATTTGTAGTGATGCTAGAAGTAGAGAGATGAATGAGAAGTATGCGAGAGTGTTTGCATTATCTTCTAAGAATTTAAGGATAAACACAAGATGTTATGTAAATATTGTAATTTGTATAGTATCTTATTGCTTGGTTATCATTTCAACGATGAAAGGACTATGGCGTACTATGCGTATTCTATAGGGTTGTGCTTTTGTTTGAGGCTTTAAATATTGTTGCTCTTTTCCATTATTAATACATTCTTTGAATAAATTAGCTAAGTTTTCAATTCAAGTACTTAGCTTAGATCAAAAGAAGCACCTATTACTTGGAGCATGAGATACTCTATTCAATTTTACTTCTTATATTGCTTTCCAATAAGGTTGGCTTAGAGGGACATGTCTTGTTTTCTTCTCACCCTGTCTTATCATTTTATGCCAATTCTTGTTCAGGATCTACATTTCAGAGTGAGAAGTATCATTTGTGGTATGCAACAAGCCCTTACACTCTCCAATATAAGTAGTGATGATCAATAGCTTAGATTCTTTTTTGATACATAGCATACATAGAAATCATACCTCTTGCTTCAATGCCCCAAATGTTCACGTTGAGGTTGTTGAACAGTTCTAGAAAAAGAAAGCTTGGGTTCAAATACAACTACTTTAAGACAAAGCCAAAAAATCAATCTCACTAATAGAAAATAATCTCTAAGGCTCATCTTCTTGATAGAAATTTAGAAAGAACCAAACATAAATTTTCTAAAATCATTATACACAAGATAATCTCTCTCTCTCTCTCTCTCTCTCTCTCTCTCTCTCTCTCTCTCTCTCTCTCTCTCTCACACACACACACACACACACACACATACACACACACACACGCGCACACGCACACGCACACGCACACGCACACGCACACGCACACGCACACGCACGCACACACACACACACACACACACACACACACACACACACACACACACACACACACACACACACACACACACACACACACACACACATTTTGTTCAACATATTTATAGGATTTTATGGATCTTATTTTATAAGGAACAACTCTCCAAATATAAGTTTTTTTGACAACTATAACTACAGTCCAAACTATAATTACTTCCAATTATAGGATTTTCTAGATTTTATTTTATAGGTTAGAAATTGTTGAAAACAAATTGATAAAAGTATGATAAATGTGTTTCAATTATTGTTTTGTCACTAATGTCAATCTTGCTATTCGCTGGTAAGATAATTGCTTATATGATGTAAGTACTGTCATTTATTTTATTGATGAAGAGGCTTTGATCAAATGAGGTAACAATAGCACCTAGAGGAAAGGTTGAGTTATGATCTGAAAAGGAGTACAAGAATCAACTAAGACAATGATATCGTAGTGCATTGATAATCTACTTAAGGTTGCAAAGGTTGGTTACACTAAGCAAGTTTAGAAGAACAAGTTAAACAAAGTTATTTTGCCAAGCTTGACCAAGTGGACAATAGGTGTCTAGCAAAGTTAGTGCAAGTCGTGTAGAAAATTAGTTGGAGCCAAGAAAAAGTCTATTTTAGTGTATGTTGAGTAAAACAATTGATGTAGAGTAAAGTTTAGTTGATGCCAAGCACTAGTAAACTTTAGTTTGTGCTGAGTGATTTTACAAAGGATATCAAGAAATGAAGTATGTGTCAAGCATCAGAAGCTAGTTAATGTCAAGTGTTAGCATTATTTGAAAAGTCATGAATTCCATAGATCTAAACTGACAAGTTTATTTTCTTGGATTGTGTGAACCATGTGGAAGACAAGATTGATGAGCTGGTGGCACAAAATCCATGGTAAACCATTTTGAGGAAAATTCAAAGAGGATTGAAGGAGAAGTTTCTAGAAAGGGATGAAATAAAATAAGTAGTAGATTCATTGAATCCTACCTAATCTATCCTAACCCTAAATTGGACAATGGGGAATGAACAAAAAAAAATATTAATTCTCTATTTATAGGGATGGATGGTCAGAAGCAAAGGTTTTCATGTGCAAGAACCTAAGGAAGACAAAAACTCAAGGGTGTTGCTTCATTCAGTGACCTAAGTGAAGAGTATGCATTGGAAATTTAAGAAAGAATGCTCAAGGGTATGGATGCTTGAAGGGTGAACAGACTATCAAAGCTAAGGTGTGTGAAAACCAAGTAGAATGAAGGACTAAAATAAACATCTGTAATGTACAAATGGAGTTGTAAGTTGTTATCAAATCAAGCCTTACTGTTACTCGCTAATAATTGTATTAGTCTAGGGTAAATCCTTTGGATTAACATTGACCTAACAGTCATTTGCAAATCCTTTAACTAGGTGACATTCCAAGTGAATGGCCTAAAGTCCTTTAGCAAGGTTCATTCCTAACAGGGTAATTGAAATCCTTTAACTAGGTCACATTTGATAGTGTGCATTGTAACCTTTTATAGGGTTGACCTTTCATAGGGAATTACTTCAAAAGAGTGAGAAAGATTAGCATTTTACTAGTGATTTTTCCCAAATTGAGTTTCCATGTAAATCATTGTGTCAATTGTGTTATTGAATCTGTTATGTTTCATGTTTACATTTCTCCCAATTGATTTGACAATAACCTACAAGTTTTAAGTGATTGCATAATCTTAAGGATGCATGCAAGATGATAAATGTTTTATGGGTTCACTAAGCTGTGAAAAGTTTTAATAGTACATCTAGACCTTGGATAACTGATTCACCACCCCTCTTATTTATTCTAAAGTATTCAAACAATTGGTATCAAAGCCATTTGTTTAAGAGGACTAGTTTGAAGGTACTAGAAGCACAAAGCTCAAGATGTCAAAAAGAGGAGTACCCAAGCTTAATAGATATAAATTTCCTGTATGGAAAAGTCTGATGAAGCTACACCTTGGAGGACTTGGAGATCATGCACATTCTACATTATTGTTGAGCATGTTGATCCTGCTAGAGCCCTAACTACTAAGGATCTGCAAAAGGAGAAAGAACACAACCAGGAAATGTTGGAGATTGCCTCTACCCTAAGCTATGCTGAGTTTGATGATATCAAAAGTCTTAACGGTGCAAAGAAAATGTGGGATGCTCTACACACCATCTATGAAGGGGACAAGAATGTTCTAAGAGCCAAAGCTGAAAGTCTTAGAGGTAAGTTCGATGATATGAGAATGCAAGAGGGTGAGAACATTTCTCAATATTGCTCGAGGATAAAAGATGGTGTTAATGCAATAAGAAGAGCTACTGGTAAAATAGATGATGATATAGTACTAAGAAAAGTTTTGAGAACATTGCTACCCATCTATGCTATTAGAGTTTTTGCAATACAAGAACTAAGATGTGTACCAGGAAATGATCTAACTCTTGAAGGTCTGGTAGGTAGGTCCACTACTTTTGAGCTATCTAATTTTGATAATTACAAACCTAAAAATATTGAATCTGCTTTCAAAGCTAAGTTGTCATTGAAGAAATTTGATGAGAAGAAGAAGAAAAAGATAAAATATGTGTCTAGTGATAGTGATACAAATGAGAAGGATGCAAATCAACTTGAAGCACTACTGGAAAAGATATTTCACAAAGGAAACGGAAAGTTTAAAGGTAAATTATGTATCATTTGTTTCAATTGTAATGAGGTTGGTCATATTGCTGCTAGATGTCTAGAGAAGAAGAACTACAAAGGTGGTGACGAGTACCAAAGTAGAAGAGATGAAGACATCAAAGATTACAAAGAAAAAGGCAAGAAGTCTTGCTACATTGTTGAAGAGGAAACAAGAGATCAATCTTATGAACATGATGATGAAGTGGTGTCTATTGCAATGAAGGAAAAATCTGATGAAGATGAGGCAAATGCACTTGTGTCTTGTGTAAACAAGAATGACAGATGGATCATTGACAGTGGGTGTTCACATCACATGACTAGAGATAAAAGTAAATTCATTACCTTGAATTGTTGTGATGGAAATAGTATAAGATTTGGTGATGATACACCATGTTTGATAAAAGGAAAAGGTTCTATCAAACTCATAAAAAATACTTTATGTGAAAATGCTTCCTATGTTGAAGGACTTAACTATAATCTATTGAGTGTGTCACAACTGAATAATTCAAGATGTAAGGTTGAGTTTGAAAACAAGATTGCTAACATATATGATACTTATGAAAAATTGATTGGAAAGGGTGATGAAACTAGGAGTAATCTATTCTACCTTGATATAGAGGATGCTACTTATTTAATTGTAGAATTTGATGATGTGTAGCTATGACACAAGAGGTTATGTCATGTTAATTTTGATAACTTAGTTAGTATCAATAACATGAGAAGAGTTAGAAGTTTTCCTAAGTTGAAGAAGCCTGATAATATAATATGCAAACAATGTCAGTTAGGCAAGATGACTAAGTCAAGTTTTAAGAGTAAAACTCATACCTATAAAAGAATACTAGAGATTGTTTATACTTACTTGTGTGGACCAATTGAAGTGAAAAGCTGCAAAGGAGATAAGTACATTATGTTGCTTGTTGATGATTATTCTAGAATGATGACAGTTATGTTTCTGAAATAGAAATATGATGCTTTCCAAATGTTTAAGTGGTGCTTAGCAAGAGTTGAGAAGGAAACAAGTAAACGTTTGAAATGTTTGAGATCTGAAAAATGAGAAGAATTTACATCAAATGAGTTTGAGATGTTCTATAATGACAAAGGAATCAAAAGATAGACATCTGCTCCTAGAACCCCTCCATAAAATAGAATTGTTGAAAGGAGGAATAGGTCTGTAATAGACTATGCTAGGACACTCATGCTAGAGAAAAATGTTGCTTTTAAATACCAGAGAGAAGTTGTAAGTACAACTATCTATATCTTGAACTATGTACAAGTCAAGAAAGGTACTCATTCAACACCTTTGCAACTATGGTATGGATACTAACCCTATGTAAAATATTTTAAGGTATTTGGAAAAAAATTCTATATTCTCAAATATTTCAAGAATGGTAAACTAGATGCAAAAGTGAAGAAGGTATATTTCTAGGTTATTCCACAAGAAGTAAAGCTCATAAGTATTTAAATACTAACGTTAACAAAGTTGTGGAAAGTACAAATGTGAAATTTGATGAATATACAGAAGTATATGAGGCTAAAACTATGAAGGAACTAGAAGAATACAAATCATTTGTATACTTTTATGAAGGTATGCCTGTTGAAGAAGATGTTGCAAATTAAGCTACAAACCAACAACAAATTTTAGTGACTATCAAGTCACATACTATGAATGTCAAGTTGTATTCAGGATCCGAGCTACATTCAAGTGCCAAGTTACAGAATGAAATAAAGGCACATTCTGATTCTAAGATTAGTGTACATGAAAGAAATGCTTAAATACGTAACAAAGATGTACATAGTGACCCAAAATTTGAAAGACCAAATGAAGAAACTAGAGCATGTAATTTCTATTAGATTAGGTGAAAAACTAATCTTCCAAGAACACTTGCATGCATAACCCTATCACATGGAAAAAGCAAAGAACAGAAGCAAGAAAAAAATTATGGAGGCCAAAAAGCCAAAGACATCTTATGGACATGCAAAGAGAAATCTCTATTATGATCCAATAAGTGAAAAAATACAAAGAGGTGAATCCTTATAAAAGGAATCACGAAACCCTAACTAGGTTTGCGCATTATAATTAATATAAAATATTAATTATATGCACCTAAAAGAAAGCTTAAGAACTAGAGTAATAAACCACTTAATTAACTAAATCAAGATGATCTAATTAATAAGTGAAACAAAATAATTACTCCAACACCCCCCTTAAGCGAAGCTCGGGAGGAAGCTAACCTAGCATAGCTATGAAAGCAGGAAAATGGGTCCCGGCAACAAGGCCTGATCAGGTACCCAATACAAAGAAATGAACTAGATGAAGGAAATAAAGCCTCCAATCTAGGAAATGTCCCAAAGAAAGGAACAAGAAAGAGCATGAAGCATCTCTAAAGCATGAAGCTGCAAACACTGTCAGAAGAAACTGTTATAACCCCCACCGAAATAGTCCATGACCAGGTAGAGAAGACAAAGTCTGAAGAGTTGATCAATCAAAGAGGTGACCTCCAAAAGTAAGAATGAATGAGTGTCTATATAGTAGATGAACCATCTCATCGAAATGCATAGGTGCCTAGCCACTGCATCCGCCTAGTACATAGGAACAAAAATTGAATACGTAGATCACTCAATCGAACCAAGGAAGCAATAGAGCCAACAGGTGAACCCCCCTCCCCCCCCCCCCCCCCCCCCCCATAATGTTGAAGAGGGAGAGGGGTGACAGGAACACTGAAATGCAATGCCAAAAACATCTGCACGAAGAAGAATCAAGAACACCAACAGTGCAATAGAAGTACAAGCACAGGATAAAGGGCGATGTCACTGACACATAGCATGGGCTAATGTCGTGGAAGAAACATTCACTTGAGAAAGGTGGATGAGCACAAAATGGAAAAACATCATGACCCCCCATGGCACTTTATAACTGAGTGCGAGTACAAACAAACACAAGGTGTACAAGATCCCAATTATGCAAAAGTAGGCACTTTTTCTCAGTGCGTTTATAGAAAAAAGAATGCAATAGAAGAGAAGCATACAATGCTCAAAAGACAGAAAGAAGAGTGAGCCAAAAGAATAGAAGAAGAGATCCCAGGACCTGTAGAATCCAAGTAATCTGCTAAAGTGCGAAAGTGCAAAACTCAAAGAAGAAAGAACCTGGAGTCGAACCTGGATAAAATACCTTTGCAATTGAATAACTCATAGAACTAGCTTTCCAACAAAATCTGGCGAGCCCAAAAAAGAGTCCAGATGAGTGAGATATGCCTCCCGGAGTGCAAAATAGAACATCTAGCTTTGACTACCAAAATAGGCAACCAAACTACATCCAAACTCAAAAACACCTATACCATCATCTCCGTCTTGGAACCAGCTTTTTAGTGCATTTTTCAGATCAAAAAAATACGTCTGTATGCTCAAGTTATGGAGAAAAAACCAACAGGGCCTCTAAAAATGCAAGAAAAATTATTATTTTTTAAATAAAAAAATAATAATAAACAAAAAAAAATGCACCACCCCTTCACTTTCGGTAGAGTGGCGCATGGGCGGAGGGTGGGTGGAGGGTGCAGGTCATGCTGCCGCAGTGGTAGAGCCACGGTGGAGGGCAGGCGAGCGGTCGGGAGGTGCCACCGGTGGGTCATCGGGAGCCGCTATGGTCAGCGGGGCCGCCTGCGGTTTACCGCAGGCGATTACTGCCAACTGCTAGCAGTCTCGGTGATCGCTGGTAGTTTTCTTAAACAGCTATAGCAAAACAAGGTTGTTTTTAACTTTTTTTTGCGATTTTTAATATTTTTGCCACGTAACGCATGTAGGGAGTCGTATGGCCCTGTACGGTAAAAAAATTTGCCTCCCGGACCAATGTTGTCCAAAATGGACAAGTTTTATATGGATTATGTGGTTTTTGGGTGCTTTGAACGCAACAGTGATGTCCGTTTGAGCCCAAAGTGACTAGAAACAAAGGTCCCTCCTAAATTCACATAAAAACCTTCTGAAACCCTTGAAAAACTCCTGCTTCTGAAACACTTCAACAAAACACGAATAGCGAGCAGCAAGATGGCTCTGATAGCATGTTAGATTAGGTGAAAAACTAATCTTGCAAGAACACTTGCATGCATAACCCTGTCAAATGGAAAAAGCAAAGAACAGAAGCAAGAAAAAATTATGGAGGACAAAAAGCCAGAGACATCTTATGGACATGCAAATAGGAATCTCTATTATGATCCAATAAGTGAAAAAAATACAAAGAGGTGAATCCTTATAAAAGAAATCACGAAACCCTAACTAGGTTTGCGCATTATAATTAATATAAAATATTAATTATATGCACCTAAAAGCAAGCTTAAGAACTAGAGTAATAAACCACTTAATTAACTAAATCAAAATGATCTAATTAATAAGTGAAACAAAATAATTAATCTAACAATTTCCCCATCTTTTTAGCATCTCAATAGAGTTCTTAGCCTTTACATTCTCTAAAGGCTAAGAGGAGAAATAAGGAGAAATTGATTAAATTAATTTCTTATAAAGTCATTAAATAAATTAAAATTAAAAGGTGACTTTATATTTAATTAATTTAATTTTTTAGAAGTACAACTAATTATTGTATTGGAGAGGAGGAAGCTTCTAGAGAGAGCATTTTCTAAAAGTACAACTAATTATTTCCTTGGAAAGGAGGAAGATTCTAGAGAGTGCAATTAAATAATATTTTATTTTCTTCTGAATGGTGAGGGAAAAGAATAAATGGAGGCAATAGCTTCATTGCTAGGCATTTAATTATTGTCAATTGTATTTAATATGAACTTGGGAGAAGAAAATAAGGGTTTTTTATTTCAGTTAGCCATTGGAGAGCATCAATTCTTCAGTGTTGCAACTATTTGAGGTGGTGAAATATCCACTAAATTTGGCATTCAAGAGAGCTTCATTTAGGAGTTCTACTTGTGCTTAAAGTTAAGGAATGATAGAAGAGTTTGAAAAATATTGAAGGAATATCAAGTGCAGACATGAAGATTTATCTTTAGTAGCCATTAGAAATCTTTTTTTTCTTGCTACTATAGTACGTGTAAACAGTACCACACTACAGTAATTATGCTTGATTCTAATTGCAACTTTCATCTCCACCCTAGAAAACATTATTCTCAAGTTCCTCTTGCAACTATTTGTAGTTAGCATTTTAATCTGAGGTATATAATTTTGCTTTTGTAGGTGATAACTCAGTATCAGATTTGGCATTGTTGCATTCATTATTGTAAGCCCATTTATCTTGGAAAATTCATAACAATGTTGTACGTGGGAATGAATTCAATAAAGGAGATATATGCTACATACCATTTGTTTGATGAAATGTCCATCTAGTAGCATATATGATTAGCTTAATAATTGTATACCAATTGTTTGTCAAAATGTCAGTTGGTTGTAGGTATGTATTCCATATCTAGTTGCCTTGTATATGCATTGAAAATACCAAAAAGAACTGCACTTACATAGTAATTCATTGTAAGAGGTGTTGTAATGTCCTTTGTGAATATTCTAAATTTCTTAGCATAATTCAAACCATATCAAACAATGTAAAACACAAAAAATTCCAAAAAGAGAAAGACAACATACAAGTGTTTGACAATATTCCTTGAGCTAAAGTAAGTCAGTTTGGGTAAGGGATATTACATTGGTATTAGAGCTAAATCTTGCCATCCTGAGGGTTTAGAAATCACATGCAGCCACCTAGGGTTGGCTCTCACAAATTTTACACTCGTAGGCAAGATTTACTTGATAGGGAATAAGATTTGGATAGGTTGTCAGACACCATGGGTGACAGGCAAGAGTGTAGCCGACCAAGAGACAATAGGAATGAGGATCAAGAAACAAGGGAATTTTTTAGAGCAATTGTTACAAGACGAGAGTGGATGACTTAGGCTTTGTAGGCACTCACCACCATGGTTGAGTGCATGAACCCACAAGCCAAATGAAATTAGGAACAAGGGGACAATAGGAGTGCAGTGGAATCACCTAGAGCTCATAGAACTCTTTCCAAAATAGTAGATAGGCCCATATGTCCTACCTTTGTTAGAAAAGAATTGGTACAGGAGCCAGTAGAGGAAGTTGAGGATGGGACATTTGCAAATATCCTTATGGATACTAATCATGAATGGGAATTATTGGCACCTCAGGTACAAGAGAGAATGACTTTTGAGATGTTTGTGAACCAAAGAAGAGAAACACTACCATGTAGTTAAACAGAATATGAGACCTCATGGAGAGGATAATGAATTAAAGCGGCTATAGGGAAGCTTACCTTGACTACTTTTGATGGGAGTAGTAGAATGATAGTGCAAGCTTGGATTCACAAGTTTGATATATTCTTAGCACTAAGACTTATTATAGAAGTGGAGGTAATAAAATATGCCATGCTACATTTAGACAAAGCTACACATGATTGGTGGTACTATGGGATGGTTACCCTTCAGCGTAGCCAAGTGACTTCTTATCAGGACTTCATGGGCAGGTTGGTAGAGAGGTTTGATAAGAAGGATCTAGATGTCTACTTCAAGGAGTTAGCATAGTTGAAACAACAAGGTGGACTAGAGCATTTCATCAGTGACTTTTAGAGGCTATCCATTATGGTGCTAGATATATCAGGTAGGAGATTGGTTGTTTTGTTCAAGAAGGGATTATCCAAACTACTGAAGGGTTGAGTAAAAGCCTTTGATTCATTCAATTTTCAAGAAGTGATTAAGAAGGCTAGAAGTATGGAACAAGCAGCCCCAATAAATAAATTTTAATAAAAGGGTGCATCATCTAGAAAAGACAAACCATTCCTCAAGAAACCTGAGAGGAATGAAACAGAGGCTGAAAATAAAGATAAATCATTTTCTCCTTTGGATAGAGAGACATTGAATGATTTAAGGAAGACAAAACTTTTTTTTCATTGTAAAGGACCTTATGACATGAACCATAACTATCCTTTGATGCCAAAAGGGAAAGCAAACAAGGTTATGTGGGCTTATTATGAGGATTTTGATTCTAAAAATTCAAACTAGCAATTTGAAAATGAGGAATCAATTGAAGAAAAGGAAGGCATGGATGATATAGGTCATGAGAAGATTGAGGGTATACTTAAGGAGGCCCATCTCACTAGTGTACAACAAGAGGGATCATTTAGGATGAGAGGGTTATTCACTAGTCATTGAGTTATTACTTTGCTTGATACTGGTGCTACTCACAATTTTATTGATTCCAGATTGATTGAGAGGTGTGGGATATAGAAAAAGCAATTTGAGGGTCTAAGAGTGAGGGTAGTTGATGGCTACATCCTCAAATGTGATAGGAAGATTATAGGTCTACCCCTAAAGATTAAAAAAAATTGATTTCAAAGAAGATTTTTATGTTATTAACATGGGTGATATAGATTTGGTCTTGGGTGTGACTTGGCTATGTGACATAGGGGAGTTCACTCTCAATTTGAGAGATATGGAGATGAAGTTTTAGTTAGAGGGGAAGATCCATATGCTTAAGGCTATTCATGATAGTGGGTTTAGGATGATTTCTTACAGATGCATGGATCCTGAAAATATTCTTACTATTATTGAGTGGCCTACTCCAGTGAACTTGACAAAGTTGAGAGGATTTTGGAGTTGTGTGGGTTCTACAAGAGGTTTGTTTGTGGATATTCTAGGCATGTAGCACCCTTGATGTACTTGATGAGAAAGGGGTCTTTCTTATGGACTCTTGAGGGACATGAGTGTTTCAATAAATTCAAGGAGTTGATGACTTCTTGTCCAATGCTAGTATTACTAGATTTTAGAAAACCTTTAAAGTTGCACTATGATGCAACTGTTGAAGCTGTTGGAGCGGTGCTTATGCAGCTTATGATAGTAGGAAGCTCGAGGGGCTTAAGAGGAGCTTCAACATTTATGATAAGAAAATGTTGGCCATAATGCATGCTTTGGCCAAATTCAGGTAGTATATAGTGGGTACAAAATTCAACATAAAAATCGACCACAATAGCCTAAAACATTTCCTAGGGTAGCAAGATCTTTTTGACAAGCAACAAAACTAGGTAAGTAAATTATAGGCATATGATTTTGATATTACCTATTTCAAGGAGATACATAATATAGTAGAATTTTTCTTGTCATGAAGACCCCACTTGAGCTTGATGATTGATATATTGGAGGATTGGAGACATTTGATCCTTGTAGCATATACAAAGGATACATGGGCATCAGGATTCATAGATGGATTGATCTAGAGTAGTGATTTTACCATGTGAATGAGATCATCACTTACAAAGGGCACTTTTATTTGGTGCCAGGGTCAAAGGTGAAGAGGATGGTGTTGAGAGTTTGTCATGACTCACCTATGGTAGGAAATCCAAGTTTTTACAAAACCCATTAGAAAATTTGTGAGCATTTTTTTGGAAAGGGCTCAAAGATGAGGTGTTGCAGTATGTTAAAGAGTGTCATACTTGCTTTCAGAATAAATAGAAGCACTCTTATCTAGCTAGCTTACTTGAGCCACTTTTGATTTCTGATAAGAAGTGGGAATGTGTATCCATGGATTTCATCATAGGACTACTAAGAGCCCATGGTAGAGACTGTATATATGTTGTTGTTGATCGGCTTACAAAGTTTTCCCACTTCTTCCCAATCAACACTACATACAATGCTACACAGGTGGTAGATTTATTCTTCAGAGAGGTATTTAGGTCACATGGTTTACCTTGGAGCATTGTGAACAATAGGGATAGCAGGTTTATGAGTCACTTCTAGTAGGAGCTACTCAAATTGTGTAGGAAAAAGTTCACTCTAAGTACTAGCTATCACCCCAAAATAGATGCTCAGACAGAGATAGTAAACAAATGGGTGGAGGGATACATCAGGAATTATATAGTAGGGAAATGGAAGGCTTGGTTTGAGTGGATATACCTATGTGAATATTGATATAATTCTATTTATCACATATCTATCCAAATGTCACCATTCATGGCATTATATGGATATGGGGCATCCAGTTTTATGGATTTGTTGCTATTAGATAGTAGAGTTCTTAGTGCTAGAGACTTATTATAGGAGAGCCAAGAAATTATGAAGGCTCTTAAAGATAATATCACTAAGGCACAGAGTCAACAGAAGCAGTATGTTGATCGAAAGAGGACTGAGCTGACTTTTGAGGTAGGTGATGTGGTATATTTGATGTTGTAGCCTTCCCGCCAATCCACTCTCAAGAAGAGTGGTGCCAAAAAACTTAAGCCATGTTGTTAAAGGCCTTTTAGGGTGATTAGGAGAGTTGGAGAGGTGGCTTACAAGTTGAATTTGCTGGTAGAGAGTAGAGTCCATGATATTTTTCATGTGTCATGTCTCAAAAAGGTGTTAGGACACCATATTGTTCCTTCTACAGTGCTTCCACCCTTAGACAATAAGGGGAAATTGGTTTTAGTACTAGAGGCTATCATTGACTTCAAAGAGGAATTTGAGGAGATGTACTATCAAGGAGTACTTGGTGAAGTAGAAGGACTTGCCAGTAGAGGATGCCACTTGGGAAGTGAAGAAATTTTGCAGCATCCAGAGTTCAGATTGCTTGGGGACAAGTAATTTCAAGAGGGGCGAACAATAATGTCCCCATCATTTTAGCATCTCAGTGGAGTTCTTAGACTATACATTCTCTGAAGGCTAAGTGGAGAAATAAGAAGAAATTGATTAAATTAATTTCTTATAAAGTCATTAGATAAATTAAAATTAAAAGGTGACTTTCTATTTAATTAATTTAATTTTCTAGAAGCACAACTAATTATTGTATTGGAAAGGGGGAAGCTTCTAGAGAGTGAATTTTCTAGAAGTACAACTAATTATTGCCTTGGAAAGGGGGAAGCTTCTAGAGAGTGCAATTAAATAATATTTTATTTCCTTCTAGAAGGGTGAGGGAAAAGAATAAATATAGGTGAAAGCTTTATTGCTAGGCATCCAATTATTGTAAATTGCATTTGATATGAACTTGGGAGAAGAAACTAAGGGTTTCTGATTTCAGTTAGCCATTGAAGAGGGTCAATTATTCAATATTGCAACCATTTGAGGTGGTGAAATATCCACTGAATTTGTCATTCAGGAAAGCTTCATTCAAGAGTTCTATTTGTGCTTAAAGTTAAGGAATGACCAAAGGGTTTGAAAAATATTGAAGGACTATCGAGTGCAAACCTAAAGATTCATCTTTGGTAGCCATTAATAATCATTTTTTCTTGTTTTTATAGTACACATGAATAGTGCTACACTATAGTACTTGCACTACAATAATTATACTTGATTTTGATTACAACTTTCATCTCCATCCTTGCACAACACTATTATTAGGTTCCTTTTGTAACTATTAGTATTTAGTATTGTAATCTTAGGCATATAATTTTATTATTGTAGGTGATAACTCACTATCAGATTTGATATTGTTTTAGTCATTATTGTAAGTCCATTTGTCTTGAAAAATTCATAGCAACGTTGTACATGGGAATGAATTCAATAAAACAGATATATGTTGCATACCATTTGTTTGACAAAATGTCTATATAATAGCATATATGATCAGCATAATAGTTGTATGCTGATTATTTATCAAAATGTAAGTTGGTTGTAGGTATCTATTCCATATCTAGTTTCCTTGTATATGCATTGAAAATACCAAAAAGAACTGCACTTGCATATTAGTTCATTGTAAGGGCTATTGTAATATCATTTGTGAACTAAATTTCTTAGCATCATTCAAACTATATCAAACAATCTAAAATGAAAAAAAAATCAGAAAAGAGAAATGTAGCATACAAGTGTTTGACAATATTCCTAGAGCTAAAATCAGTTAGTTTGGGAAAGGGATATTATAGAGCAGAACCAAGATTGTCTAAATATGTAAATAGACATCATCTTGCTACAAAATCCATTGGAGATAAAGATGTTAAACCAATGACAAGGAATAAATTGAGAAATGATACATGTTTGTTGAGCATGAAAGAGCCCAAAATAGTAAAAGATACCTTAGAAGACGTGGACTTGAGTAAAGCCATGGAAGAAGAGATTGAACAAATTGAGAAAAAGAAAACATGGACTCTAGTTCGTAGACTAGAAGAAAAAAATATGATTGGCACCAAGTGGGTATATAGAAACAAGTTAGATGAAAATGGTGAAGTCACAAGGAACAAGGAAAGATTAGTCTGTAAAGGATATGCACAAGAAGAAGGAATTGATTATGGAGGAACATTTTCCCCTGTTGCTAGATTGGAAGGAGTAAGAACTCTACTTTCTTATTCTGCATAGAAAGGTTTTAAAGTTTATCAAATGGATGTTAAATCTACATTTCTAAATGGTATATTAGAGCAAAAATTTTATATAGAATAGCCAGAAGGATTTGTTGGTGTTAATAATAAAAACATGGTATGTAGATTACACAAAGCTTTATATGATTTGAAGCAAGCACCAATAGCATAGCATGAGAGATTTCATAATTATCTTTTGAAGATTGGATTTGAAAGGACTAATGATAACACAAATATGTACTTGAAGATAGAGAAAGGAAAAGGTATTTTTTTATCTAAAATTTTTGTTGATGATATCATATTTGGAGGTCAAGATACTTTGTGTAAGGCTTTTGCAAATGAAATGGAGCAATAATTTGAGATTCTATGTTTGGAGAGATCAAGTTCTTTGTGGGTTTGCAAGTACACTAGATGAAATATGGTATCTACATCACATAGTCAAAGTATGTCAAGGAGATATTAAAAAAATTTGGATTGGAGGATTCCAAGCCAATAAGTACAACTATGGTAACCGAACATAAATTGTCAAATAATGATGATTCAGCTGAGGTGAATCAAACATTATATAGGTCTATGATTGGAAAATTGCAATATGCAGTACACTATAGACCTAATATTGCTTTATCTATAGGGATGGTTATAAGATTCTCTATTAATACTAGAGAGAATTGTTTGATGGATTTAAAGAGAATAATGAGATATCTAAAAGGAATAGAGGAATATGGTCTATATTACAAGAAAAATGAGAAATTTGAATTAAGATCTTATATTGTTTGGTTTGGAAATATTGATGACAGAAAGAGCACTAGTGGAGAAGCATTTTTCTTAGGCAAGAGGCTAGTTACATGGACTAGCAAGAAACAAAACTACACTTCACAATCTACTGTTGAAGCTAAATATGTTGTTGCTACTATAAATTGTACAAACATTGTATGGATCAAATAGTTACTCAAATGTATGAAGGAAGAGATTACTGAACCAATGATACTTTATTGTGATAATACAAGTGTTATAAATATATCAAAGAATCTTGTGATGCACACAAAGACTAAACACATTGCAATCAAGTATTATTACTTGAGAGAATTAGTTCAAGATAAAGAGGTGAAGATGGAATATGTTAACACAAAAGAGGAAAATTTTGATATCTTCACAAAGGTATTACCCAAAGATGCTCATGAGTATCTAAGAGGTAAACTAGGGGTGATACCTCTATGAAAGGATATCTAAGAAAAAAGAGGAGTGCCCTACATCAAACAAGTTGATTGACATATGTTACAAATTGATGCAGTGGATCTTACTTTAGAAGCAGCCTAAAGTAATCAAAGAGCTAAAACTACAAGTCAGTCACAAGTAAGGTGATAGAGGGAGAAACTACAAAAATTCATATCTACATATTAAAATGACAAGTCTTTGGCATTGTTGTTAAATAGGGAGATATATACATGAAAAGGGAGATAGTAACTGATCAAAAGAGATATTGAAGATAGACATTGTTAACAACACATAAGGAAACTGAACAAAGAGGGAGAAATCCTAACACACAGTATGAAGGAGAAATTTTTTATTGTTGAGAAAGAAATTGTATCTACTAATTACATCTACCTAGTAAGAGGAAGCTAATGTAGAGGGAGATATAAGAAGTAATTCAGAGGGAGTATTAAGGATGAGTTGATTGTCCGTTAATCATAACAAAACATAATGTTATAACATATTCAGAAGATGAAAGTTGTTGATAGAGGGAGAAATTTCAATACAAGGAATTATTTTCTTTTTGGTATTTTGTTGGTCTTACTATTTTAACTGAGTCACTTTGGTTTGCCATTAATGCCAAAGGGGGAGATTGTTGAAAATAGATTGATACAAGTATGATAAATATGTTTCAATCATTGTTTTGTCACTAATGTCAAACCTCTATTTGTTGGTAAGACAACTACTTATATGATTTAAGTACTATAATTTATTTGATTGATGAAGAGGATTTGATCAAATGAGGTAACAATAGCACCTAGAGGAAAAGTTGAGTTATGATATAAAAAGGAGTACAAGAATTAGCTAAGACAGTGATATCATAGTGTATTGATAGTCTACTTAAGGTTGCAAACGTTGGTTACACTAAGAAAGTTTAGAAGAACAAGTTAAATAAAGTTTGTCTGCCAAGCTTGATAGAGTGGATAGTAGGTGCTAAGAAAAGTTAGTGCAAGCCAAGCGAAAAATTAGTTCAAGCCAAGTAAAAGTTTATTTTAGTGTATGCCATGTAAAATAGTTGATGCCAAGTAAAGCTTAGTTGATGTCGAGCACCAATAAACTTTAGTTCATGTCGAGTGGTTTTACAAAGGATACTAAGCAATGCAATATGTGTCGAGCATTAGAAGCTAGTTAATGTTGAGTGTCAACATTATTTGAAAAATCATGAATTTGATGAATTTGAGTTGACAAGTTTGTTTTCTTGGATTGTGTGAACCATGTGAAAGATAAGATTGATAAGCTAGTGGCACAAAATCAATGGTAAACTATTTTGAGGTGAATTCAAAGAGGATTGAAGGAGAAGTTTCTAGAAAGGGATGAAATGAAATAAGGGGTAGATTCATTGACCCCTACTTAATTTTTCCTCATCCTAAATTGGATGATAGAGAATGAACAACAAAATATCTTAATTCTCTATTTATTGGGATGACTGGTCAAAAGAAAAGGTTGTCATGTGCGAGAACCTAAAGAAGACAAGAAGTCTAGGGTATTGCTTCATTTAGTGACCTAAGTGAATAGTTTGCATTGACAAGTTAAGCAAGAAGGCTCAAGGGTATGGACGCTTGAAAGGTGAAGAAGCTATCAAAGCTAAAGTGTGTGAAAGCCAAGCAAAATGGAGGACACAAATAGAGATCTGTAATCTACAAATGGAGATGTGAGTTGTTATGAGATCAAGCCTTACTATTACTCTCTAATAATTTATTAGTCTAGAGTAAATCCTTTGGATTAGCATTGACCTAAAATTCATTTGTAAATCCTTTAACTAGGTGACATTCCAAGTGAATGGTCTAAAGTCCTCTAACAAGGCTCATTCATAATAGGGTGATTGAAATCCTTTAATGGGGTCACATTTAATAGTGTGTATTGTAACCTTTAATAAGGTTGGCCTTTCATAGGGCATCACTTCAAAAGAGTAAGAAAGAGTAGCTCATTACTGGTGGTTTCTCCCAAATTCGGTTTCCATGTAAATCATTGTGTCAAGTGTGTTATTGAATCTGTTATGTTTCATGTTTACATTTCTACAAATTGATTTGACAATAACCTACAAGTTTTAAGTGACTGCATCATCTTAAGGATGCATGCATGATGATAAATGTTTTATGGGTTCACTAAGCTATAAAAAGTTTTAATATTACATCTGGACCTTGGATAACTGATTCACCCCCACTCTTAGTTATTCTAAGGAATTCCAATAGAAATTAGGCTAGGGCTTTCTAGAACTGGCTCCAATGGATGCATAAAACTTATCTATTAGTTTGGTGACCTCCTATAGGAAAATAATAAATTGTTTTGTCCAAAAATATAACTAAAAATCTTCCCTTGTTGATTACTTGATCAAATAGCACATTATAAGGCTAAATGCATAGTCATATTTAGCTTAGGACATCAAGCTTGAAGTGTCTAATGGGATTTTCATATCCTAGGCCTTTGAAGTCTCAAAATACATCCTACCTACTTGCATTTCACTGAAGGACATCAATTTCCAATGGTGAAATTGTAACTTGTGGTCATTTCTTGGCTTCAAACGCTAAAAACAAGGGTTTCAGACCTAGAGTTAGAAAGTTTTCTATAACTACCTAAAAAATCAATAAAATTCAACCAAATCAATTGAAAATGAAAGGTAAAATAGGAATCAAACTTCACATGTGTATCATCTATCCATAACAATCCATAAGAGTCATACATAACAAATTAGCTCCGAAAAATAGGTTTTTCCCTTCATAAAATATTGATTCTTCCATAAAACTTGATGATCAGTTATGAAATGGACACAATAAGTCTTAAATAACTTCATCCAATTGGTTCAAACCAATTTTGATGGATATGAACGTTGGGAGGCCAAAAAGCAAATTTTGACAACTTTTCCAAAATTACAATTTTTGCATATTTACAATTTCTTGTCAAATATGATAAGTTTTTTCATTTTTTATCCTAATAGACATAAACTAATCCCAAACCTTTAGGAATGATATGAAATTCATGTCTAAGGTGAAACAAACATGTTTTCCATTATTGAACACCAAAACACTCAAAAACTAAGAATTAGGTGTTTTAGTGATGAAGTTTAAAAACTAGTGAAATAAAACATATTTAAGAATTTACATTTTTAACAAGAATTAAGAATGAAGTGACATAGAAGAGGATATTAACAAAGAGCATTGTAAGCAGACAACTTTTAATAATTTATAATATGGGTGAATTTGAGCAATGTAACCAAATTTTTCTTTCAAAACGATATGTGCAAATATAAACATTAAGTACAACATGCCCAATATTTTTGTAGATATACACATTAATTAGATCAATTTTTTCTTTCAAAACCATATATGGAGATATAAACATTAAGTAAAACATGTCCAATATTTTTTTAGATATATACATTAATTAGACCGCTTTTTTCTTTCAAAACCATATGTGCAGATATAAATATTAAGCACAACATGTCTAATCATTTTTCAAATATATTTTCTCGTGAAGAAAGACCACACCTGGCAAAATGAACCCAGAACAAAATAATGAGACAATTGCTAGATTATGGTCTAAATGCTAAAGAAAAGTTGATAAATGTAATTACCCTTGAAAAAGTGTAAGGGTTTAAAGAATCGAATAATTCTAATCACAATAGCCTAGAGTCATTGTAGGTAACATGGTCATGTTAAGGGGGCCACAATTTTTATCGATTGGTAAATGTGGATTTCCAACTGGAGGAACATGGAGATGTGAATATCCAAGCTGAGGCTAACACTCCCATTGAAGAAGATGATAATGTGTTAGAGGATATGATTGAAAAAGATGGTATTAGCACAGCTGATGAAGATGCTCACAATAGTGATGAAGACGGTCTTGATATACCTATACTTGAGAAGGCATACAAGCCCCTATACCAAGGCTCCCAAATAACTCTTCTCTCTACTATAATGTTGTTAGTGAACTTGAAGGCTATGAATGGTTTATATAATGTAGTAATGTCATGTATGCTAAGGTATGTCATTTTTGTCATCTTCAATGTTAGTTGATGCAGGAGCATCCTAGGCTTTCTTGCAATCTTGCATGTTGGAGAAATTCTGGTTTGTGGTTATGGACTCAAACGCCAAAGAAGTGGTGCTCAGTCACTATTGAGTATAGTTTATGCCTGGGATCTTGGCACACTCATAGTGCTTGGCATACACTATGGAGCTTGGCATGCTCTATGATGCTCAACATGCTCTGGGAGCTCATCATGAACTATGGTGTTTAGCAAGATCTTGGTGTTAAGAAAGGTTTGGAGTGCTCAATTTGCACTATGAGATAGGTGACACTTGTGAATTTATTGGTGCTTAGCTTGGTTTTGTTGACACTCAACTTGGTCTTGGTTCTTGATGGCACTGAGTTGTTTGTGAGTTGAATTTTGGCATTTATTTTATGTATGGATATTTAATTTGTGTTGTGGCCGACTTGTGGCTCAACATATATTTAATGTAAGGGATTTAATTTAGTTTTTAATGAACTAGGTCAACTTGTGGCTTACTTGGGTATCAGTAAGAGGTTTGTGGAGTCTTTATATAATGGTTATTATTCATCCAGCATGGAGAAGGGGATAAAGGGTAGATGCAAATTTCGTAGAACTAGTAGTCACAACTTGAGAACCATAGGATTACTTGGCGGGCCTAAGGGTACAAGTGTATATTCCTCTTGGTGTTCTTATCTAGTTGTGGATATAGACTAGTTGGGATTAGGATTGTAAGTTGGATCTGTGTGGGATCTTTCTTCTTGGTGTTCCTATCCAGTTATAGATCTAGACTAGCTGGGATTGGGATTGTAAGTTGGATCTTTGCGAGATCTTGCAAAATTGATATTGTAATTGTTCTTTGTATTTGGCCCTAACGTAGAAGGTCTTACATTCAGGCATATTGCATGTAATCAATAATTTTATGAATTAAGTATTGTGATTTGGTATCAAATCTTGCATTGTTATTGCATTATTGTTGTGTTTTTGTTGTGTGGTTATTTGTTGGGGGTTTGAGCATCTTCTTTGGGGATTCTCTTTCCTTGCACTACATTAGGTGGTATTAGAGCCTAGTTTTTTTCTGACTATGTTGAAAGATCACTAAAGTTGAGTCAGTTTTGATTTAGTGCCAATCCAGGTGTACCCCAAAATGAGGTAGTCCAAAAACCAACAAAAAAATACATTGGGGAAAATGAACAAGAAGAATGAGATTTAGATCCAAAGAGACAATATTTCATATATTCAAATCAAGAAGTTTACATCCAACATGTCTGACTATATGTCCTTCTGAGTTATAGCCATTACAAAGAAAAAAAACATAATTCAAAGAAGGACATATATTCAAACTCAAATGTAGACTTCTATCTTCAAGTTACTCCATGGTAAGAGCCCTTAACTAAAATAAATTCTTTAGGTTTCTCTTCATCTCCATGCTTGAATAATAATCCAACATTGAACCATAATGCCTAAGACTCTACCCAAGACCCCTTTAAATACTTGCACAACCACAAGTTAGCCTATTAATAATTACCAAATAAAGAAACCCTTACATTAAATGCATAACAAAGCCACAAGTTGGCTCTCAACAAATATAAAATTCACATCATGAAATTAAATGTGCCAGGTTGTCTTAAACTAGAAACAAATACAAAAAATAAATACTAGCACTCGACACATACAGGAAAACTCGGCACCAACAAGAACACTCAGCATGTGAAGGAACACTCAACACACATTGCAACTCGACAAATAATGTAACTTGGCAAACACTACAACTGACCAACTTGGCACTTGAAGGATCATTTGGTCAAAACTAGAATAAATGGGATTACATGCCAACCAATATGTTAATAGGATGTGGGATAACTTCAACTTGGCAATGACTAAAAATTTATTGGCACTTGGTAGTTGTTGTAACTTGACATCAACCAACAGAATTAGTTGGATAACGTGACAGTCAGGATACCCCTACATCAAGTTTACACCAAGACTTGTAGAGAAGGTCAATCTTGTGGAGTTGATTGATCTTATGGATTGGTGGATCTATTGCTTTGGGTTTGTGAAATTTTAGTAGATGCCTCCAAGAAGAGTGTAACCTAGGGAAATTAATGATCTTTGTGATGTTGTGGAAGAAAGGATCTCAGAATATATTAGAGAAAAATTCAAATCTAAGATTGCATTGATGAAGAGTGACATGATTACTAAAATTGTGAGTACTTTAGGTGGAGTACCTAGGCATGCATGTATTGATGATGGCTATGATGAAGTTGTTGAAGATTTTGAAGTTATTAGATCTAGTGGTGAGGACAAAATTGATCGTATGGAGAGACCTATTAAAACTAGGGTTGGTCAGTTTGCTAGACCTAGATCTTAGTTGAAGCTGAAGCATAAGATGGAGGTTTCTGATTTCTCAGGTACTTGACTCTTAAAGACCTGATTGATTGAATTGGTGAATGAAGACTAATTTGAGCTTGAGGATATTGAAGATCTTCTTAGAATAAGGTTTGCACAAAATAAGTTAAGAGGACATGTTGCTCTTTAGTAGAAAGAACTAAAAAGAGACAAAGAAGAGGAAGGTGAAATGAAGATCTCTGGATAGAAATTTATGGTGACTAAGTTGAAGGCTAAGTTCACTCTTTCTGATTATGAACTTGAGTTGTTTAGGAGGTTGCAGAATCATAAACAAAAAGATATGACTATGAAAGATTCTACCAAGGAGTTCTACAAGTTGACTATTCGATCTAGTCATAAAAAATTGTCAAAGGAGAAGGTAGTTTGGTACATTAATTGTTTGAAATTCAATATTTAGGATGAGGTTGGTATGCTAAATATTTCTTTAGTTGAGAATCCTTATTAGTATGCTCTAAAGGGAGAAGATAAATTGAAGAGGAAAAATTAAGGTAATGTTAGAGGAAAAGAGAAGTAGGATAGCTTGGCACAAGCTAAACTGAGTATTGAAGGTGAACCAAAACCTATTGATCAGAAAAAGAGGACATGTGCAGGTGGGTTTAGAGATAATTTTTTCAAATGTGGTAAAGAAGGGCATAGATCTTTTGAATGTCTGCATGGTAGGACAATTGCTATTATGAATGAGGTTGTAGTCTAGGACAGTCAGCCTAAGCAAGGAGAGGATTTACTAGCTTGGTGAGTATTGGTTGGTCAGAGGACACTAGATTCTTGTTAGAGGACTAGTTTGTTCAGGACTTTTTGTAAGTCTAGTGGTAAGGTCAGCAAGGTGATTGTGGATGGTGGTAGTATTGATAACCTTGTTCCTAAGGAGATGGTTCAAAAACTTTGTTTGAAGAGAGTGGCACATCCTTATTCTTATAAGATTGGTTGGTTGCAAGGTGAACATGCTTTGGAAGTAAGGGAATAGTGCCTTGTTGATATTTAGATTGGGTAGCATAAGGATCAAGTGTTGTATGATATTGTGGGCATGAATAGTTGTCATGTGTTTCTTGGTAGATCTTGGCAGTATGATTGCAGGGTTGTGCATGATTGTGTTAGGAATGTGTTTACTATTGAGAAAGGTGGCAGGAAGTTTTCTCTAATTCCTTTGCAAAATGAATAGCTCAATAGGAGGAACTTGAGTAATGACAATGGAGTTCAATTCACAGATTTTGAGAAGGTTGGAGATCAATATGGATAGTAGAGTTGTAACACACTTAAGATGGATGTGAAGAAGCAACATAAGAACAAGGGAAAGAGTGTACAAGCTGAAAACTTAGAGGATATTTATGTGAAGAACCAATTTTGGATTTATGTGTTGAATCCCAAAAGATGTTCTTCTAGCTACTAAGAACATCTTTTCAAACCTAGGGTGTCTGATGCAAGAGCATCTTAGGATTTTTTGCAATCTTGCATGTTAGAGGAATTTTGGTTTGTGGTTGTGGACTTTTTCATCAAAGAAGTGGTGCTCAATCATTGTTGGACATATTTTATGCCTAGGAGCTTGGCATACTCTAAGATCTCGGCATACACTTTGGAGCTTGATATGCTCTATGATGCTCGACATGCTCTGGGAGCTCAGCATGCACTATGGTGCTCAACAAGGTCTTGGTGTTTGGAAAGGTCTTTGCACTTGACATGGTCTGGAGTGCTCAGTTTGCACTATGATATCAGTGATTCTTGTGAGTTTACTGGTGCTCAGCTTGGTTTTGTTGACACTTAGCTTGGTCTTGGTTCTTGTTGGTGTCGATTTTCCTATGAGCTAACTTTTGGCATTTATTTTATGTATGGGTATTTAATTTTTGTTGTGACCAACTTGTGGCTCAACATATATTTAATGTAATGGGTTTAATTTATTTTCTAATTAACTAGGCTGACGTCTGGCTTAGTTGGGTATAAGTAAGAGGTTTGTGGAGTCTTTAGGCAATGGTTATTATTCATCCAGTTAGGGGAAGGGGATGAAGGGTAGATGCAAATTTTGAAGAGCTAGTAGTTGTGGCTTGAGAACTAGAGAATTACTTGGTGGACTTGAGGGTACAAGTGTAGATTCTTCTTCATGTTCTTATCCAGTTGTGAATCTAGACTAGCTGGGATTGGCTGGGATTGGGATTGTAAGTTGGATCTTTGTGGGATCTTGTTGAACTAATATTATAATTGTTGTTTGTAGTTGGCCCTATCCTGAAAGGCCTTACAACTAAGCATATTGCATGTAATTAATTATTATATGAATCAAGTATTGTGATTTGGTATCAGATCTTGCATTTTTATTGCATTATTGTTGTGTTTCCATTATGTGGTTATTTTCTAGAGGTTTGGAAATCTTCTTTGGGGATTCTCCTACCTTGTAATGCATCATTAGCATACCATTACTATTCATTATATTAAAATTCATATTTGTTTTTGTAGGTTGATACATGAGTTTTTGTTACCACCATCAAACATTTTGCCTCATTCATACATAGAATTATCTATCATTATGAATCAAATTGGAATGAAGTATCAAACAATACATGCATGTCCCAATGATCACATTCTATATCATAAACAACATGAATTTGCAACAGGATGGCCTAATTGTCATATTAGTAGATATCGATCAAATCAAATAACAAAAAAAGGTGCCTCACAAGGCTCTTTGGTACATTCCCATTATTCCATGTCTTGAACGATTATTTAGATGCACTAGCTTGGCACAATTTATGGATTACCATGCATGAAATAGAAGTCAAGATGATATTATGTTAATGCCAACATATGGCTCTACATTTAAAGGGATATAAAAAACATAGCCACACTTTAAAGAAGAACCTTGTAATCTCAAGCTTACATCGGTAGCGGACAGTGTCAATCCATTTGGAGATATGAGATCTGATTACTCAGTGTGGCCTATTTTTTTATTAACAATAACATTCCTCCTTATATGTCCATAAAGAGGGAACACATAATGTTGTCAATGATTGTACCATGTATTTTTTAATTTAATAATTATCTAAATTAATTTATAAACAATACATCAAAATGGTCATAATAATTATGTAAAATTTCTGTTCATTCAATTACTAGGTAAGTACTAAGTTAAAGATATGAACTTGTATATTGAGCCCCTTATTAATGAGTTGTTGAAGTTATGGAATGGGGTCACTATGTACGACATCTCTAGATCAATAGGATAACAATAATTTAAATTTCATGCAATGCTTGTATAGACAGTACATGATGCCCTTGGGTTAACTCATTTTTATTTATATTATATTGTTAAGGTCACATATTTTTGGTTTGTTATAGTGCTTACACATTATTGTTGAATGTTTAAGTTGTGCATGATAATTTTACATGATCCAATTATACATGATCTTTTAAGTCCTCGGACAAAGGGAAAATTCATATGTCCATTTTATGGTTCAACAATAAAATCTCATCATTCAAGAAGTTTAGGAAAACGGGTGTTTGATAAGTATAGGAACTTTCTCCATAGTAATCATAAGTATCAAATTACTAAAAAACATCTATTTAATGGGAAAGAAGAGACAACATCAAGGCCATCAAAAATGATACCTCATCTATGGAAGTTGGAATACAATCAACTAAATTACTAAGGTAATGTCCATTTTGTGGTCTAAAGTTTGAAATTTATATTTTGATATTGTCTTTTATTTAGTAATAATGTATTTTTTTCTCATGAAGTTCGTCAAGGCATCAATGACCAACTTCATAGAGGAATAAAAAGTTATCCAACTCAATTTAGTAGGTTACCATACTACAAGGATCTCCCAATCATGCATTTCTTTGATAGTGTACATATTGGAAAGAATGTAATAGAGACACTATGAAAAATATTGGATGGAAGGCATGATAAAAAAAAAATTTACCAAAATTTGTAATGACATTCATGAATCCAATCATGCACTGAAAATTCTTATTGAATCAAATAGCAATGGAAACCACATAAATATGAGTGCCCTTCCTTGGTTATTAACAGAGCAACAAAGTGATGCATTCAAAGAAGTCATTAATAAAAAAAATTCCCACAAGATTTTCTATAAATATAAGCAGTCTTGTATCACAGAAAAGTGATTTTGGACCTGAGTTGAAAACAAATGATTGGCATACCTTCATCAAGGTAAGTTTTATTCTCTATTTACAATATATTTGTAAAAATTCGTGTACTACATATGTGTTATTTTATAATATATTGAAAAGATCATTTTTTAATGATTGCAATACATCCTACCTCTATCCCTCCCACACCAGTTTGAAAATAATATTAAACAATTTATATATGATCTTGGAAAATACATGAAGTTAGAAGAATTATTTCTTAGATTTGTTGTACATATATTATATTTATAACTTGCTTTACTTTTTTTATGTAAATTTTAATCTAAAATCTTGCTTATATGTTCTTGTGTGTTGAATCCCTATTAGGTGATTATCATCTAAAGAAATTGATTAAAAAGATATAAAATATTGGAAGAGAAAAATTTCGCAACTTATGTGTGAAATTTGAAAGTGTCTACCTTCAACCTTTTTCAATACTCAAGAAAACTACCTCATAAATCAAGTTGAGGAGATTTAATTGTGTGGACCTCTACAAACTAAGTCAATCTAGATGGTTGAGAGGCACTTGCAATTTATGAAGTGCTTGGTTCAACAAAAAGCACATCATGAGGGTTCTATAGTAGAGGGATATATGGTATACTAGAGAATAGTGTACATTATTGAATATCTTCCCAAGTTTCCATCAAAGTTCCATGTAAATTGCATTTGGGATCCCAACTCCATTAATAGATTTGAAGGGGAGTACTTGACGGGGAAAGGGAGAGATAATTATAAGATGTTATTGCAGTTAATTAATCTTATCCATCAGCAATATAAGTTGTTTCCGACTAGTCTAGTTGTTCTCTTTATAGTTGGTCTTGAGTGGGATGCTCTACATCTGTATATTGCAAACAATATTGATTAGATGATAATATGGATTCAATAGTCCCAAAAAAATGGTCTCTCATTAACATGGGATGGTGTTGCATCATTGATTAAAGAAGCTCATCATAATGGAGATTCCAATATTATGCCAATGGTACTTGATCTAGAATATGGCTAATGAGATAGAAAGGTACGTAAAAGATTACTAATAATGACCCATATGTTTAGTTTCAACTCACAAATTGATACAAATAATCTTGACATATTTTAATAATTACATATCAAACACCAAAAATCTATGTACTACCATGGCCATAAAGTTAGAGGAATTGAAGAAAGCTTGTGATTATGGGATAAGTGCAATCTTCAAGATCACAGATATTTCATCTAGAAATGGCATACATCCTCAATAATCTTAAAATTGATACTATTGAATTTTGGATGATACACTTGAGTGTGAGTTTAATTCATTCAAATTATTTCTATTTGTCATCAAATAGTACAGGCTACATTTGAATCAAAATGATATTGATAGGACTATTATTAAACATAATAGTGGATTTGCAATGATTAATACAAGGTCATTTGGGCCAATTGGAGATGAGCCCTATATTCTCCCAAGCCAATGTGAGCAAGTGTTTTACTTTGGTGTTCTATATAAACTAGGTTGGTCATTTTTTGTTAGACATGATCCAAGAAGAAGGTCAATAAAGTATAATGTGATGGAAGAAGAAGATACTAGAGAATTAGAAGATGAAGTAAATGATGATCATGAATGACTGTTACATAATGATGAAAAAGAAGAAGAAGATGATGATTCTGGTGATGCTAACAATGATGGTGATGATAATGATGATCATGATCATGCTGATGAAGGTGGTGATGATCAAATAAATGATGGTCATGATGATTATGGTCATGATAATGGTGATGAAGATGTTGATGATGGTGATGAAGATGGTGGTGGTGACAACAATGATCAAAGTGACAAGTACAATGATGGTGATGATGATAACATGGATGAAGATGATGATCAATGAAATGTATGTCGACATATGATCAATGTCAAGTATGATAGGGTCATGATTTATTTATATAAATTTGTTTGACTTGTATGTTTTTATAATTAAGTTATTATGTGTTGAACTCTACTATCATGGGGTATATACAATGATATTACATAGCTACCACACATAAAGTAGAGGTAAGGAATTAAAAAATATACATTGATTTTGATGAATGCATGATGTAATTTTTGTCTTCTACGTAATTTGTAGCATATATATCACGTAATTTTTGGCTAACTTAAAATAAATGATTTACATATGTAGGCTATTTAAAACCTTTGACCAGGATCTTGCATAGTTACATGAATTGATAGGTATAAGTCAATAGACCCTATAGATAAATTTTTTTATTCGCATATCTTCTCTTTACCATCAACGTGAACTTTATTCCTAGTATGTCTCTCATTTTATAGATTGTAGGTATCACAAAATAGGTTTTGTCTAATCTACTTTCCTTGAGTGAAGAAAATGTGGGAATATTGACTCCAATATACAATCTACTATTTTATTATATATAAAAATTGGTAAGTCTATTACTTTCATTTCGTTGTTGATTGCTAAGAATTACTAATCTTTTTCACAGGGTGACACAGATACACCACAAAACATGGGAAGGGATGTACCAACTCACACACCTTCTTTAGCAAAGGTAAACTTTAATTAGTGCAATTGTACAAATTATATTTTAAAAAATTTCATATTAGTATGTTCTTTTCTTTATGGCTTTGGAGTTGTTTTGATAGAATTTTGTTGATATTGATGTCACACCTTGACACTTATTGATAGGCAAAAGAAAAAATGATAGTAGATCTACAGGCATCATTTATAAATGACATCATGTGTAGTGTTGACCCCATATTATGGCCTTAAACTCATAACAAAATATAGTGATGAAATTCTTAACCTTGACCTCAAGAGAAACATAACAAAGGAGACAGAGGCACTGGAAGAAGAATTGATACTTTGGGTCAATCCTTTTGAAGGTAAGTAGTAATTAATCCTAAGCAATAATAAAAGTTCAATAGATTTTTATATTTTATAGTACCTTATGGATCATGATCTAAAATATTATATATTTTTCTCACAGGATTTTATGACACCTATGAGATCGTGTGGTCAATATGGTGAGGGTTGTAGCACATAACCTTCATGTAAGTAACACTTTCTCTTTACAACATTATAACACTTAACTTTGATCTTTATCCATTCCAAATGAAAACAATCAATTTTGCAAATGTCTTTGCTAACAATGTGGCTTGCTCCTTTGGATGTCCTTAAAAATCATATTTTGATTTATGCTCCAAAGTCCATAAAACAACTCCTATGAGAAGAAAGAATGAAGTAGTTGTAAACCACAGTCCTACATCGAATTTTTACGCTACTACAATTATACAAAGATAACCTTAGTATGCATATGCAAATTAACTCTAGTGCACCAAAAAATGCAATATGAGAATTATATATTTCCATCCATAGAAACCAATCACAGTTGTAACTACCATCATTTCATACATATCATCTATATATGCAACCACAATAACAAGCTATCCATTTCTCCCATAGAAACCAATCATTCCATACTGATACGATGAGAGAGTTGGATCTATTGCTCCAAATGAAAGAATTAGTAAATGAAATTCACTAGATACATGTGAAACAATATGAGCAATAACAGAAGATTGTGGCCCTACTAGTACAACATTATTTATTTTCATCAACATTATAAAACTTAACTTTGAGTTTTGGATGCTTCTAGCTAGTATCCCATTTGATCTTTATCCATTGGAAATGTCTTTGGTAACAATTTATTCTTTAGCTCATGACGAAGTGTGGATGCCTTATTTGGTTGTCGCTCTGATATTGCCTATTGCATTGTTGACAACAAGGAACTCTCATACATCTTCGACAATGCCAAGTACAACTGGTAAAACTTTGTTTTGATATATTTTTTGATGTTCTGATCATGCATTATATATTTTTTTGGGTGGATTTTATACTCATGGACCTATTTTGTGCATTAATAGATACACCATTAGTTGAGAGAACAACATAAACTAGTACTACTAAAGCTGAACCATTTCTTGGAGTAGCCCATGTGACTAGTACTAGTTCATTTGTGGGGACATTATTGTTGGAAAGAAAACTATGTTTCTATTAAAATTACCAAAGCTTTTACTGGTTAATGAAATACTTGTAACAGTAAAAAAAAAAGTATGTTAATTTAACCCATTTACTTGTTATTACAATAGAGCCCCCTTTAGTTTAGCAACCTTGTGCTCCTCCAAATAGGAGGCATCATAATTTGACATTACATTTTCCACAAGAGGAGGAGATTGAGGAAGATATTGATGCTCCTATCGACCTTTTCCTTAGGAAAGCTAAGCAAAACAAAAAGAAGAAATGATCTTAAAAAAATGCTCTTTGATAAACTTTGTTGGATAATGAAAGAACATTGTTTTAAGTAACTAAATATGAATGTTGCGTATTAATATTTTTTTTTTATGTCATGTTAATGAATATTGTTATGTGTTAATGAAGTCTTGATTAGTATTGTGTATTAATGAATTTTATATCACATTAATGAATGTTATGTGATTGTATTGATTGAATGTTATAATTCATAAATGAATGACTAAATAAATTATGTAATTAAACAATATGGGGAAGTTAGATTGATGTTAGGTGGAGGGAGATGTGTTAGAAATAGATAATACTAAGAGGGGGGTGAATCAATATTTTCAATCTTTTTTTCCACAACTAGATATTGTTTACTACTTTAATACATGCATAACTAAGTAAACCAATGATGCTGAAAAATATAAAGAACCATACATAAAGAGATCTCATAACACCATATTTTTTTAATTAGGGAAGCCTTGGCCAAGGGAAAATCTCGGTAGGGATGAAACCCACAAGATGATTCACTATATATAAGAATCTAGTTAAGGATATTGACCCTATTAGGAGTCTATGAAGAATGTATAGTGTCTCAAGTCCTTGTTAGGAGACTAGGCCTTGTTAGAAGCCTTAACCCTGTTAGGAGTTGCTTCAACCCTATTAGGAGTTGGTGGATGGTATACAAATGTGTGCAAGAAGAGAATGATGTCCTAGCATGCAACTATACAATAAGTTCTTCAAGAGAATAGATACACATACAATACTGGATCACTTATTATACTTCACAATTCTTCTGATTGTTAGTTCTTCATACAAGGGGTGACTATACATATAGAAATTTGCATCATATCTCACATTATCATATTACATAACACTACTTTGCATCACATATCATGGCATCATATAGCATACTAACTTCACAATTGATGTTCTTTACTTATATCAATCATATTAATAAATTTTTCCTTAGTCGTCTCACATATCATCCTTAGATTTGACTCATCAAGATTTAGTAATCAAAATAGTTCTATAAGTCGTACAACTCAATTTTCTAACATGCTCTATTCTACACTGTGAAGTAACTCCATAGGTATTTCCTTCATAACTTGAACTTGGTTGCTCATACAAACATGTGCATTGGTATGCATCATCAGAGTGACATCATGCTACAAATAATCATAATTAAACTGCACAACATATGTTTCCATAAATGAAAACCACATATCTCACCTAATTTGATTAATTGGTCATATTGCCAACAATTTCCCCCTTTGGCATTGATAGCAACATTTTGGGAAAATTGGCTAAGTCCCAAAAATGCCTTCATACCAATCAATGTAAATAACCATACATAACATAGTAAAAACATTATATTCATGTTTTGAAAAAAGATTACATCCCTTATAACTCTGATTACATAGCTTTCTTAAGGAAAAGCTTACTACTATATGTCAAAGTACAACTATATAACTTATAATTACAATTTTCCTTATTTTTCCCCCTTTGACATCAATGACAAAGGTGTCAACAAAAAGAAAATCCTATCAAAATCTAAAAGTTGCATCAAAATTTGGAAAAACAATCACTAAAGTTTGTCTTCAACTGCACAAGATGTTTCTTCTAACTTTCTTTTAGTGCCTCTAACACACTTATTAGTGCACATAAAGCATATGTGGCTAACTCTACTGCATTCAAGTCTGTAGCCACAAACTTGTCATATAAGGTCTTAGCTGCCAAGCATTCCACCAATTGATTTTGTAATAATGTAATATGTGGGGATAAATGGTCCCTCAAAAGAGTAAATCTTTTTAGAGCTTTCTCCTTTTATGCTTGCATATCCCAGATGCTATCATGAAGTGCTTGCATTGTATGCTCAAATGTTTCTAATTTCTAATTCTGTTTCAAAAAGATATCAGTGAGTGTATGAAGCTTAGTTATCTTCTCTTTGATTTTCTCATCAAAACTATGAAGGTAAAGGTATGCCAAGTTGCACTTATCATATATTTGTTTCCCTTCTTCCATACTCTGCCTCAATACCTTAATGCATACATTTATTATTTCTATATCACTTCTTATATTTTTACACATAGTATTAAGAAGTTTACCATCATGCTCAGTCTGTGCTTGAATTGTAGCAACATTGGTAAGCATTGTAAACTCATTATCAAAGGTTTTGTACACTATAGCTACTCTCTATTGAATTTCTACAGATGTATTAACAGAGCTTACTATCTTCTCCAATCTATCCAAAACTAAAGTTAAGGTCTTCTCAATTGACTTAACTGATTTCTTCTTTTCAAGGAATTTACTTAAAGAAGATATAAGATTTTGTGCTTCATTTTCATCATCTGACTATACTACTGAGGTGATCACTGTCACTTGTGTAGGTGGTGTAGAGGGTTTCACTATAGCTTTTTCTAAGGGTGCACTTGTAGTAGCTACCTCAGTCATAGTTTCAAATTTCTTTTCAGAAATTACATCTTCTTTCTTTTTCTCCTACTCTTCTTCTTCATTAAAAGAGCTACTATAGTCAACAATATTGCCAACAATGATAGAGCCAAAATCTTTGAATGGACCTTTAGTTCTATCCATTGTTACATTGGTGTTATCTAGTTGCATAGATTCACTGTCAATGGTAATGTGTGGTGAATCACTTGGAATTGAAGTTTTAGCTAGTTGCTCAAAACTATGAGGTGCACTAACTGCTACCATAGTAGGGCTTGTCTTCTCTAATTGTGCACTCTTCTTAGACTCCTTAGGCATAGTAGACATGTATGTGACTATTGCCTTTTGAGTTTCCACATTCACTTCTTCATAATTTCCTCCCATAAGAAGAATAGATCTCTTCTTATTTCTCAACAATGGTGCTATTCCTTTCATAATTTCCTTTATCTCTTCCTCATTATTTACTATACATAGCTTTTTCACCATATTCATCCTTATTTTTTTATCCTCCTTAATTACTCTACTCTTTCTATTTCTTAGTCTACTATACAAAACTTCAAGTATTTGACCTTTTATGCTATCAAACCTTTTATCTTTCAAAATCATATTTCTATCTAAAACATTTTCTAGCTCTCTCCTATCCATATTATTGTACAAATCATAATACTTATTTATTTGCACAAAGTTGTTGTCATTAATAATTTGCATATTGAGATTTTCTACCTTTGGCTTCCATGTTTTTCTTCTTGCTGAAGTCTTTGCTTCTTGATCTATTGGTTCTACTAGTTTGTCACTAGTTTCTTCTTTAGATTCTAAGGAATTGATTTGCAAGGTTCTTCTCCTCTTACTTGGTCCACTTTTTTGCTTGACTCTCTTCTCAAGAGTGGGTTTAGTTTTATCAAACCTTTTGGACTTTCTTGGTGCTAATTCTTCCTCTATTTTGCTTGGTTTCCTCAAGGGTTGTTGTTGTGCAACTACTACATATGGTACTACAAGTGCTTGTACACATTTTTGTGAAACTAAGACCTCTTTAGTAGGTCTGGCCATTGCAATAGTTGTAGGGTTAATAGTTTAGTTTGATCACTAGCCTTCATTTTTTAGGATACCCCTTTTACGTCTTCAAATTCCTTTCTAGACATCCCTAAATCTTTTAAGATGGAATCAATCACTTTGTCTACTTTCTTCTTGATATCCTTGTCCATTAGATTTTTTTACTTCTTTCATCTTTTCAGCATATGTACCCCATCCAGGGCATCCAGAATCAACTTTAGAGTGTAAAATTATTTGTGCATAGCCTTCAATTAGTTTAGCACTCATTTCATATCCCATAGGTTCAATGAACTTCACTCTAGGAACTATTGCCTCCATGCATGTGAAGTCTATTTCTACCATGAAACATAGTTCATCCTTGTATTTTTCTATCAGTGCAGGAGGTATCTTATACCTTTGTTTCATCTTAGCTTGGAATGATTTCATCATTCTATCAATATCATTATCTTGACTATTTTTTATTTAGATCTATAAGCACAAGTGATTATTTGCATTATGCACTTGCTTCCATCCCAATTTGAAATATCGAGGAACTTCTTTGTTGCGTAGAAGAATATATGAGTCAATAGGGATTCAAACCTAAAGACTTCACTTCTAGACTTCTTGATTTTTGATATGTTATCCAACAAGTGAGTTCAGATAATATCACATAGATTAACCTTTTCACGCTTTACTTCCATCACAGAAGCTGGCTGAAGAAATCTGGCAAGGACTAAACCTATCCTAGATCCATGGTTGAACTTATATCCCAAAATTTTACTAATAAGTCTCACTCCATCATCTTGAATGGTGTTGATCTTCATATTTCTGCCATCAAAACTTGTGTTGAGATTTGTTTCAACTAATCTGTGCATATTCTTTATGTTCACACGATTCTATCCTTCATTTCTCAAATCTATGACCTTATGAATTAGGTCATTATCAATGCATATAATTGAATCTCCCAACCATAGAAGGTCATCATGAACTCTACTTAGAATGATTCTTGTCCATTCATGGTTATCAAATTCCATGTAAAACATATGCTTAACTAGGTTAAGTTGTTCTAGGTATGCATATTTTGATTTCAATGGGAAATCATTGTTGCACATTCTCTCTAATTCCTTATGAATCTCAATATCTCCTAAGCTTTCAATTTTACAATGAATGTAACTTCTTATGTCTTCGACATGAAGAACAATTTTTGGTACTTGCAAAAATGCTCCAATGGGGTCATTAAGTAAGGAAACAAATGGGTGTTTCTTGAAGTTATATCTAGGTCTATCGATGATATTAAACACTCCTTGTGTTTCCATTACTGAAAATATGCTCAACAAATTTGAAAAATACCTTAATTTTACAATTTAGGGTTTTTAGTGATCACACATATTTGCAAGCTTCTTCAAGACTTCAAATCTCTCTTCAATCTTACACTTAAGATTTCACACAAGCAAAATGATGTTCATAAATCAATTTGTGTCCTTTAAATTTTTTGTAATTTTCACTTCGTATTAAATGTGTATCTGCCACTAGTTTAAAATATTGTCTCTGTATAATGGAGAGGTTATTTTTCTTACATAACCTTATACTAGTCATATTAAGCAATGCACACTTCACTGTAGACTCCTCGCAATGTCTAGTAAATATTGTTAACTACACAACTTGTGATATTCTTTCTAACATTATTTATTATTAACTAACACAGTATTTTACCGAGAATGCTTAATGCAAGTAAGATGGGTCACAAACAATAAGTGACTTTATTGTCTTATTAGGTACATTACGATGTTCTTCTTCCTCAAATGTATGAGAAATTCTAGTTTCTTTTGCCTTTACAAATGTTTCCTTAAATTCTTCTGTCAGCTCCTTCATTTCTTCCTTTAGACTATCATCATTTCTTCTATTTTTCCTTCTATATTTTTTATTCATGTTAAGGTTTCTTCTATCCATTCTGCAAAACTTTGTTGTGTTTCTAAAGTTATTACATAATTGACATATAGGTACATTTATTCTTTTTTCATTATTCTGGTTGTCAGGTGCTCTGCAATTCCTTGCAATGTGTCCAAGATTGTTGCATTTATAAAAAAAAATTTGTCTTCCTTCTCCACTTTCATTGCTATGAGATCTTCTTCTGTTGCCTACATGGTTAGTGTTCCTAAACATTCTACTATTTGCATTATCATATCAAATTTAGGTTTCTTACAATCTACTGCATGATGTCCATATCCATGACAATTATGACAATAAAAATTTAAAATAGGTTTAAAAGACTTACTTTTGAATTGTCTCCAGTATGTTCAAGTTCATTACACCTAGCATAAGATTCCTTTCTTCTATTATTCTCATCTTGATTAGATTCTTTAGATTTCTTAGAGTGAGTAGCATTCTCCTTATCTTTAGATGTATCATTTTTTTTTTCTTAAGTTTAAATCCTTTTTGACTTTAAGAGTATCAGATTCTTTTCTCTCAATAGATTTCTTGGTAGATTATCCAAGGAAGAATCCAAGTCTACTCTTGTCATAACTAGGTCTCTGTACAAATATTTGTTCTTCAATATTTTCACTATTGGTATATAATTTCTCAAGTTGCTATTTTGCACCAATTCACCTTTCACAATAGTTTTGTATTTCTCTAATTCTGCATGCTCCAACTTGATAGATTCCAATTCAGATGTTACTTTGCTTAACTGGGATCTTAGATCTACATTTTCAACTTTTATTTTAGAGTCATTCTTTTTCCATTTTTCTTAAGACTTAAATTGAGTTCAACTATTTTTAACTCATGTTTTAAGATCTCATTTTCTTTCTTTATATCTTCAATATCATCATTGCTGGTTTGCTCACTAGGTCATTTTTGCTTCAAGTCATCTATCTTATCCTTTAGTTCACTGATGTAAGATTTTGCATCTTTATCTCTATCTTTTAGGTCATCTCTTTCATCAATAAGGAGATCAATTTTTTCAAGAGGTTCTTCAAGATTCTTCCTCAACTATTCCATATCCATAGGGATCTTATTCAAGCTATTAAGCCTGTTCTGAATAAGTAGGTTCTGATACCAATTGTTAGAAATAGACAATACTTAGTGGGGGGAGGGGGGGTGAATCAGTATTTTCAATCTTTTTGCCCACAACTAGATATTAGTAATTACATTATTAATTATATTAATACATGCATAAGGAAGTAAACCAATAATGTTGAATAGTATAAACAACCAAACATAAAGAGAGCTCATAATGCCATTTTTTTTTAACTAGGGAAACACTGGCCAAGGGAAAACCCCAGTGGGGATGAAACCCACAAGATGATTCACTATATATAAGAATTCATTTAAGGATATTGACCCTATTAGGAGTTGGTGGATCATATACAAATGTGTGCGAGAAGAACCCACTACCCTAACATGCAACTATACAATAAGTTCTTCAAGAGAATAGATATACATACAATACTGGATCACTTTTTGTACTTTGCAATTCTTCTGATTGTCAATTCTTCATACAAGGAGTGACTATGTATATATCAATTTGCATCATATCTCGCATTATCATGTTACATAACATTACTTCATATCACATATCATAGCATCACATAGCATACTAACTTATTGAAGTTCTTTACTTATATCAATCATATTAACAAATTCTTCCTTAGTTGGCTCACATATCATCCTTAGAGTCAATTCATCAAGATTTAGTAATCAAAACAATTCTATAAGTGGTACAACTCAATTTGCTAACATGCTCTATTCTACACTGTAAAATAACTGCATAGGTATTTCCTTCATAACTTGAACTTGGTTGCTGGTACAGACATGCACACTGGTATGCATCATCAGAGTGATGTCATGCATCTTTGGTTAACTATGCAAGAGAACATTCCAAGGGAATATTCTGCTATCAATAAATCTCATCATGCTAGTGTAACATTGTCCAATACTTAGACAATTTTCCTTCACAAATAATCACAATTAAACTGCAAAACATATGTTTCCATAAATGACAACCACATATATCACCTAATTTGACTGATTGGTCATATTGCCAACAAGGTGAGGCCAGATGAGCTTCCACCATCTTTTGGTTGGCCTTGTTATGTAAAGAATATTAAAGTATTCTCAAAACCAAGTGAGGCTCAAACTAACATACCTTCAATAATTAATCAATTTCATTCATTGTAGGTATAGAATTATGGGATGGTATTGTTGACATAAAGGTCATTTTTTCTATCAATGACTCAACACTTAATCAATTGGTTGCATTGCTACCAAGCTCTACAGTTTCTATTGAGATTATCATTCAGTTTGTAATGTTTGCCAAGATCTATAGTTGCTATCAAGCTTATCATTTAGTTTACAATGTCTACTAAGCTACACAGTGTTTACCGAGCTTTAGAGAGAAATTTCAAAGCAAACCAAGCTTAGCAGTTACTACTGAGCTAGTTAGTCAAAGTGAAGAAGATCGTAGTGTTAACCAAGTCCAACAATGTCTACCAAGCTCTCAGAGTTAACAAAATGGATATAGTGTTAACCAAGTCATGAAGTGTCAACCAAGTCATCCAGTTGCTACCGAGTTTCTCATAGTTCACCAAGTCACATAGTGTTGACTGAGTTCAAGCTACTTGGAAGTGATTAGTATGGACTGAGCTTCAAGTTTAACAAAATTCCAAAGATTGTTGAGCATTGATAGTGTTTGTCATGTATCAGAACATCACCGATTTTGTCTTCAAAACTCATATTACAATAGTTGGGCCAACTTTGTGGATTATGATGAAATTCGTATTGTAGCCAACTCTAGTAAGTTTTGATTTGGACTGGTATATATGTAATGCTTTGTATCATATCCAAATATGACATGTGAAGATATGATGAATAGAAGTGAGAATTGAAGAAGGCTACAAGTAGTACAAGGGACAACAAAGTATTACCTACATAGTCAGGTGATCATTGTAACACAAGGAATTGCAACAAGTAAATTATAGTTGTAGATGAGAGATTGGTCACTAGTTCATTCTAACAGGTGCATTAGTCAAATCCTTTAATAGGGTAGACTTAATAGTCTTTGCTAAATCTCTTAATCGAGTACATACTTCATTGTATGTTTGTAAATCCTTTGAAAAGGTGGACCTCACAGTCCTTATTGCTCTTAATAGGGAAGATAACCAAAAGTGGTCATTTGTAAGCCTTAACAGGTTAAATTTATACTTTATTAGTAAAGCTTGTGGGTATCATCCCCATCCAAGTTTTACTTTGTACTTGGAAGGTTTCTGGGTCACCATATCTTGTGTCAAATTGTTATGAATGTTTATTTACTTTCATTCTTCCATGCATACAATTAGATTAGAATATTATATGAAGGATCAATTGGTGAAGTGAGATAAAATTTTATTGGTTCCTAGTTCACCCCTCCCCTCTCAGTAACCTTGCCTACCTCATATTTACAATAATTTGTATCAAAGCATTTCAGGTTCTCATATTAAAAGTCTAACAATTTGAGAAAATATCAAAGGCAATGGAGGTATACATGCTAGATAAGGCTATTGATAATGAAAAGGTGGATCTTGAATTGGCCATTAGGCAACTGAAGAAAGCAAAGGAGAAACTCTCCAAATCATTGAAAAGAAGGAAAGATCTTGTAGTACAAATGAATGACAATCTCTACACTAAAGAAAGAATTGAAGATATATATATCTTGAAAGAAATTTAGATGAAGCTGATGAAGCAATCAAAGACCTATTAGAAAATAATTCCAATCTTCAAGAAGAAGTTAGAAAGCTAAAAAAGAGAACAAGAAATTCAATTAGTTAGATTATGTGAAGTCATGGAAGAAAAAGACAAAGCCAAAGAAGAGATAGAAGAAATGAACAATGAAATCCAACAACTATCCCTTCAACAAGAATATTTCATTGATCATCTCACCAATGCAAATGAAGAACTTATGAATCTAAGATTAGAGAATGAAAGAATATAGAATGATCTCAACACTGAAAAGAAAACCTATGAAAGAATGATGAAATCTCATGAAAACATGAATCAATTGAATGAACAAAGTTAGTACAAATACAAAGGCAAAGCTGGAATAGGACACATAGAAGAAGGTGAATCATCTTAGCAAGAAGCTCGAAAGAATTAAAGACCTACTTACAATCATTATGGTAAGATAGGTAATAAATCAAAAAAATGTTGGAGTAATAGCAAAGCAAAATTCAATGGAAAGTGTTACAACTGCAATAAGCATGGCCATAGAGAAAGTGAATGTAAAGAGAAACCTAAGTTTGAAGGTAAATGTCACAATTTCAAGAAACAAGGATACAAATCTTTAGAATACAACACCAAGCAATGGAACCTAGAGGAAAAAATTGTGAAATCAATATTTGAATGCGATTACAATACCTGGTGCAGATGTCACTATTGTGGTAAATTTGGACACATTAGAGAAAACTATGTAAAATGTCATATTAGGAAAAGAGACACTAGAAAAAGACATTTTATTTGTACAAAATTTGGACATCTTGATAAAAACTATATGAACATGGGTAGAATTGAAGATGAAAAGAAATCCAAAGCTAACAATATTAGAAAGAAAATGAGGTAGAAATGGGTACCAAAATCTTCAGAGAATGAAAACCAAGATCATGAAGTGAATGACACCCAAGTCAATAAATTGGGTGGTCTAAACACTTAAACTTAGTTCCCTATGGAGATCACGAGAGCTATGATTTGGAATAAGAAATCTAACACTAGTTCCAACTAGCAAGTAGAATGATCCAATCAACATTCAAGATGCACTGGGATCATCGAGCATAATGGAAAGCAGGAGACCTTATCAAAAAAGTGTTGAGTTTGTGGTCAACACCTCCTTTTGGGTTCATGATATGGCTTAACCACCTCTCATGGGTCTAGGTAAGTCTGGTGTTTGTGATGTTCATTGATAGCTCAAGATTTTGGCACAATGAAAAACATACCAACAATTGGTATCAAAGCCTTGGGTCACAAGTTCAAATCTTAGGGGGTCTCCTTCATTCTATCGATGCAAAATCCTCAGTTGGTGTTGAGGGGGAGATTGTTGACTTGGTGGTTAGCACCTCATTCTAGGTTTGTAACAAGGCTTAACTACCTTTTATGGGTCTAGGTAAGTCTATTGTTTGTGATGTTCATTGATAGCTCAAGATTTTGGTGCAATGGCAAACATACCAACAAAAAGGTTGGGTTGCAAGACTTTAACAAACAAGGTCAAGTTACATATTGTTGCACACTTAAGTTAATAGTTCCTACCAAGTTGTTGGTGACTCTATCGAGTTGTAAATATATCCTGAGCATTAAAAGCTAAATTGAGTGGAGGATAGTCTGTCATTAAGCGAGTATACATATTAAGAATTAGGGGTGATTGAAAAAGGGAAATTTGTTAGAAGAAAGAAATTGAATGTATTGTTTCACCACAAATTTCTAGAGATAGTTGAGAAGAGAAAATTCATAGCCCCCAAGTAATTTGAGTACTTATTATTGATTTTTTTTAAAGTTTTCAGTAAAACCCTATAAAGAATTGAAAATCTTCTAGTAGTAAAAATAAGAAAGGGTTTGAAATGTTGGTTAGGATTCGATTACAAGGCACCAAACTTAAAGTTGAGTCTAACAATTGTAGAAGTGCTTGACCCAATTGGTGCACAATCACAAATTCCACCTAAGTTATTACTCCTGTATGACATCTTTTCCTTTTATCATTACTTAATCCAAGAACTTAGAACCCTAGAAATGAATGAAGCATTCAGGGAATTATGTGTGGATGGTGCATTAAAAATTTGAACATCAACATTTGGAAACCAAAGGCTTAACACACATATCACATATGCCAAGAGACTTCTAGGTCAAATGGATGAGATATATTCTAAGTCATGTACATAGTGGACAATTATGGTTGGAGCAATCTATTTAGATAATGAAGAAAATGATCCATAGAATCATTGGGCTCCCAATTCTTAATAAAGAGAAAACAACCATAACACTAGGTTGGGTCAAACTAAAAAAGTGAAATCTTGTTGAGTGGGATAGAAGAGGCATGAAGATTAGTAGTGTAACTGACATGGAGCTAAAAAATTTCATTCGCATCATTGCACATAAGATTTATTATTCAAGCAGATTAAATAGTGTATCATGTGAAGTTGTTGATCTCACTTATAAGGTCATGAAGAACAACCTATCCTTTGACCTTGCCAAGTTATTGTTGAACCAAATCAACAAGAATATGGAAAGCATTAGAGGATCAAAGAATAACCAATGTAAGTTTGGATCCATTCTTACATTTTTATCTTTCTTTGTTCATAGATTCTTCCCTTCGAAAGGTACAGTAGTTTGGAGGAAAGATGTTCCTATTTTATATCAAATATATAGTAGAGATGGGGGAAAATTTTGAAAATATTATGGATAACTACTTTGAAAAATTCAAGGAGAAGATGCATAATAGATATAAGATCCCCAAGAAACTAGTTGAAGTTTACAAGGATGATATCTATTTCATGGTGGATTGGGACAAAGTGTACATTCAAGTAGTCAGACCTAGAGTGGTATAGGTTAAGCCTCTAGAGTATGAGGTTAACATTAATGACACCAAGGATGTCATAGAGGCTCTATTGAATGAGCCTGTGGATCCTAAAGCTACATACTTTGGCACCTATGATGAAGCTAAGGAAAGAATAGAGCTTGAGATTAAGTTACCTCAAGTAGTCAATGAAGGAAGAAAAAGAGTAGAAAAGATATTGAAAGATTCTAAGAAAGCAGGTTCCTCTCTAATGCTTACCAAGGGAAAAGGTGATGACAATGAAGAAGATGATGCAAAGGATGAAGCAGAAGAAGAAGAAAAATTTAAGGAAGAAGAGCCTCTAAGGAAGAAAGGAAATGTTATCATAACTAGACCTCCCAAGTCGTCCGCTACTGTATTTGCAAGAAGGGCAGCCAAGTCAAGAAAGAAATTGAAATTAGGTGAAGATGACATTGAGCAGATAATATTCACAAGATCTACACCTACACTTCAGGAAAGATTAAAGAAAATGGAGGAAGGAGCTAGCATGGAAAACTTTAAATTTCTCAAGCATGAGACAAGGAATGTGGATGAGAAAAGGTAGATTGATGATGATATTATAACCATAGTAGTGAAATGGAAGTACTATCCAAATTAGCTTGTGTAGTAGATACTTAATGAATTTATGTAGGTAATAAAGCCAAGATTGGAAAATACACAAAAAACTATCATTGATATCTATGAATAGACCCTGAAAAAATTAATGTCAAATCTTAGTAATAAGGAGATGAAAGAATCAATGAAGAAAAATGAGCAAAAGTTCATTCTCAAAATGAACACATGCATGGTATTTTTAAAAGACATAGAATATGTGGTAAAGGAAGCTACAAAAACATGGAAAAACATCTATCACTTACACCAACCTAATGACTTTGTTGTTCATGTTGAAGAAAAAGATGAAGAAGATGAGGAAGAAGACATAGAAATAAAATATGATGAGCTTGGTGATGTCAATCTAGATAATGAGGAGGAAGAACAGGAAGCTTCTCAAGGAAGTCTTCCAGAGACACAAGGTATTGAGGAGATTGGTGTGGAGAAAATTGCAGCAGTAGTCATGGCCTCATTTCCTCATTCTCTGAGCACAACCTTAGTGCAATCTGGCTTAGAGATAGCTTCTACCAAGTTGGTTGTGGATAATACTACTACACCAAGCATCCAACCAAGCTCCAAATTTGTTCAGCTAAAAGTTACAATGACACAAGTTCCCAACACTTTATCTACTGAGTAGGAAGGTCCTCTATTATCAAGCTTAATTGAGCAGCAACAAGCTATTCATGTTGTTAGTGCCATTTCAAATTTTGTTGCTAGTCCATCATTTTTAACTATTACTCCCATTCCAAATACAGCAATTACAATGTCAATTGAGAAAGAGTCACAACTAATTACTGAAGTCCTAGACAAGGGGAAGAAAATTATTTCCACCATTCTAAAGGAATAAGGCAAAGACACAAAAACAATTGATATGGATGAGGATAAAGTTATTTCAAATTGGGATATCTCTACTCTCACTCCTGATCAAATGAACACCATGGGTAAATTATTAAAGAAGAGAGCTAATCAATAGAAGCTCAGAGAAGAAAAGAAGAAAGAGAATCAAATCTTTGAAGACTTGATGCTCTGAGTATTGTCGTTGATGTCATACAACCTATTTTGGACCAATTAGCAAATATTATCCACAAAGTTGATGAAAACTTGAATGGACAAAAAAAGTTACTTCAAAGAGTAGAAAGGAAGTTTGAAAATACAGTGCTAGAAAAAGTTACACAGAGAATTGCAATAGACCAAGTAGAGTTAGCTACTATTCTTGGTACACTATAAACATCTATTAACAATGTTGTATCATTATTTGTCAAGTTAAATGACACATCTATCTTTACAAATGATATCAAGGAAAATTTGTATAAGATAAATGAAGACATGAAGGCAAGTGCACACCAGCTATCGCTTGACCCAAGCCATAGTTCTGTACATTGTTCAAAGATCAATTAACTGACAAACTTGTAGGCATAATTATTGAAGGAAGAAGTCAGGATCAGGGCCACACTTGTAGAAATCCAAGGTATGATTCTTTCAAACATGGATGCATTAGAAAAACATATTGGACATGCAAAGACACTCATCCATGATAAAAATTCTCCATAGGTGATCACATGATGGAATTATCAGCAGAAGTTCATATTGCATGACATACAAGAAAGGGTGCAACAAGAAAATTGGGATAAGACAATGGTACATTCTGAATTCTTGTCACATTTTGGTATTAACATATAGATATTATATACCTTTGGCATTTCTATCAAAAAGGGGGAGAAGTGTATTTGTATAAGAATAGAGGAGAAGTATACTATACTCCATTTGTATGTATATAATGGAGATATATGTATGGAGGAGTAGTATAGTGTAGTATGAATATAAGAAAAGAAAATACCTTTACAAAAGTAATTTTGAAAAATCAAAAAACAGAGTATGCTACAAAGTTACAACAAATGTAAGTCAACACTAAGTTGAATACACAGAATATTGGCAAAAGAAGTTTGATTTATAGTTTGATTGATCAAATTTTTGTTTACATAAGTTTTTTTGTCACCAATGCCAAAGGGGGAGATGGTTGACATAAAGGTCGATTTATCCATCAGTGACTCAACACTTAGTCAATTGATCACATTGCTACTGAGCTCTATAGTTTCTATCAAGCTTATCATTCAATTTACTATGTCTACTGAGCTCTATAGTTGCTACCAAGCTTATCATTCAATTTGCAATGTCTACCAAGCTACACAGTTTTTACTAAGCTTTAGAGACAAAGTTGAGTGCAAATCGAGCATAGCAGATGCTACCAAGCCAGTCAGTGGAAGTGAAGAAGATCATAGTGTTAACTGAGATCTACAGTGTTAACTAAGTCCATCAATATCTACCAAGCTCTCAGAGTTAACAAAGCAGATCTAGTGTTGACTAGGTCATGTAGTGTCAACTGAGTGATCCAATTGCTACAAAGTTTCTCATAGTTCACCAAGTCACATAGTGTTGACCAAGTTCAAGCCACTTCGAAGTGATTAGTATGGACCAAGCTTCAAGTTTAACCAAGTTCAAATATTTTTGAGTGTTGATAGTGTTCTTCATGTATTAGAACATCATTGAGTTTGTCTTCAGAACCTGAGTTACAATAGTTGGGCCGACTTTGTGGATTATGATAAAATTGGAATTGTAGCCAACTCCAATAAGTTGTGATTTGGATTATTTTATATGTAATGCTTTATATCATATCCAAATATGACATGTAAAGATATGATGAGTAGTAGTGAAAATTGAAGAAGGCTACAAGCAGTATAAGGGACAACAAAGTATTACCTATCATAGTCAGGTGATCATTGTAACACAAGGAATCACAACCATAAAATTAGAGTTGTAGATTAGAGATCAATCACTAGTTCATCCTAACAAGTGCATTAGTCAAATCCTTTAATAGGGTAGACTTAACAGTCTTTGCTAAATCTCTTAACCAAGTTCATACTTCATTGTATGTTTGTAAATCCTTTGATAAGATGGACCTCACAGTCCTTATTGCTCTTAATAGGGAAGATCACCATAAGTGGTCATCTATAAGCCTTAACAGTTAACTATAAACTGTAGTACTAAAACTTGTTGGTTGCAAACCAATTGGTTGAAAATTTACCAACATGAGTAAAAAATTTAACCATTTTTTGTCAAAAAAGAGTCAAAATGTACTAGTGTATGAAAGAAACTGGAAAGAATTAAAAGATAAAACACAATAATCACCTTTGTCCTATGCAAGAAACTGGAAAGCATCCAAAAAAAAATCATAACATTCACCTTAGTCCAATACAAGCATCTGGAAAGCACCATAAGAAAAAATACAATAATCGCCTCAGTCCTAAAGAAGAACTAGAAGATAACCGATCAAAAGCTCAAAGGTTACAACAATAAAGTCACAAATATCACCTTAGTTCTATACAAGCAACTAAAAAGTACAAACAAGCACTAATCATAACTCATCATAAAAACACGTGACACATCACCATGGTTAGGAATAAAAGATCATATACATAACATCATCATAGAAAAAAACCCCCAAACCTCTGGCAAATATCCTAATTGGTCAATGTACTAAGTCAAACCCAAAACCCATAGTAGTAAATCACACATCACATAAAGTACATACAAAAGTAACTATAATAATTCATTAGGTTTTGAGAACACAATAGTTCAATTTTTACTAAAGGTTTTCAAGTTTCCATTTCATTTTTCAAAACAAGATTTGATATACAGGTAGGGTTTTAGTTTCCATCTTTTCAAAGTATGATAACTACTAAGGTTTTTGAATTACCAAAAGATGTAATAAATTTCTCTTGATAATAGAAATCATTTTCATATTTTAAATTAAATCGTCAAGTCAAACCTGAGTTTTCTCGAGTTCACAATAAAGTAAGATTCCTATTGGATTCAAATATTCATAACAATTGAATCCCTTCTAGAATAACATTTGTCATAGAAGTATCTTTAATAACCAAGGAAAACATCTATTCATTTAGTTTAACATATAATTATTTATATATAATAAATAATTAATTAAAATATTTTATTAAATAAATTTATTTAATTAAATATTATTACCAAATATAATATTTTTTTTTGATGAATAGTCCTTTTCTATTAATAAAATATACTCACATTACAATTCACAAAAAAGGGGCCAGGGGATACAAGATCACCCTGTGAATGAGTTCACATGGACAAAGCCAGACTAAAAACACAACCACCACCAAAAACAAAAACTATTCATCAAAAAAAAACATATAAGGCAACCTTAGGCTGCCAAAGCAGTGGTAGCAGAGGGTGGTGGATCATCTTCATCTTCAAAACACCAATCATCTTTGGGATTGGGGGGTGGGTTGGGAATAGTCCAGCCATCATTGGTAGTAGTAGTAATAGTGGTAACCTCCACATCTTTAACCTCTGGCCATGGAGGAGAGATCACCAAGTCTAGGTGAGGCCATTTCCTAGAATGTGCACAATGAGTATTAGGAGGAGGAGTTGGGGACCACCACCATTGGGTGGGGAAGTTGAGTGGTGCCTCCATCCGCCATCACCACCACTGAGAGAGTAGTGGCGAGAAGCTTGGGAGCGTGGGGTGTGTGAGTGGCAGTCAAAAGAGTGGCACCAAGGATGGCAGCCATGAGGCATCGAGGTATCTACTGAGGCATCGGGAGGAACTCTAGCAACAATGCAGGGAGCATTGCCCCAGTGGTTTAGCAACTTCTGTAGGTGAGCTACCTTAAGGGACACTTTCTTAACTTGCACCTGAATCTACATAATTACATAATTACAAATGCATGCCTTAGTGTACATAGAAATGTTAACATCCAAAAAATTGTGTGAAAAGAATAGCATTCCTATCTTTCCATAGAGAAAATAGAGTTTCTAGCTTGAAGGTATGCAAAATTTGAGCAAACTTTTGAGGAAATTTGGGAGAGTCACCCAATAAAATCATGTGCCAAGAAAAAGGCTCAGGCCTAAATGGCTTTAAAAAAAATCATGAATACAGTGCCAATAATTTTGAGCATGCTTACAAAACCAGAAAATATGCAAGAAAGACTATGTTTGTCCATAAAAGGGGCATCTAGGATCAGGAACCCCAATGTGTTTGAGTTGAGGCCCCAGGGGAAGACCTTGGAAGGCTAGCCACCAAGTAAAATGCACAATCTTGGGTTCAATTATAGGATTCCAAATGGTATCAAAGCATTTCTCCATTGAGAAAGTGAAAATTGCAAATGCCATCTCCAGTTTAGCATATCCACCATCAAAACATGAGGCAAAAGCCATCTGTAGCCCAAACTTGGCTTGTAATAAGAAAAAGGAGTGGTAGGATACCACTTCTAATCAAGCCACCAAGGGTGAACAAACTGAATCCCCACTTTATGCACTAAGTGAATAGGGATGGAAGAAAGCATAAGGTCAAAAGTCTGTCGATCTGAATGGATAAGGCGATACTGTACTTGCATATCTTCCCAGGTCCTGAAACTCATGGTGACCCTTAAAAAGAGGTCCTTAGGATTTCTGATGCTATGTTTAAAAAAACATAGAGCATCGACCCCTTGAGTCTTAGTGAGGGGAGTTCCCTGAATGGCAAATAGGGGAGACCACCAAATTTTATGTTGATTCAAGGAGAGGCCATTGTAGAATTCATCTCTAGCCCATAGAAGCCAGGGCTTAATAGCCTCCTAGGCTTTCTAGATGCTCTTGATGATGAATGATCCCTGAATGGCCACTAGCTTATGCATGATGAGAAGGGTTTGGAAACCAATCTCCTTCCATGTAGGCCTGTTGATATCAAAGCCAAAAGAAATGCAATGCTGAACCAAAATCTTCCAAGATTCATCTCCTGAAATAGCCCTAATAATCCATTTTGCACAAAGATCAAGGCCTTGTTTCTGAGTGGAAAGTGGGCCAAGACTACCAAACTCTTTTGGGAGACAACAAAAATCTCAGGCCACTCTATGAAAGCCATGATGATCAGAACTAGAGGCCCAAAGAAAATCCTTGAGAAATCTTCCCAGCTTCATTTAAGAAGCTTTGGATGGAGCCCAGTAGGAGGAATAATACACATGAGTGGCAACCAAAATCTTTGAGCATATCTAGAATTTCTCGGCAAGGGAGAGCGGCTTTGTGATCCAATAGTCAAGCTTTTTGCTAATCTTGGCTAGCATAGTGTTCCAAAGTTCCACAGGCAACGCCTAGAATGCAAAAGGAATCCTAAGAAAGTAGAAGATTTCCCTGTGTGTAACCCATTTCCACTCATACTGGTTGAGCCAAGGTGGAGCTAGCAAAAATGACTAATGGAAGTAGAACATTTTATGCCATTGAATGGTAGAATCAGAGGCTTTACAAAAGGTGTCCAGGTAACTTAAAGCATTGTTGATGTTTTCTTCATCCTCTAAAAGAGTAAGAAAGGAATCATCAGCAAAGTGTCCATTGACTGATTGGGAGGATGATTCAGGCAAGAAAATTTCATGGACCAGTCCTAAGGACACAAAATGCACAAATAAATAGCCAAAACCTTCTTCAGCAAGGACATAAAGTGCAAGAGCTAGCAAGCAACCTTGCCTGATGGAACAAAAAAGTTCAAAAACCTCAGATTGTGAATTGTTGATGGTAATGCAAGCATTAGCATCTCCACGTACTAGAGGAAATTGGGGCCAAAACCCAAAGCCTGGAGCATAGCCAAGATGAAGGGTCATTCAATGTGATCATAGGCTTTAGAAAAATCTATATTTAAAAAGATAGCCTTCTGATTGGACTTGTGAGCCCAATCCATTCCCTCCCAGACTGTAATGATGTTATCAAGAATATATTTGGACTTGATGAAGCCGGTTTGCTCTAGCCACATAATTAAAGGCAACGTGTGCCTGATTTTAAGAGAGAGTGCCTTGGTAATAATCTTATAAAACACATTCAAAAGGGTAATGGATCTCCAATTGCATATGTCCTTTGGATCACTAGATTTAGGTATGAATTTGATATTTCCTTTGTCTATAATGGCTCCTAAGCTTTTAGAATGATAGGCTTCAAGATAAATTTTGTGCATATCAGGACATATATGCTCCCAGAGGTGTTTATAGAATTCACAAGGAAACCCATCACACCCAGGGGACTTATCATCAGCCATGGAATAGACTACCTCTTTAAGGTCTCAGAGGGAAAGAAGTTGCCCATAGAAAGCATGTTGCTCAACTGCTAGGCAGTTTGGAGTAACAGAAATACACTTTCTAAGAGCCACCTCCTGAGCAACTAAATTTCCCTATGAAGCAAACACGTTCTCATTGTGATGAACAAATGCTTGTAGGATGGCAAGGAGACTAGACAGAACAACATTTCCTTGTTTGATCTTTTTAATCCCAACATTGGTATGATAGACGCAAAGAGCCTTAAAAAACTCCTTCAAGGCTTTGTCCTCCTAATGGTGAAGCTTGGCAAGCTAAATTTGTAAGTCTGCATCAAATGGATTGAGGGTGAGGGCCTTAGAGGCTTTTTTGAGTGAAGGCGTGTTGGCTTCATATGACCATTTTTTGAACATAGCCAATTTTCATACATAGATGCATAAGAACTAGGTAGTTCTAGTAATGACATCATTCCACCATTGAATCCATCCCCTTTGAGAATGTAGACGTGGCTCCAAATTCTAGACACGTAGGATGTGTGAGATGGTGGAAGCATGCATCAGCACAAACAGGTTGAGGAAGAACTAAGACTTGGCCACCTTCGAGATAGTTGTTTGCCAAAAAATGATAAAGAAGATGGGATAATGGTCAGATAATGTCACATCTGGCTGGGGAATGACAGGTAGATCTCGATCCTCAAAAAAAGAGAAAAAAGATTGCGCAACGATCATAGCAAAATTGAGGCATTTTTAATATGCGGTCACAGCTAGCTCAAAAGTTGGACCAAGTGTGCCAAACCCCACTATCCTAATGGCGATTGGTATTGGGATCAAAAAGGTCCAATTTATTGTGCATGTAATACTAGGCTTGTCTTTCCCCTGCTGTCCAAAAAAAAGGTAGAATGTCATCTTTGTCAGAGGCCACTTAAACCATATTAAAGTCCCCACACATGACCCAAGTAGCTAGAGGCAAATTCTCAACCAGCTAGGCCCACATCTGGGACCTTTCCATAGCATCATTGGAAGCATAAACATTAATGACTCCAAAAGAATGATTGTTAATGGAAAAAAAAAGCCAAATAATTCTATGTGTGGGGTCAGAACCATGCAAAATAATAGCAAAATGAAGGCGAGATGACAGGAGAGTAACTACACCACCTCAGCCAGCTTCGTGCTAGGAAGATACATCATGCCATCCTACCAAATTACATAGCATGTCAAAGAAGACATGAAACTAAAAATTTTAACTTCTTACAGAAGAGAAAATCTAAATTACCAAGTCTGTGACGAACATCTCAAACATAGTACTTTCTGGGGAGGTTTGTGAGACCTCGAACATTCCATGATAGGAAATTCATGAGAACTCTTCCACATCATCTTCATCCTCAAGAGAGGAGTAGCTATTTTGCAAGAAGGTAGAAACATAGTTGAAATCAAACGAAAAACCCTCTAGACTTATAGCCTAACGTTTCACCTCTGGTATCTCCACACGTCTAGGAGGACTGTAAGAATGTTGCATCATTGGTGGTGCTACGGAGGAAGAAGCAAGAGGAGTATGCACCCGAGCTAAGGCAGAAGCCCTAGCAACTACCTTTATGCCCTACATGATAGTAGGGTTTGAAACCTACAAAACCGCAGGAGTAGTTCCTTTGTCCACTACTTGAATCACTACGCTGGCTAGAATTGACGCTCCTGTGGGGATAGGAGGAATCATGAAAACTACAGCATAGGATGCTTGGGGGGTAAGGGATTTGAGGGAGCCTTGCCCTTACACCCAACAGTAACCCATTCTTCTTTCTTCCCTTTGGCCTATTTAACAGGCGCTTCTTTAGGTGTGGGCTTGACCCTAGGCATAACTAAAGGGCAGTCCTTGATCTTGTGTTATGCGGACTGGTACCTATAACAAGTGTTGGGGAGGTTCAAGTAAAGCACCTTTTGGGAGAAGGTTTGAGCCCCAATCTAAATTTCCATATAATCCTTAAGATCCTTGGAAAGATCCACCTCGATGCAAACACGTCGTTGAGGGTGAGCATTAAAAAATTTCTTAGGCTCCTTGGTGACAACTTTGCCAAGGGCTTTGGTAATGGACTTAATGAAAGGCCAACATGGTAGGGGTAAACCTGGGAACTCTACGCACACAAGAACCCTAAGCTTTTTATCATCCGAGACTGTGAAGTCTCGTGACCATTTTTGAAAAACAAGCAAAGAAGAATGCACAGACCAAGGTCCATTGTTAAAAACTGCATCTACTTGCGATGGGTTAGCGAAGCAAAATTAAAAAAAAACCTTTGGTAAGGTTTTGTACAGTGTCAAGGCGAACTCCATGAGGAGTCCAGCTCTTCTTAACCCATTCTCAGAGCATAGCTTCAGGAGGAGTCCTACCCACACAATAACTTATCAAGGTGTGTTGTTCTAACCAATCACATGCAACATCAAATTCTTGTAAAGGAAGGATAATGTCAGGATTACCTTGTGAAAAACCTTCAAGACAAACTTGCACGGGCGTTTATTCTATGGCGATGCCATGGCAGACTGAAGCAGCAGCATGAACACCAGAAACAATTAGTTCACCGCTGGCTAGAGCCATTATATCCTAGCCTAAAAAACTCACACAATAAATGCGGTGTAACAAGTGATGCTTATAGAAAGAAAGTTTAGATGAAAGGTCGTACATAGAAAATTAAAAGTTCGCATGAAGCAAGAAACCCTATGAGAAAAAATATAATTATTATTATTAATTATTAATAATAATATTAATTAAATTATTAATAAAATAATATTTATATATTTTAAATTATTAATCATAATAAATATTAAATTAAATAATTAAATTATTACTATTAACAATAATATTATTAATTATAAAATATATTAAAAATTCTAACTATAAATTATGTTTAATAAAAATAAAAATAAAAAATAAATAAGTTAAATCACAAAATGTCAAATTCAAATTTGCATCTGAAGTCCCATATATGGGAAAGTCACTTAGCAGCTTGGCTGCCTGAGGCAACTACTATCTTAGCAACATGTGTTGCCTTGGTAGTGTGCGCTACTACTACAACTACTTCTATGGCAGTCAAGGGTGAGATCATTGCACCTCTCCATATTTTATTTTATATTTATTTTTTTCTTTAATAAAACATTAAAACAATGCCCCCTTATTAAAATATGCACAGTAAGAATTTGTAGTGTTAAAGACAATAGAATGAAATTGAATATAAGTATGTGTGTGTGTGTATATATATATATATATATATATATATATATATATATATATATATATATATATATATATATATATATATATATATATAATTTACTAAGTTTACTATAATATAATATATGGAATTTTTAAATCAATTTTCATAGTAGTACTAATAGGAATAATATAAATATCTAATTGAATTTCACTTCTCCAATTTGTTGATTTCTTTCCAAACCTTAACAAAAACAAAATACAAATCTCTAAACTTTTAAAAGAAGGGTTTCAATTCCTCCATTCATTCATAGATGCTTTGAAAATGAAAGTCAATAAAAACACAAACAAGGGTTTCAAATATGAATTCATTCACAGATGATTTCTGAAGTGAAGAACAATAAATATGTAAAAAAGGGTTTCAACCCAAAAAGAATTCTGAAACAAATCCATCAATCATGAAGAAGATAGAATGATTTCATATAGGAAAACTACTATGCAAAGCTCACAAGATCCTAACTGGATCTGATGCTAAACAATTGATGGACAAAACTCGCAAACCATTCTTTTTCTTTCGAAATCCCTCTTATTAAATCGGCTCCTCCAAACCTTGATATGGACAAATGAACTCTAATTTCCTAATAAAGAGTTTTTCCCCAAATTAGGGCTTTGATTGTGCAATCACGTGAAACCCCTTTTCCTTAGTTACTTTATTATATTTTAATTTTCATGTGCAACCTTTTTGCAATTTAATTAAAAAATCTTTACTAAATCAAATGCTTTCTCTCTTTAATTAATTCTTGATATGTTTTTAATAATATATTTATTAATTTAACTAATAATATTATTTATTATTTATTATTCAAATGAAACTTCTAAATAATTATTATTAAATTAAATAAATATAATTACACCAAAATTAGAACTTTAACTATATCTTTAAATTTAATTATTTTATTTAATTAATTTCTCAACTAACTAAATATAATTAAATATTGAATTTTCTTCATAAAATTTCCATTAAATTAAATCATTAAATTATCTTTTAACTTGATTTAATTATAACTAAAAATCACAATAGACCCACTGACTAAATATGACAACACAACTAAAGACAAAGAACATAATCAAACTCCAATATCAAAATCATGAATTCACATCACTTGATGAATTCAGATGGGTAAAAAACTCAGATACTTGTCCTACTTTCTAGGACAATTGGATTAGAGTTTAGAATTTAGACTCACGAATTATCTCCCCACTTTTACTATTGAGATACTGTGATAGGTCACACTCATCCTGGGTAATTCAGGGAAGTCTATGCCCAGTACTGCAATCTACATTATATCTTGTTGGAATATTCAAATATGGAAAGAGTACTTATGAGGGGGGGTTGAATCATAAGTATCAAACTTTAGCCAATAAAATTTTAACTGAAAGTAAATTGCATGCATATCAAGTAAACATGTAACAAGACACATGCATCAATAACTCACAACACAGGAATTTTGGTAACCTAGAAACCCTCCAAGAATAAGAAGGTAAAACTAGGGTGGGGATGATACCCACAAAAATTACTGCAGCAATATTGTTCAACCACTTCTGATGGTTTGCCCTGTTAAAGGCTTTACACTGTGTCAATAGTGACCTGGTTAGAGGATTTTTAAACACTTAACATGAAGTGTTACCCTGTTAAAGGATTTTATGACCTAGTTAAAGGATTTATCAAAATAGCTGTTAAGCTAACCTATCACCATAGGATTTTTTATTCTATTACAATTGCTAGAAAGTATTAGGTACAATAAACTTGACTGATTACAATCCTTGATTACTAATTGCAGGCACTTGTTCTGATTTCTCTGATCTTGAGCCTTTTGTGATCTGATAATCCTCACTTCTGAAAATAGAATTCCTTGTGAACCCTTGTATATCTTCTCATACCTCTCATCTCTTGCATTTTACAATGAAGTTTCATCTTCCTTATAAAGGCATTTGAAGATTTAGGGTTAGGTATGGATCTACGATCCATATTCAATCTTCATTTTCCGCTTGATACTTATCTTTTGTTGATTGGTTGCATGCCTTTAGCATTTTTCTTATTGGTTTCATGCAAATTACATAGGAAAAATAAAAGATTCGATCTCATCATTAAATCCTTCGAGATTTACCTTATGTCAGTTGTAAAAACTGTTTGCATCATAGTTTGTGCAATTACAAACTTTTATGCTGATCTACTGAATTACTCGGCTCCTAAAGTATTTCTGATACTTGGCACATGCTATTTCCTAGATAGCTCAGCACCTTAACAAAATTGTATTACTCAGCACTTTATGTTACTCGGCACTTGTTAGCACTCAGCACTTATTAACACTCGGCAATTGTTAACACTCGGCACCTTGTATTGCTCGGCACTTATACTTCACTCGATAACTGATCTTTACTCAGTATCTGATCTTCACTCGGCATGCATGATGTACTCGGCATCCAATGTGGAATATGATTAAGTGTGTTGGCACTCAAGTGTCAAAAACATTATGATGTTAACAATCTCCCCCTTTGACATGAGTGACAAAAACACTTAACTGACCTTATAAGTACATTTACTAATTTGATTGGTATGTACATATTGAAAATTTTGATCAAAATTTATGACTTACAATCTTACAATATATACCTCAAAAATTTTGTAACTCCCCCTGAGTTGATTGTGCCTTATCTGTATATTATTTTTATATCAATGCTCCTCCTTTGTATCTGTTCTTGTAACTCCCCCTTATTGATCTGTATCTCCCCCTTTTTGACACTTATGTCAAAGAGTGTTTAAGGGTTAAGACCATATTTAGCCAAAAATGTGCTATTTACCTCCATAATCATTCTGAGAGCTGCATCCCAATTGTTCAAAGTGATTTCTAATGACTTATGCTGGATAGCAGTCTCGGTAGCAAGTTGAATAAGTCCATCTAATGTAGAAAGATTTGGATCTTTCTTGAGTACATTTTCAGCATATACTTGCTCTTTATGAAGTATCTCTAAATGTGGGGTAATGGAGGACTGGAGCTATATTACTTTGGCCTTAATATTGGCTTCATCTGCTGTTAAAACAACTATTTCTTTGTGAGTGTGAAGTGATTGAGCAAAATGCTTCTCACTTTGAGCTAGATCACTCGGTAGTTGCATGCTTGAAATGTTTAGATTTCTTTCCAAGCTCAGTATCTTTTGGCTAGTTTCTTGTGTGCAGTATGAAAAATCACACAACTTTTTATACAGTGAGAATATATTCTCAAGTACCTTCTTCACCTTATCAATAAGCTTTGCTAATTCTACTTGTGAAAGTGCGATTTGTCTTGATATTTTCTCATTCACTTTCCCTTGAAATTTTCTTTCTGGCCATTCCATAAGTTTTGCATTGGTTTCTAGGTCTTCATTTGTCACCTGGTGAACAATATCTATTAGTTTCTCTATGATATGCTTCGACTCATCTGGTGATTGCAAACTAAAGGCATCCATAAAGATGTCCTTGATCTCATAAAGTGTTTTCTTATTTTTATACTCTTTCCTGAGTATTTCCTGTCTTTTCCTTCTATTTAGTGCATCCTGCACTTCATTGATTTGATCAATGGTTATTGATTTTGAGTCATAACTTGGTATGACTATCTCTTCATCTAATTCAGGGTCTCCATAGTGAAGTACCCTTGCAACTCTGGAAGTACTAGATGATGGTACTAAAATCTGTAATGGCTGGTGTGAAGGAGTCCCCGAGGTAGGAAAATTTATTAATGTTTGAATTGCCTCATGTTCTTTAGGGGTTTTTAATATTTTCTCCTCCTTCTGTCTACCATGATCAATTATTGTTATCTGTGGAAGTGCACCTTGTATTTGTGTTGTAGGATCAGATGTAATGGTCTGTCCTGTTTGTTCCTTTCCTTGTTCTACAGCTGCACTTTGCTTTTGTCTTGCAGCATCAATTGTACTAGTTGGTATTTCAAATTGACTACTAGTAGTTGTGATAGAAGGTGGTTCTTGTGTATTCACCTTATCTTTAACTGTACTTTCTACTAGTTTCTGTAATTCATCTATATTGACCAATACTGGTTCTGTACATAATATTGCTTGTTGTGTTGATTGGTCAAGAATTCTTTTCAGATCTTCTGTAGTTAATGGATTGAAATTCTGACCAGAAGTATCAGGAACATCAATAATTGTTATAGTATCTGTAGGTGGAATGGATGCTTGTGGAGGGCTAGGGGGTGGCAATTGTGTGTCTTGCACACTCTGATCCAGTTGCTCCTCTTGTTCAGTTGTTGCCATTGTATCCTATTTTTGTGTCTTTTCCTCCTTTCCATCTATCTTTTCTTCTTCTCTCTTCTCTTCTTCTTTTCTCTTTTCTTCTTCTTATTTCCTCTTTTTCCTCTCTTCTATTGGTATGGTTGTTTCTTCCTTGTATTCTTCCTCAAGAAAATCTTCAATCTTTTTATACAAATTCTTCCACAATTTTATTGTTCTTTGAACAATCTCTTCCATTCTATTTTGAAGTATAAATAATTCCCTGTATTTGGGTGTGAACCTGTTGTTATGCCTTTTGACTGCTTTGCTAATTTTTTCTCTAGTCAAATCTGGCAATACACTGGCTAGGGTTGATTCCCTCATCTCCTTCTCCATTTTTAAGCAAAAATGCCATCTATGTTCTATAACTTTTGACAACTCCTTTGGCAATTGACCATCTAGTTCAAGTGGGGTGTACTTGAACTGTGCCATCAGTCCATACACTATTTCTTCTATCTTATTTTGTTATTCTTTATTTAATTTACTAAAATCAACTTTATTTAAATTATTCAAGTCACCACTTGCAATCCTTTTACATAGGGTATCAACTAATGAATTGCTTACCTCTTCTGGTTGTTCTTCGCCATCAGTGTCAGGTTGAGCCACATATTTTCTTCTTTTCCTCAGCTCTTCCTGAGATTCCTTGACTTGTTTTTTATTGGCATCTTCTTCTTTAGCCTTTTGAGTAGAGGCTCTTGTTGATGCTCGTGTTGTTGGCTTTTGAGGTGATGGAGTGGCAGCTTTCTTTGTTCTGGGCTTGGCTGAAGGTTGTTCTATTGCCTTTCTCTTCTTTGGCTCAGCTTCAGTTGGTGCTTCCTTGGCTTCTTCTTCCTCTGCACCTTCCTCCTTGTCTTCTCCAAAACCTTGGGTTAGTTCTATTACCCCTTGTTCCTGCTCATCTTCATCCTCACTGTCATCTTCTTCTTCTTCTGCCTCAGCCTCAATTTCTTTGCCAAACTTCTTCTTGATCTTCTTGACTAATTTATCTTTCTTCTTCAATCTAGAAGCAGTTTTTAATTCCATGTTTATTTTTGATCTTACCACATCATAAGTGCCAAAATGTGGTGCATTTTTATTTGCTCCCTCTACCAATAATGCAATTATTGTTGTTGATGCCTCATCAATATTGATTTCATATCCAAATGGCCTTAGCCATCTTACCCTTGGAATTACTGCTTGGATGTAAGTAAAATCTATGTCAAGTAAGAAACATATGTCATTTGTATGCTTTTCTACTAATGAATCTAGTATCCTTGACCTTTGCTTCATGGATTTCTTGAAATCCTCAAAATAACCTGTCATTTAGGCATCAAAATTTTCACCCATTTGTTCAATGTATCCATTAATTTTTTCAACAATTGTTTTATCTGGATTCCATTTTACTTTGCCTATAGAAGGAAATTCTTTCATCAGATAGAAGAACATACACATCAAAACTGATCCAAATTTGAATTGAGCTCCCTTGCTTTTCCTTATAGCTCCCATATTTTCATTAATCTGTTGAATCATGAGCTCTGCTAGATCATAAGTGTGATCTCTTTTGATTATTGTGTATGCAACATCAACTGCTATACAAGTTACACTGTTCAACCTGCTTGATTGATAGAATTTGTGTGAAATAATTCTCACAGCAAAATCTAGTAGGGGATCTGTGACTGTGTCGATAGTCATTCCTCTATTGTTCCATTTGGCACCTGTATTTTTCTCTATTATTTCCCTTTTGTCACTTCGCAGGGTCTTTGGCCGATCTAGGGTTGGAATACCAGTAACCCTATGAACAGTTTTCTTGGTAAATTTTACTGGCCCTGACTCTAACCAAAAAGCTTCGTCATGTATTCGGCTCAAAATTATCCATACCCATTCTATTTTTAAAATAGTCAAAAATGCTAGGGTTTTGGTCAATCCTTTTCTTTCTACTATTGAAAACTCATTTTTTAGTACTTTGTTTTCACACAGTTTATCATATGCATTATGAATTTCTAAGTCTCCTATGGCACCAATTTTGCAATTGTAACATTTCCTCACATCTTGAACCATTACAACTTTTGGGAGAATGTGGGAGAGAGCTCCGGTTGGGTCGGTTTTGTAGAAAACATCTGGAATAGGTCAAAAATCAGGTTGCTTCACTTCATTTGAAACTAACTGGACTTCAAATGACTCTTTTTCTTGGGTTTTCTTTGAACTTGATGCCATTATTGTGAAATAGGGTTTATACAACAAATGGGTATAAAACTGCGTAGCTCGGCACAAACGAAAATACATTTAGATCGATGAAAAATGTGTTGAATGAGTTTACAATTTGCTTGAAATACTGGATTCTTGCTATGAAGTCACTCAGCTCTCTTTCTTCTCCTTTGCTTCTTGATCGCGATACAAAAAATTGATTAAAATCGCGATAATATACCCTAATTTTATTGCATTGAATGCTCAACTACCAACTCAGCTTCTAAAGAGATTTTGACCTAACTCGGCTTCCATTATTTCCATTTTACTCGGCTTCTATTGGAGTTATCCAACTCAGCATCAATTTTCAGCTCGATCGCTGTTGGGAGCTCGGCATCTATTTTAACTCAGCATCCAAAGGCAGCTCGACATCAACATTTAGTTTTTGTCTTGACATCTTGTTTCATGTAGATTTATACTTTGCTTAGCTTCTTTGTCTTGGGACTGATGTATGATATAGCTTTGTATATCAGTCCTATGTACTTCTTGTGCTTAGTTTGATGAAGTATGATCACTTCACCCATTGGGTGAAGTGATCCCTCCACTTGATGTGTTGTACTCTTCCTTCTTTTTCCAAGTCTTGTTCATTTGCCCTCTTATCTTTCCAACATCAATCTTTTGTTTTCCTTTGTTATCTTCAGTCTTGCATACCTTTGATCTTGTAGGACAGTTTCTACTGATATGACCAGCTTTCAAACAACTAAAACATGTAGTTTGATTCAACCATCTTTTGTAGTTCCCTCTAAGATGTGTTCTTATGCAATTCTGTGGGATATGTCCATATTCTTGCCAATAGTGACAGTTGTTCCTAGTGTTGTAATCCCAAAATTCATGGTTTGATGTCTTTACTGGTTCATTTACTGCCCACATAGGTTTTGATCTGCATTCAAATGCCCTATGTCCATATTTTTTGCAATTATAACAATGTCCATCAAATCTTTGAGTCCTTGTAACATTGGATTTGCAATTTTGAGTCATATGTGTAATGCCCCATCAAGGGATCCAAAGAATTAACCTAGTATTTCACTAAGTTTGGTAGCATTTTTTTTTTTTTAAAGTCACTACCACATACAACTTATGCATAGTAACGGAAGCAATAGCAATGTCCATCTAAAGAGTAAACTTAACATATACAACAGATTACATTCTTTAAGATCCCCTTAACGTGAATTACTTACATGAATCCATCTAGGACAACATTCACATGAAATAATATGATAAGTCCAATGTTCAGTTATTACATATCCAACTGCTCATTCATCCACTGTACATGTCACAAGGTATGAAGGCTTAAAAGAATATACACATGTAGAATAAGGTACATCATCCTATTTCAATCCATGATACATTAAAGTAAAGATAATCACATGATACTCATGATACATCATCATAAAATTCATTTACATCTATCATAAAGATCAAATAAATAAACTAAGTGCACGGTTCCTCCCAACCGTTAATAGCATCATTAGACCATCGTGGATCCTAGCCATCCCTCCCTGCGTAACATTCCAAGCACCGAAGAGGTCATCGATATTATCATAGTAGGAATGTCACTCCTAACATCCTACTAACATAAAAGTAAAGCATAAGATATCATCATCTAACATATGCTAATCATCAATGAAAGGATACATATCCACCATCACGAAGGACGCATTAACCACAAAGTCTCAATGAATCTCAAATGATAAGAGTGGAAAATACACTACCACCCGACCGCGTGGTACCTAAGTGGTCCACTCCCACCGTGCTGAGGAGATAATCTCAAGTCCCAAAACAGGTTATCAAAACCACATAGCACACGACTCTAAAGTCCAAGAATCCTAAAAGTATACTAACTCAAAGGTTCCAATCACAAAACAGACATCTACTTCCCAGAGGCACACAATGACATGTAGGAACCTACTATGCAAGCGGGAAAGTGTCATCACATTTATCTCGTACAAGTTACCCTGGCAGTTAGCTAAACTCCACGAGTCCATATAGATCTCATGCGGCCACTAGTATCCTTTCATACTGACAAGGCATACTATGGAATGCAAGGTCGCAACCATGCGTTCTCTCTACTCCCATCCTAGCCTATACAAGCACTCAAGGCATGGGTGAGAACCAAAACTCTTATCTTTTTAGGTTCATTCAGTTAGTATTAAGTGTGTGAATGTTATCAGTTATTAACCAACTTACAATGAGTTACCCTGGCAGCCTCTTAGGGCCCTGACCCCCATTGCAAGCCACCTCCCGACACTACATGCAGATATCCTACCCTAATGCTCATGGTATCATAAACATAAAGAAAGTCCACAAAATCACCATAATAAGGAATCAACAAATATCCATGATTAAAAATCATTAAATATGCATGAAAGCATCAAATCACCATGAGCAACATCCATAGAAAATCATGAACACAACAGCTCTCTATTGGCAACTCAAGTATCACTGATAATCAAAATATCCATTGGTTCTCAATAACCAAAATATATCTCAAAATCATATTGATCGAAGACTCCAAAATGGTTGAGTCAACACATGTCACATCATGACATCATCAATAATAAATCCACATATTAGTCCCACCATGGCGACTAGAATATATCCAAGGATAACTGATCGATGACCAAAATATTGGTTAAGTCAAGGGTTCCAGACATAAGAAATCTCAACTATAATAATCAGTATTCACAACCAATTCATAGAGCATTCCATCACATAATCATGGTTGGGTTTATAAAGATCGAATGAAAACATCATCAAGACATCACATTCACATAACCCCCAAGCCTCTGGTAGACGTCCTATATCGGTCAACACTAGTCAACCCAAGACCCAAAACATTAGTATAATGAATACACAATGTAAACACATGTTTTGGTTTGCTAAGTTTTCAAATTTGAATTCATATGCATAATCTCAGTTTTTGTAATTCCAAGTTTAGAGAAAGAACATTTTCCTACGTTTTTCCATGTATTAATTTTTTGGATTAAAAATTCCCTCTAAACTACAGTTTTCCAATTATAACATTTAAAAGACGTTTCCACTAACTTAACTTTCATATGCTTCATTTATCTTATAATCTTAAACTATTAATTCATAATAGTTAAAACTATAAAATTACAAAACTATTCATCATTAAAAAGAGATGAATTTATAAATCTTTTATTAACAACTTTAAATCTTTATATATATATATATATATATATATATATATATATATATATATATATATATATATATATATATATATACATATATATATATATATTTATATTTAAACATATAGATATGTACATATATAATATAATATTTAATATTTTTGCATTTTATAAAAATGGAACCGAATTTTATTAATTTTTGATTCATAAAGGAAATCGAATTAACAAAGTTTCCATAGAATCAAAGCCGAATCGATTAAGCCGTCGGCTGTCACTATGGTGACTATTGCCACGGGTACCCTGCGACCATTGCAGTCGCGAGTACACTGCGCAGTAGGTACCACGCGCCCCTTAAATACATGGGTACGGGGTGCAAATTCTGCCCCCACCCAACATGCATTAGTTTTTATTAAATCAAACAATCGCAGCGCGATTTAACAAGTTGCGATTCTGCCATAATAAGGGTACAATTATATAAATACATATCATATATATATATATATATATATATATACATATATATATATATATATATGTATGTATATATATATATATATATGTATGTATGTATATATATATATGTATGTATATATATATATATATATGTATGTATATATATATATATAACAAGGTTTATGTATATATATATATATATATATATATATATATATAATATACAGAATCTCATATTGTTTATAAAATTACAAGCTTTCATTTTCAGAACCTCTCTATGAACTTGTTCTCTTAAGAATTTCTCTGATGACTAATTCTAATGGGTTTGTCCATGAAATTGCAACCCTAGTCCATATTATTTTCAGATCTAAACATATAGAATCCTTAAATAAAACTTAATTGCCCGAAATTGAAAATGCACAATGAAGACATATGGAAAATATGAAGAAGACAGGGGAAAGCAAGATGCAGAAGTATCATAATGAAATCACAAGAATCTACCCGGATTCTGATGCTAAACTCGCTTATCCTCAGAAAACCCGCAGAGCAAGCTTCCCTTCTTCAGAATTTTTTCGAATCCTCCAATGCCTCAACTATTCTCCATGCTAACCATACTATCCACGCTATGTCCCCGCTATATCCCAAGCTATTAAGGAATGCCTGAATATAGAGAGCTTTCGGATAACCTTAGAATGCTTCTAGAATCAGCTGGAAGATATCGCCAACTAAGCATGGACCTATTTCCAGCCTTTTAGATAAGCCCTAGGGTTGTAGACACCATGTGCTTAATTGATGCACTAACCCCCATGTTGTTGACACATGAAAAATAGGGAACTGCATTATTTCCCATGCAAACTTATAACTCCAATAACTTTTAAATTAATATTTATAACTCCCACTTTAATCTTCATACTTTTATTTTAATTTTTTTTTTATAAATTTTATTATTAATATTTGTTTATTAATTAATTAATATTTTATAATTTATTATTTATTTTAATTTCTAATTTTCTTTTAATTTAATTCTCCTTTAATTAATAATCAAAATATCAAAATCATGATATTTAATCTCTCAAATAATTAATTTGTTAATTAAATCTATTTATTAAAACTTAGTTAATAGAAAATTCGCCATGGACCTTCATGATAAAATATGAAAATCCATCATGGAACAATTCATACCAAATCAGTCTAAAAGATTAAAAATTACAAAATATGTCATCTGACACATTCAGTGGGTACTCAACTCAGATACTTGTCCTAACTCACTAGGACAAATGGTTTTAGGGTTTGGGATTTGGACTTGAGAATTTATCTCCCCTCTCTTATCATTGAGATAGTATAATAGGGTACGCTCATCCTGGCAATTCAGGGAAGTCGATACCCAGTACCTGCAACCTGCAGAAAAGCCATGCATGTACATAAAAAATATATAGTGCTAAGCTAAACAGGCAATGGCAGGAAGTGGTGCATCATGTAGATCCTGACTAAGCAGGTGACTACGACTCCCTTCCTTAACCACATCAGAAATGCCATACAATAAGAAAACACGCACACCATACACATGCAAGTATGGGGTAAGTATCCATAATAAAGCACATAAGATAATCAACCATCTAACTAATCATCAGCAGTAACTGAAAACAATATAGTGATCATCATACATACATGAAATGTGAAGTCTAAATGATCTCATCACATGATAACTGAATCCATAATATAATGTCTGATAGTGTCAAAACAATACCACTAATCCATCTACATAAACTAGTCCATCAAAGTCTGATAACAATAGAAATAATATGTCCAGAGAAGATGCGAACAAGGGTAGGCACTACATCCACCCCCCCTTGGGTTAGGCTTACTCCTGGAAGCCTACAAACAAATAGGGATATAACTCCCTCAATCTAGCTGCATCCTCCCAAGTAGCTGAAGAATCATCAGTAGGGTCCCATTAGACCCTTACCTTCTCAATGGTTCGACCCCTGAGGGTCAACCCCCGCTGCTCCAGAATACGAACCGGCTCCAAAGCCAACTGCCTGTCCTCTACCTGTAACGCATTCCAATCAAGAACATGTACAATATCAGGAATATACTGCCTAAGCACTGAAACATGGAAAACATCATGAATGCGAACTAGGCTGGGCGGTAGAGCAAGGCGGTAAGCAACTGGGCCAATCCTCTCCAAAATCTCGAATAGTCCTACAAAACGAGGTGCTAACTTAGAACCCTTTCCATATTGGATCAGACTCTTTCACGGTCGCACTCTCAAGAAAACCTTATCTCCTACTGCAAACTGCTTATCAGACCTGTGAGCATCAGCATACTTCTTCTGTCTATCATGTGCCATAGTTAAATGCTCACAGATACGCACTACCTGTTGCTCCATATCACAAAGCATCTCAGGACCCAACAGAATGCGATCCTCAAGGTTGTCCCAACTCAAGGGTGTACGACAAGGATGACCATATAATTCCTGGAAAGGTGCCATGCCAATAGAACTATGATATCCATTGTTGTAAGAAAACTCCACTAGATAGAGATAGTCCTCCCACTGTGTCTGCCTATCCATCACATACATTCGTAACATATCCTCCAACACCTGATTCACTCTCTCCGTTTGACCATCAGTTTCTGGATGATATGCCGAGCTGAAGTTTAACTGCATTCCAAGCTCATGCTGCAACGATGTCCAGAATGTAGATGTGAATATAGGATCTCTGTCAGAAATGATCTTTCTAGGAATACCATGTAATCTCACAATGTCACGCATGAAGACACTAGCTACAGAAGCTGCTGTATAAGAAGACCTGATAGGTGAAAAATGTGCCACCTTAGTCAACCGATCAATCCTGACCATGATAGCATCATGACGATGAACTGTCAAAGGTAATCCTACAATGAAATCCATGGAAATAATATCCCACTTCCAAGAAGGAATGAGATTTGGCTGCAAAAGTCCAGCCGGGTGCTGATGTTCTGCCTTGACTCTCTGACACTCAAGACACCTAGCCACAAAATCAGCAATATCTCACTTCATTCCGGACCAAAAGAATAAACGTCTCAAATCAGCATGCATATTTTTAACACCTGGGTGTGCTGAGTATGGTGTACGATGGGCTTCTGCTAGAATCCAGTTGCGAAGCTCATCCATTAAAGGCACATAAATCCTCCCCAAATGTCTCGAAAGACCATCTGATTCCCAAACATAGCCTACAAACTTTCCTTCCAAGGGTCTTCCTGAATCTATCTCTCTACACACTTCCTGATACCATGAATCCGTGGGAAGTTCCTGAAGAATCCGACCCCTCAAATCAACACTAAGAGTCATAGATGATACCACATGTCTCCTGCGACTCAAAGCATCTGCCACCACATTCTCCTTACCTTGAATGTACTTAACCTAAAAATCGTACTCGCATAGAAACTCCATCCATTGTCTCTAGTGAGCATTCAAATTAGGCTGAGTAAAAATATACTGAAGACTGCGATGATCGTTGTGTAACTCAAATTTGTGCCCCAAAAAGAAGTGTCTCCATCTTGTCAAAGCATGAACTACTGCCGCTAACTCAAGATCATGCGTAGGATAATTTAACTCATGATCCTTGAGCTTGTGTGATTCATATGCTATCACTAGCCCATTCTGCATTAACACTGCCCCAATACCTTCAAGAGAAGCATCTGTACACACCATGAAATCTCCCTTTGGATCAGGTACTGCTAAAATGGGTGCACTTGTTAAAATTTCCTTGAGCTTCTAAAATGCTTCCTCACATTTCTCTGTCCACACAAACTTCTTTCCTTTCCTCTGAAGAGAAGTGATAGGATGTGCTATCCTAGAGAAGTTCTAGACAAATCTATGATAATATCCAGCTAAACCCATGAAACTACAAATCTCTGACACGTTAGTCAGTGTTGGCCAATCTATTATTGCCTGAATCTTTGTAGGATCCACTGATATACCATCACCTGAGATAACATGCCCCAAATATTAAATCTCTGATTTGAAGAATTCACACTTAGCTGCATTACCATAAAGCTAGTTGTCTTTCAAACATTGCAACACCAACCGCAAGTGTTCCTCATGCTCCTTCTGATTCTTGGAATATATCAATATATCATCAAGAAACACAAGTATGAATCTGTCTAGATATGATCAAAAAACACCATTCATCGAACTCATGAATACTGATGGAGCGTTAGTCAACCCAAAAGGTACCACTGTGAACTCATAATGGCCATAGCGAGTTCGAAAAGTGATCTTGTGAATGTCAGCTTCCTTAATGCGAAGCTGGTGGTATCCTGACCTAAGGTCAATCTTGGAGAAAACTGTAGCCCCCTTGATCTGATTGAATAGATCATCAATCCTAGGCAAAGGATACCTGTTCTTAATAGTCACCTTGTTCAACTGTCTATAATCGATACAAAGGCGCAAAGAACCGTCTTTCTTCTTCACAAAGAGCACTAGAGCTCCCCATGGTGATACACTAGGTTGAATGCTCCATTTGGCCAGAAGTTCCTCTAACTGAAGACGTAACTCTCCCAGTTCCTAGGTAGTCATGCGATAAGGAGCTTTAGAAATAGGTTCTGCTCTAGGAACTAAATCAATGCTAAAGTCGATATCCCTCTTTGGAGGCATGCCTGGAATCTCACTTGGAAAAACATCTGCGTACTCTTGCAAAATCGGGTGATCTAAAGTCTTCCTCACAGGATCTTCTTCATCAAGATCATTTACCATAACAGCAAATATTTGACATCCTTTACGAAAACTTCGCTTCATTTGCATAGCAGAAATCATCCACAGAGATATAGGCCTTGGTACCCCAGCTATCCTTACATCATTCCCTTGGTCATCTTGGCACATAATTATCTTCTTCCTGCAATCTATGTTGGCTTTATGAGTTCCAAGCCAATCCATGCCTAAAACTACATCGTAGGAACCAAGGGGTATGACTCAAAGATCCACTACCGAAACAAATCTTCCTAAGCTAAGCCCAAACTTATGAACTACAAAATTCGTGGAGACCTTGATACCTGAGGCTAGTTCCACTTGCTAACCATGATCTTGCTTCACCGCATCTAGCTTACACTTAGAAACTATAGATGGTGAAATAAATGAATCTGTAGCTCCTGAATCAAATAACACTGAAAGAGATATACCTCGAATAGCACCTGTGGTCTCAACCACTGTACCCTGATGATCCGCCTGATGGTGATCAACCGCTGCAAACACTCTATGAGCTCTGCCTGCATCACCTACTGTAGACTCTGAGGCTGTAGGCCTAGGTCCAAAAAACTAAGGCACTCGCTGTGGACACTGAGCTGCATAATGACCAATCTGTCCACATGAAAAACATTTTGTATTCTTGCCAGACCCTCTACCCATAGGTGGTACATTTGATTGTTGTCGGTTGTTCCTGCTAACAAACGACTGACTACTCTGAGCTGGCTGATTGGGTTGATTTTGTTTATTGCGTTGAGCATTGTGATTGTTCTTAAAGTTAGAACCTTTGCCACCACCTTGAGCCTGAGAATTAAATCCCTTCTGTTGTTGCATCTGCCGACACTGCTGGAGAAACTATTTTCCCTTAGAAGAGAAAGGCTTCTTATTGCCATCTGAATTAAAGTTGCTTTTAGATCCTGACACTGCTGGCGCTCCTACAAAATCACCTTGACCAAGGTTGATGCTTTTCTCAACAAGGATTGCTCGATGTACCGCATCCTTGAGGGTTTTTGGCTCAAATACTTTGACACCCCCAATAATACGGTTGTTCAAACCCCTAATAAAATGTTGTGTCAACTGAGCTGAATTTTCACTGAATCCTGAAAAAGACATAAGCTCATAAAACTTACGCTCATACTCGGTCATTGACATAGTGCACTGCTTAAGATTATGAAATTCATCTGCCCTTTGCTATTTCCATTCCTCTGGTAGGAATCGTTCTCGAAAAATCTCCAAAAATAGTTCCCAAGTGACACTGCTCATATCGATCCCTAGTTTCTTCTCCTCAATTGTCCACCAAGTGGCTCCAAAATTCTCTAAATTGGTGATCACAAATCTTGCCTTAACATTGCTTTCAAAGTCTTGCATAGCAAAAATCCTGTCGAGAGAAATAAGCCACTGCTCGGCCACATAACCAGACCCTTGCCCATTGAAAGGCTTAACCTTGGATCTTGAAAGATCCTTCATCCGAGTGGACACAATGGACCTCTGACGATCCTTCCGAGGGCTTCTAAATCTGGGTCTATGCTCTTGTTCTGTCTGATGCACTTTAGGCTATTCTTGAACAGGAGGTAGACATTCTAGAATAGTCTGCATCAACTGTCTCAGACCAACTTCTTCAGAATCAGCTTTGTCCTCTCTTTGGTTCTCTTCCTACTGCCTATTAGAGTGCTCTTCCCTGCTCTCTATATGAACTGATCCCTCATGGGCACTAACGGTTCTACCACGACCACGGCCTCTTCCATGGCCCCTACCTCAGCCTCTAACAGAAGACCTAGTCCCAGATACCATCCTGCAACAGTACAGAGTACTATTACAATCAAGAGCCACACGTTACAATAGACTAAGTTCAGTTCTATGTTTAGGTCTACGTAAATTTTCTTTTTTGACAACTAAGTGTTAAAGTATGAGAACCATACAAGTACAGTTCAAGTTCTATTTTTAGTTTACCTAGTTCAAGTTGAAGAGGTACACCTAATAGTTCAAGTTCTAGTTGTTCTGAAATACCCAGAGTTCCCAATGTAGAAACTTGGGCTCTGATACCAAATGTAATGCCCCGTCAAGGGATCCAAAGAATTAACCTAGTATTTCACTAAGTTTGGTAGCATTTTTTATTTTTTTAAGTCACTACCACATACAACTTATGCACAATAATGGAAGCAATAGCAATGTCCATCTAAAGAGTAAACTTAACATATACAACAGATTACATTCTTTAAGATCCCCTTAACGTGAATTACTTACATGAATCCATCTAGTACAACATCCACATGAAATAATATGATAAGTCCAATGTTCAGTTATTACATATCCAACTGCTCATTCATCCACTGTACATGTCACAAGGTATGAAGGCTTAAAAGAATATACACATGTAGAATAAGGTACATCATCCTATTTCAATCCATGATACATTAAAGTAAAGATAATCACATGATACTCATGATACATCATCATAAAAGTCATTTACATCTATCATAAAGATCAAATAAATAAACTAAGTGCACGGTTCCTCCCAACCGTTAATAGCATCATTAGACCATCATGGATCCTAGCCATCCCTCCGTGCGTAACATTCCAAGCATCGAAGAGGTCATCGGTATTATCATAGTAGGAATGTCACTCCTAACATCCTACTAACATAAAAGATAAGCATAAGATATCATCATCTAACATATGCTAATCATCAATGAAAGGATACATATCCACCATCATGAAGGACGCATTAACCACAAAGTCTCAATGAATCTCAAATGATAAGAGTGGAAAATACACTACCACCCGACCGCGTGGTACCTAAGTGGTCCACTCCCATCGTGCTGAGGAGATAATCTCAAGTCCCAAAACAGGTTATCAAAACCACATAGCACACGACTCTAAAGTTCAGGAATCCTAAAAGTATACTAACTCAAAGGTTCCAATCACAAAATAGACATCTACTTCCCAGAGGCACACAATGACATGTAGGAACCTACTATGCAAGCGAGAAAGTGTCATCGCATTTATCTTGTACAAGTTACCCTGGCAGTTAGCTAAACTCCACGGGTCCATACAGATCTCATGCGGCCACTAGTATCCTTTCATACTGACAAGGCATACTATGGAATGCAAGGTCGCAACCATGCGTTCTCTCTACTCCCATCCTAGCCTATACAAGCACTCAAGGCATGGGCGAGAACCAAAACTCTTATCTTTTTAGGTTCATTCAGTTAGTATTAAGTGTGTGAATGTTATCACTTATTAACCAACTTACAATGAGTTACCCTGGCAGACTCTTAGGGCCCCGGCCCCCATTGCAAGCCACTTCCCGACACTACATGCAGATATCCTACCCTAATGCTCATGGTATCATAAACATAAAGAAAGTCCACAAAATAACCATAATAAGGAATCAACAAATATCCATGATTAAAAATCATTAAATATGCATGAAAGCATCAAATCACCATGAGCAACATCCATAGAAAATCATGAACACAACAGCTCTCTATTGGCAACTCAAGTATCACTGATAATCAAAATATCCATTGGTTCTCAATAACCAAAATATATCTCAAAATCATATTGATCGAAGACTCCAAAATGGTTGAGTCAACACATGTCACATCATGACATCATCAATAATAAATCCACATATTAGTCCCACCATGGCGACTAGAATATATCCAAGGATAACTGATCGATGACCAAAATAATGGTTAAGTCAAGGGTTCCAGACATAAGAAATCTCAACTATAACAATCAGTATTCACAACCAATTCATAGAGCATTCCATCACATAATCATGGTTGGGTTTATAAAGATCGAATGAAAACATCATCAAGACATCACATTCACATAACCCCCAAGCCTCTGGTAGACGTCCTATACCGGTCAACACTAGTCAACCCAAGACCCAAAACATTAGTATAATGAACACACAATGTAAACACATGTTTTGGTTTGCTAAGTTTTCAAATTTGAATTCATATGCATAATCTCAGTTTTTGTAATTCCAAGTTTAGAGAAAGAACATTTTCCTACGTTTTTCCATGTATTAATTTTTTGGATTAAAAATTCTTTCTAAACTACAGTTTTCCAATTATAACATTTAAAAGACGTTTCCACTAACTTAACTTTCATATGCTTCATTTATCTTATAATCTTAAACTATTAATTCATAATAGTTAAAACTATAAAATTACAAAACTATTCATCATTAAAAAGAGATGAATTTATAAATCTTTTATTAACAACTTTAAATCTTTTAATATATATATTACATATATACATATATATATATTACATATATACATATATATATATATATATTTATATTTAAACATATACATATGTACATATATAATATAATATTTAATATTTTTGCATTTTATAAAAACGGAACCGAATTTTATTAAATTTCGATTCATAAAGGAAATCGAATTAACAAAGTTTCCATAGAATCAAAGCCGAATCGATTAAGCCGTCGGCTGTCACTGTGGTGACTATTGCTGTGGGCACCCTGCTGTTGCAGGTACCCTGTGACCATTGCAGTCGCAGGTACACTGCGCAGCAGGTACCGCGCGCCCTTTAAATACATGGGTACGGGGTGCGAATTTTGCCCCCACCCAACATGCATTAGTTTTTATTAAATCAAACAATCGCAGCGCGATTTAACAAGTTGCGATTCTGCCATAATAAGTGTACAATTATATAAATACATATCATATATATATATATATATATATATATATATATGTATGTATATATATATAACAAGGTTTATGTATATATATATATAATATACAGAATCTCATATTGTTTATAAAATTACAAGCTTTCATTTTCAGAACCTCTCTATGAACTTGTTCTCTTAAGAATTTCTCTGATGACTAATTCTAATGGGTTTGTCCATGAAATTGCAACCCTAGTCCATATTATTTTCAGATCTAAACATATAGAATCCTTAAATAAAACTTAATTGCCCGAAATTGAAAATGCACAATGAAGACATATGGAAAATATGAAGAAGACAGGGGAAAGCAAGATGCAGAAGTATCATAATGAAATCACAAGAATCTACTCGGATTCTGATGCTAAACTCGCTTATCCTCAGACAACCCGCAGAGCAAGCTTCCCTTCTTCAAAATTTTCCCGAATCCTCCAATGCCTCAACTATTCTCCATGCTAACCATACTATCCACGCTATGTCCCCGCTATATCCCAGGCTATTAAGGAATGCCCGAATATAAAGAGCTTTCGGATAACCCTAGAATGCTTCTAGAATCAGCTGGAAGATATCGCCAACTAAGCATGGACCTATTTCCAGCCTTTTAGATAAGCCCTAGGGTTGTAGACACCATGTGCTTAATTGATGCACTAACCCCCGTGTTGTTGACACATGAAAAATAGGGAACTGCATTATTTCCCATGCAAACTTATAACTCCAATAACTTTTAAATTAATATTTATAACTCCCACTTTAATCTTCATACTTTTATTTTAATTTTTTTTTTATAAATTTTATTATTAATATTTGTTTATTAATTAATTAATATTTTATAATTTATTATTTATTTTAATTTCTAATTTTCTTTTAATTTAATTCTCCTTTAATTAATAATCAAAATATCAAAATCATGATATTTAATCTCTCAAATAATTAATTTGTTAATTAAATCTATTTATTAAAACTTAGTTAATAGAAAATTCACCATGGACCTTCATGATAAAATATGAAAACCCATCATGGAACAATTCATACCAAATCAATCTAAAAGATTAAAAATTACAAAATATGTCATCCAACACATTCAGTGGGTACTCAACTCAGATACTTGTCCTAACTCACTAGGACAAATGGTTTTAGGGTTTGGGATTTGGACTTGAGAATTTATCTCCCCTCTCTTATCATTGAGATAGTATAATAGGGTATGCTCATCTTGGCAATTCAGGGAAGTCGATACCCGATACCTGCAACCTGCAGAAAAGCCATGCATGTACATACAAAATATATAGTGCTAAGCTAAACAGGCAATGGCAGGAAGTGGTGCATCGTGTAGATCCCGACTAAGCAGGTGACTACGACTCCCTTCCTTAACCACATCAGAAATGCCATACAATAAGAAAACACGCACACCATACACATGCAAGTATGGGTTAAGTATCCATAATAAAGCACATAAGATAATCAACCATCTAACTAATCATCAGCAGTAACTGAAAACAATATAGTGATCATCATACATACATGAAATGTGAAGTCTAAATGATCTCATCACATGATAACTGAATCCATAATATAATGTCTGATAGTGTCAAAACAATACCACTAATCCATCTACATAAACTAGTCCATCAAAGTCTGATAACAATAGCAATAATATGTCTAGAGAAGATGGGAACGAGGGTAGGCACTACAATATGTCATTGCATGTTGCACTTGTGACAAAAACTTTTGGGTATTTTTGATTGATTGAATCTTCTACTCCTGCACACATTAGCTGTATGTCCCTTCTTATTACAGAAATGACAAGTGGGTTTTGAATTCTTACCTTTATCACTTCTTTGTTCAGCACTCTTTGATTATTCTCCAACTTTAGTGCTATTGTATCCTAGTCCTGATGTATCATGGGTAGATTTTGGTGATTTTAGCAACTGTTCAAAATATTTGATTGCTTCACTTGATTTTTTGAGATTCTCTACTACCTCTTTTTCCCTATTCAATTCATTCTGCATTTGTTCATTTAGCATCTTCAAGGTAGAGATCTCAATATCCTTTACATTAAGTTCATGATGAAGGTTCATCATTTGCGCAATTGTATCCATCTGCATGTTTGAGATCCTTGTCAGTTCAGTACATTTTTCTTCAAGTCTGTTTGCAAGATTCTTTTTGTCATTTTCCATCATGATCTTATCATCAACTACTCTTTTCTTTTGTTCAGTAATTTCACATATCATTATAGCTTGTGATTCATGTTCCATCTTGAGAGATCTTATCTCATCTACTTGGACTTTGTTTTTCTCCATCAGTTCTGCTATCGCTGCATCAAACTCTTTAGTGTCTCCACTGGAAAATATGTTGGTTGTATCAATCTCCTTGTAGTGTATATCATTTTCAGCTATGGCTAGATCCTTCCTCTTTTTTAATGAGTTTCTCAACTTGTTTCCGAATTCCTCCAAGTTATGCAAAGCAAGTTGCACATCTATCACTTGATTTTCAATGATCTTTCCAAGTTTGAAGGCTTCCATCTTTAGATCTTTTCCTCCAAGTTGTTAGGCTTTTCCTTAAGAGAACCTGAATTAATCTCTGATACCAATTGTTGGAATATTCAAATATGGAAAGAGTACTTATGAGAAGGGGGGGGTGGGTGAATCATAAGTATCAAACTTTAGCCAATAAAATTTTAACTGAAAGTAAATTGCATGCATATCAAGTAAACATGTAACAAGATACATGCATCAATAACTCACAACACAGGAATTTTGGTAACCCAGAAACCCTCCAGGAATAAGAAGGTAAAACTGGGGTGGGGATGATACCCACAAAAATTACTGTAGCAATATTGTTCAACCACTTATGATGGTTTGCCCTATTAAAGGCTTTACACTGTGTCAATAGTGACCTGGTTAGAGGATTTTTAAGCACTTAACATGAAGTGTTACCCTGTTAAAGGATTTTATCACCTAGTTAAAGGATTTATCAAAATAGCTGTTAAGCTAACCTATCACCATAGGATTTTTTATTCTAATACAATTGCTAGAAAATATTAGGTACAATAAACCTGACTGATTACAATCCTTGATTGCTGATTGCAAACACTTGTTCTGATTTCTCTGATTTGGATCCTTTTGTGATCTGATAATCCTCACTTCTGAAAATAGAATTCCTTGCGAACCCTTGTATATCTTCTCATACCTCTCATCTCTTGCATTTTACAATGAAGTTTCATCTTCCTTATAAAGGCATTTGAAGATTTAGGGTTAGGTATGGATCTACGATCCATATTCAATCTTCCTTTTCTGCTTGATACTTATCTTTTTTTGATTGGTTGCATGCCTTTAGCATTTTTCTTATTGGCTGCATGCAAATTACATAGGAAAAATAAAAGATTCGATCTCATCATTAAATCCTTCGAGATTTACCTTATGTCGGCTGTAAAAACTGTTTACATCATAGTTTGTGCAATTACAAACTTTTATGCTGATCTACTAAATTACTCGGCTCCTGAAGTATTTCTGATACTCGACACATGCTATTTCCTAGATAGCTCAGCACCTTAACAAAATTGTATTACTTAGCACTTTATTGTACTCGACGCTTGTTAGCACTCGACACTTATTAACACTCGGCAATTGTTAACACTCGGCACCTTGTATTGCTCGGCACTTATACTTCACTCGGTAACTGATCTTTACTCAGTATCTGATCTTCACTCGGCATGCATGATGTACTCAGCATCCAATGTGGAATATGATTAAGTGTGTTGGCACTCAAGTGTCAAAAACATTATGATGTTAACATATCTAAGCATGTACATACACATATAATCTAAACTAAATGGGAAATGGAAGGGAGTGGTGCTTTGTGTAGAACTTGGCTAGTAGGTGACTATGACTTTCTCCCTCAACCACATTAGGAATGCCAATCATAAAGTAAAATAGACAAGTACACCATACACATGCTACTATGAGGTAAGTAACTGTAGAACTGCATATAAATAGTACATCTACTAATCATCATGAGATAACTTAAATCATTGTATGAACATACATGTATCATCATAGAAATAATCCTAAACACATGACATAACTAACTCATCACATAAATTAACTGAGTATGAAACAACATCTAATCAATCTGGTAACAAAGTACCACTAATCATAAGACATAACCATAAAATAGGCCTAAAAGAATTTGGCAATCCAATATGAAAAGTCAACTAGGGGTAGGCATTACATCCACCCCCCTAGACTTTGGCTGTCTCCTAGAAGCCTACAAGAAAGATAGAACTCTAACACTCACTATGTGGGTCCCATTGGACCCTTCCCCATGTAGGAGGGTAAGACTCCACCATAAAAACCCAAGAAAAACTAGCAAAATGCTCACAAAATCAATATAAGAATATCACCAAAAGGCACAATTCTAAGAGAAATATGTCTAAAATCCAACTCAATAGTAATTCAAGTTTTGCCTTTTTTCTATGTTTTCAAAAAAAATGAATCTGAAGTTTCAAGTGTTCAAGTTGTAAAAGATTCATAACATTGTTTAAGTTTTGTTTCAGTTTAACTAGTTTGTCAACTAGTGGCATTCCAATATATCCAAAGCTCCCAATATAGAAACTCAGGCTCTAATACCAAATGTAATGCCCCACCAGGGAAACTAAAAGAAATTAACCTAAAGTTTCACTAAGTTTGTCAAAATATTTTTTTTGAAAGATAATAGCAACAACAGATAATATATGGCAGAAGCATTAACTCACATACATAACAATCATCATAACTAGATTACATCTCCTAAGGGTTCCATGACATGGAGTCACATTTAAGTTTATTAATATTAAATCTAACACATAACCACAATCCACATCATGGAATAATTATAAGTAAAAATCCATTTTTAATAATATACAATTACGCTAGATGCCACTTAGCGTAAACAAAATGCATGATCATCCACTATACATGTCATAGGGTATGAGAAGCTCAAAGAATATACATCATGAATTAAATGCTATTTGAAATATAGTCGAATAGATGTCTTGATGGTTGTCATTTATGGAAACATACATTCAGCATTTCATTTATGCATTTAGAGTTCGAAAATTATCTAAGTGTTAGATAGTTTACAGTAGTACAGAGAACAAATGTTAAGTATATGAATGAATCATTGAGAGTTTGCTCATGCATACTTGAGGGAAGCTTTATGACAGTATCATGATGATGTGTGCCATTTCATAGATGTGTATGGATAGTATGACATGAGTTATGACCAAAATACCAATACAGGTATTTAACAGTGCAAAATAGAGCATAGAAGAGAATTGGATTGTACAACCTTAGGAATTATTTTGGTCACAAAATAATTTCTAAGTTATGATGAACTAACTATGTGGATATTATTCCATAAGCTATTTTATATTATGTCAAGCATGTGAACGCATGAAGGTTGACTAAGCAAAGTTTTGCAATTATGCAAGCTATAAGTAAAGATCTTATCTTGTGCAAATAAGTGTGCTATCTATGATAGACGAGCAAGTGTTATGTGATGCAAACTATTATACTGAAAGCTTTAAATATTTACAAGCCTTATGTGATGCAAATTCTAATGTATGATCAGAACACATGTGAAGTACAACAAACATAAAGTATTTTTGTAGAATAGTGATTCACCCGCCTTGTAAGATCTCACATAATTAGATACATTATAACAAGGTAAAACTATCCAACATAAATATAAGATTAGAAGTAAAGGTACATCAAATGCACAATTACATCCAGCAACAACATCCAATGGTCAAATCTTAATGGTATAAGAAAATGCACTACCACTCAACCTTGTGGAACCTAAATGGCCCACTCCCACTACATTGAGGAAATAAAATCAAGTCCCATATGGATATCAAAACACAATTCATAACCAACATCTAGGTTAAGGAAACACATGGAAGAAAACTATTTGAAAGTGTACCAAGAAACAAGTATCATCTAAAGCTAGAGGCAACAAGACACGTAGGAAATCTACTATGCAAGTGGGAAAGTGTCATCACATGAGCCAACACTAAGGTTACCCTAGTAGCCACTCTAGACTCCATCCCCTTAGTGTCTCTATGTGGCACCAATATCCTTTCATGCCGACAAGGCATACTAATCAAGCAAGGTCACAACCAAACATCCTCTCTACTCCCATCCTAGTCTATACTAGCACTCAAAGCATGGGTGAGAAAAAATAAAGAATCTTATTTATTCATTTTAAAACCCATTTAATGAAATGTTATCACTTATTAAAACAACTTACAATGGGTTACCCAGTTAGCCACTCTAGGCTCCGACCTCCATTGCAAGCCACATCCCAACATGCACATAGATTACCTACCCTAGGCTCATAAAAGAGGAAATAATAAAATCATAATTTTCACCTCATCCCTTTACAAGTGACTGGAAAGTGCCTATAGATAAAACACAATATTCACCTTAGTCCTTTACAAGCAACTGGAAAGCACCTAAAGACCAATCTCACTATCACCCTAGTCCTTATGAAAGCAACTGGAAATCATCAAAAGATAAAACATAATAATCACCTTAGTCCTATACAAGCAATTGGAAAGCATCGAAAGATAAATCATAACATTCACCTCAATCCTATGCAAGCAACTGGAAAGCACCACAAGAAAAAACACAATAATCACCTCAGTCCTAAACAAGCAACTAGAAAGCACTAGAAGATAACCAATTGAAAGCTCAAAGGTTACAATAAGAAAGTCACAAATATCACCTCAGTTCTATTTAAGTAATTGGAAAGTACAAACAAGAACTAATCATAACTCATCATAGAAACATGTGACACATCACCATGGTCAAGTATAAAAGATTGTATATGTAACATCATCACAGAAAAAACCCCAAGCCTTTGGTAAAAATCTTGATTGGTCAAAGTACTAAGTCAAACCTAAAACCCATAGCAATAAATCACACATCACATAAAGTACATTCAAAAGTAACTTTCATAATTCATCAAGTTTTGGAAACACAACAGTTCAATTTTTACTAAAGGTTTTCAAGTTTCCATTTTGTTTCAAGCACAAGATTTGATATATAAGTAGGGTTTTAGTTTTTGTCTTTTCAAAGTATGGTAACTACTAAGTTTTTCAAATTATCAAAAGATATAATAAATTTCTCTTAATAATAGAAATAATTTTCATATTTTAAATTAAACAGTCAAGTCAAACCCAAGTTTTCCCAAGTCCACAATAAAATAATATTCCTATTGGATTCAAATATTCATTACAACTGAATCCCTTCTAGAATAATGTTCATCATAAAATAATCCTCAATGGCCAAGGAAAACATCTATTGATTTATTTTAACATATAATTATTTATATATAAAATAATTAATTAATTAAAATATTTTATTAAACAAATTTATTTAATTAAATATTATTATCAAAATATAATAATAATTACTTATTAATAAAATAATATTTATATATTAAATTATTAATAATAATAAATATTAAATTAAATAATATAATAATTAAATTATTAATATTAATTATAATATATATTAAAAACTATAATTATAAATTATATTTAATAAAAATTAAAATTAAAAAAGAAAACTAAATCGAAAAATGTTGAATGCGAATTCACATCACAAGTCCCATATATGGGATAGCCGCTTAGCGACTTGGCTGCCTAAGGCAACCACTGCCTTGGCAGCGTGCACTGCTACTATAGTTGCTACTATGACAACTAGGGGAATCATTGTCTCTCTCCATATTTTATTATTTATAACTTTTTAATTTAATAGAACATTAAAACAACACCCCCCTTCCTTATTAAAATATGCATATCAGAATTTGTAGTGTTAAAAACACCAGCACAAAATTGAATATAAGTGTGTGTGTGTGTGTGTGTGTGTGTGTGTGTGTGTGTGTGTGTGTGTGTGTGTGTGTGTGTGTGTAATTTACTAAGTTTACTATAGTATAATATATGAAATTTTTAAATCAATTTTCATAGTAGTACTGATAGGAATAATACAAATATCTAACCAAATTTCACTTCTCCAGTTTGTTGATTTCTTTCCAAACCTTAACAAAAACAAAATACAAATCTTTAAACTAGTAAAACATTTCAATTCCTCCATTCATTTACAGATGATTTGAAAATGAAGATCAATAAAAACACAAACAAGGGTCTCAAATATTATTTTTTTCACACATGATTTTCGAAGTGAAGAACAATAAATATACAAACAAGAGTTTCAAATATAAATTTGTTCACAGATGATTTCTAAAGTGAAGAAAATACACAAACAAGGGTTTTAACCCAAAAAGAATTCTGAAACAAATCCATCAATCACAAAGAAGAAAAAATGATTTCATAGAGGAAAACTACTACACAAAGCTCATGAGATCCTACCTAGATTTGATGCTAAAAAAAAGACGCACAAAACTCGCAAACTATTATTTTTCTTTCAAAAACCCTCTTCTTGGAAATGGGCTCCTCCAAACCTTAGTATGGAAAAATGAACTCTAATTTTTTAATAAAGAGTTTTTCCCCAACTTAGGGCTTTGCTTGTGTAATCATGCGAAACCCCTTTTCCTTAATTACTTTACTATATCTTAATTTTCATGTGCAACCTTTTTGCAATTTAATTAAAATATCTTTATTAAATCAAATGCTTTCTCTCTGTAATTAATTCTCAAGAAATTTTTAATAATATGTTTATTAATTTAACTAATAATATTATTTAGATATTATTATTAAAATGAAACTCCTAAAAAATAATTATTAAATTAAATAAATACAATTACACCAAAATTAGAACTTTAACTATATCTTTAAATTTAATTCTTTTATTTAATTAATTTATCAATTAATTATATATAATTAAATATTGAATTTTCTTTACGAAATTTCCATTAATCAAAGGCTCTTGATCAAGCAATCTCTTGATCAAGCAAAAGTAGACATTGTATATCTACAGGAAACAAAGATGGAAGTAGAGGAGGCTATGAAGATTTTGGGGGTTAGACTAAAATGATCAAGTTTCTTTTTAGAGGTAATTGGTGCTTCTGGGGGGCTAGGGATCCTATGGAATCCAAGACTCCTTAAGGGAGTTCCCATGGTGAAGAAAAGATTTTGACAAGCTTTTCAATTATCTTCACTAATATTAACTTCTTAGGGGTATTGATCAATGTGTATGGGCCCACCAAATTTGAGGAGAAAAAAGTTCTTTAGGGGCAGATTTATGCGTTCTGTGCCACTCTGCAAAATGAGCTTAGGGTGATCATAGCTGATTTCAATGCCACTCTGAACTCGGCAGATAAAAAGGGTGGACTTCACTCTCTAGGTTCTATACAGGAAGACTTTCATCTTTTCATATAGAAGAATATGCTTTGGGAAGGACCTACAAAAGGTGGTCATTTTACATGGACAAATAGAAGGAAGGGATTATTGCATATTGTTTAAAATTAGATAAAATCTTCTTGTCAGAAGAATGGTATCATATACCTATTATTTTTGAAGGAAGAATTTTGGAATTGTCATGCTCTAACCATTACCCGGTCTCAATGGTGGTTCAGAATGATGGCATACCAATTCGGTGTCCTTATAAATTCAAATTGATGTGGTTTAGGGAGGAAGGTTTCTTCAATAAAGTGCTTAATTGGTGGGCCAATATGCCACCTATAGAAGATGATGCAGCCTTTTGGCTCTTCTCTAAGCTTAAAAACCTAAAGGCCATGCTCAAGGAATGGAATAAGATTCATTTTAGAAATATCTTTTAGATGAGGGTAGGTATTGAGGCTAACCTTGTAGCTCTAAATAGAAAAGTTTTGATTGGAGGGATGGATGATGTTGATTTCCAAATGGAGCAAGATTTATTGGATAATTATTAGGAAGTGTTAAAAAGGGAGGAAATTTTCTTTAAATAAAAGTCTAGGGAGAATTGGCTAAAAGTTGGGGATAGAAATTCTAAGTATTTTAATAGCTCAATGAAAACCAGATGTTGTGTTAACTATATCCTATCCTTAGAAAATCAATAGGGAGTTTTTTATGCAGGATATGGATAGCATCAACAAGGAAGTTGTTGTCTTCTTTGAGGAACTTTGGAAGGAGAATCAGGCAGATAGGAGTAAGGCTCAGGAGATGATTTTTAGTGTAATCTCACACACTATTTCAATAGAAGATAATAAAATTCTTTTGGAACCAATCAAGATAAATGAATTAAAATTTGTTATGTTTGGGCTTGGTGGAGATAAGGCTCCTAGACCTGATGGATTCCAGGCCTTCTTCTACCAAAAATTTTGGGAGCTCCTAAAGGAAGAATTGTTGGAAGTGGCAAAAGAGTCAAGGAGGGAAGGTTTCATTTTGAAAAATTTCAACAATATGTTGTTCACCCTCATCCCAAAGAAAGCTCACCTGACTAGGTACAAGGAATTTCATCCCATTTTGCTCTATAACACAATTTATAAAATTATTACAAAACTTATAACAAATAGGTTGAAGTTGTTGTTAGACTCCATCATTGCCCCAGAGAAAAGTGGTTTCACACCGAATAGAAGCATTATGGATGACATAATTGTATTCCATGAGGCAATTCATACTACAAGGAAAATCAAGGAGAGGAAAATGATGCTCATACTGGACATCTGGAAAGCTTATGATAATGTTGACAGGGGCTTTCTTATTGAAGTCTTAAGGAGGTTTAGTTTTGATGAAGGATGGTTAAAATGGACCAAGAGCATGATCTCAAATTTTAGAGCTTCAATCTTAGTGAATGGTAGCCCCTAGGGGTTCTTTTGTACCAATAGAGGAATTTTTCAGGGAGATCTACTATCTCCATTCTTTTTTATTATCTTGGCGAAAGTCTTGGGTAGATCTATATCAAGGAATAGGGCCCAAGAATTATGGAAAGGAATTTTGATTACACATGGAATTGAGGCCTCTACCCACTTTCAATTTGTGAATGACACTTATTTCTGTGGGGAAGCCTCGATGGTGGAGGTAAAAAATATGCAACAAGTCTTGATCGAGTATAGTGTGGCTTCAAGACAATACATCAACTGGAAAAAGTCAAAAATTTATTTTTTCAATACAAGATTGGGGTCCCAGAGGGAAATAGCAAAGTTTTTTGGAGTAAGAATTGGCACACTTCTAGGGAGATTTTTAGGCATGCCTCTCTTTGATAGGGAAAGTAAAGGGAACATTTAGAACAAGTTGATTGAAGATTGCAGGAATAGAATGGAGAGATTGAAGGGACAATGGCTCACTTTGGAAGAAAGGAGGACTATTCTAAGGGAAATAATTTCAGCCTTGTTGGTTTACTCTATGGCCTACTTCAAAATCTCAAATAAAATCACTCATGCCATTGTGCAAAGTATAAGAAAATTCTTATGGAATAGGTCAAAGGAAGGTGAGAAGGTTTCACTCATGGTGCGGTCAAAAGTATGCAAACCAAGAGAAGGGGGGAGTAGGGATTAGGGACTAGTCTTTCCTCAAGATTTCTCTTCGAGCCAAATTAGTTTAGTAGATCTTTAGTGCAGGAAACCAAAAATGGGTTAAGATTCTCTAAGCCAAATATCTCAACAACATGCAGGATGAATGCATTCTAACATTGGAAAATCCACCATGGGGCTCTACTATTTAGAACTTCCTTATGGATTGTAGATATTTAATTACAAATCATTCAACCTAGAAAGTTGGGAATGGGGAGTAGGCAGATTTCTAAAGTGACTCATGGTATAGGGGCCTCCAATTAGATAAGTTGGGAAACTTAGATCAACTGGTTGAAACTACTAGATAGCATTGGAGGTCTAAAGTTAAAGATTTCATTCAGATCCTAATTATTGGAAAAGAAACAAAAGGAAAGTGGAAGGAGTCATATGATTTAAATCTAAATTTAGAAGATAACTAAAGATTTCAATAAATTTTCAAGGAAAGAATATTAATTTCTTCTAGGAATAGAGACCATCTAATATGGAGCAGCTCCAAGAATGGAAAATATACAATTAAATTAGGATATCAGATCCTAGAAGGTATTCATACTGAAATTCCATGGGATCAAAATTTGTGTTGGGACATTACATGCCTTTCCAAGGCAGGAGTATTCACATGGCTTGTAGGCAATGGGAAAATTCATTTTGGAGAGATTTTGCAAAAAATGGGTTTCCAAGGCCCTTTTAGATGCCCCCTATGTAAAAAAGTGGAAAAAATTGTAGACAATCTTCTACTCCACTGTAGTTTTGTGCAAAAGGCATGGGATATGACTAAATCTAAACTTGGATGTGCAACTTCACTAACTACCACTTTAAAAGGTTTGCTACAAGCTTGGCCAGCAAAGAAGAACAAACAAGTGTTTAGGTCAGCATGGAGGACTATTCTAACTATGACCATGTGGGTGTAGAAACCTAAATTTGATTACACCGCTTTGGTAATTTAATTTAGCCATCTCTAAAGGCATCATTAATTAAATTCCTATTTAATTAATCCTTTGCCATCCCCTAGCTAATTAATTTAATTAATCATCTATAGTCCTAATTGATAAATCAAATAACCTACTATTTACCAATTAAATCCTATTCTCCTATCTAATTCCAAAATCCCCATTTATCAAATAAATCTATTTGATGAATAAAATCCTCAAATCTAATAACCCCTAACCTATCCCTAACCCTTCATTTAGCCTAATCCACCCCATCCACCCATACTAACCAAGCTTAGCCACTAACTCACCCACCCTCATTAATGCCATCCACTTGCAAATCTCTAACATCCCTAATCTAATCCTAAACCCAAGCCTAATCCACCCCCTAATGTTGTCACATTCCTTAAACAAGTTTAAGACTTTCCTAAACCAAATCAAAGTCTCCTCTCTAAAATATCCCAACCACCAAGCCATGAGTGCTCTTACAAGCCATAAAAGACTCTTACAAGCCCACTCATGACTCTTACATCCCTTTTCCATACTCAACCTCACTCATCATGCCTTTAACCAACCCCTTATCCTTTCCTCTCACACTCATCCTCCTTGTGACAAGTGTCACCTTCCCATTGGTGCTAAACAAGCACAATCCATGTGCTCTCCTTTGAGTGCATCCTAGCCCTCCTTAAGCCTTCATCTCTCCTTGCATCTTAGCCCTCCATCCCTCAATCCCTTAGCCTATAAATTGAATCCCATCCCAAGCCATATCATCACAACCATTTGAGTAAAGTTATCATGCCCTTTTGAGAGCCAAAATCCATACCCATACCCTTATAATTCCAAATTGAGAGCTCACAAAGCTACCAATTTACCATTATCCATCTCCATTGAAGCCATCTTGAAGCTATGTTGAGCACACATACACCGAATTCAATCAAATAGACAAAGCTAATCAACAAGAGGGCCCTTCATTGGGAGAGTCCACTTAATGGCTCACATTCCCATTTGAAGGCTCATCTTAGTCTTGCTTTATATGTTATTGTTAATTTAGTGTGTGAGTATTTTCATGTTTGCTAATGTTCTTAGCACACTAACTTTTCACATAAACATTTTGGAACGCCCGATAAATTAATAGTGAAGATAAATTGTGCCTCAGATTTGTGAAAATATTTTCAGGGAGAGAATCTGGGTTGGTCTATATTTTCTTAACGCTGTTCCATTTTTAAGCTATGAGCTATTTCTTTTTTCAAACAAAAAAATGAATTCCGCACGGGTTTTATTCGTTGCTGTTATATTCTCTCTTTTTTTAATTGCTTTCTTTTAAAAGAGCATCTTTAATATGAACTTCATTTGTTATCAGAGCAAGTAGTTGTCTTTTTTTTGTTTTGGAGATAGCTAAAAGATTTCAACCAACAGCTGTGTGTTTGTCTTAACGATTTTTCTTGTAGGAAAGCATTGGGTTTTTATACATAGGGAAAGCCACTACCAATTAACAAAACAACTGTGTGCGAGTGTTTTGTGCTATCAATTTCCCTCTGCAGTAATTTTTGTCTTCACCGTGCATAGGTGAACGCATTATCTTTGATTTTAGTTCTTCGTTGTTCCTTGTCTTCATGATTGTAGAGAGGAGCTTCCTCAGACACTCTTTTTGTTGCTTAGGCAGTAGACTACTATATCATAATTCAAGCATTATGCCAACTTCATGTTACTCTACAAGGCTTTTATGACTGTACACTAGCAGGCAGTCTGACAACCAACTTAACATCTTGCAACCTACGTCTAGTTTTCTCATTTAGCACGTTAACTTCTGCGTCACTTGATCAAATAACCTCCAAATGATCTTCCTCTCATGCATGCAATTGTACCCCTCCACTGAATGGATGTAACTCTCTATGCTTCGGCCTGTCAAGGCAGCGTATAAACTGTGACTTGATTTTTTTTAATTGCCTCCCATGGTGGGCTACACATTTTTGCAAGTCCATGTACATGGAAATTAAATCCTCTGCACCATGTAGTTGGTTCTCCTAAAGATTTGAGTTTCTCCAAGTCCATGTACATGGAAATCAAATCCTTTGCACCATCATGAAAGAGATGGGGTGCATCAAAACCACCATCATCTGATATCGGCAATCTAACTGATATCCGTGCTGAATTTTCGCATCAAAAATTGGTGATCTGACTGGCATCAAAACCTCAGGCATCTGACTGATATCCGTGCTAAATTGCTGCATTGAACCTAAAGCCCTGGTGGACACTGTTGCTGATGCGCTCGTTGGCTCTTGCATACACACATCCATGAACATTGAATTGCCAGAGGAGTCCAACTATTTCTAAACTAATCGACCAAGTTATTAATGCTAAGCATGACGTGCTAGACTTTGATCTAGATCAATTAATCGCCAATATTGACATATTTTTGGCCCTTTGTCAAGCTAACCAGGGTAAAAGCTTGAAAAGGGACAAGTCAACAGTAGATTGGCTATCCTCTACATTCGATGCCGCTAAAATATCAGAAGGCATCTCAAAAAATGTCAACATTCTTGCCAAAGAGGTGGACAACATTTCCAGATTTGAAGGACGAGCTTGAAAATTCCCCATAGGTTAACTCTGTCGATCTAATCCCTGCGCATGTCAAGAGCCTCCGTGCGCTCGGCCCCCAACTTGAGAATGCAGGGTCATGACCACAGTAAACATTTTGGCATCGCCTGAGAAATTTGAAATCTTGAACATTTGGCATGCCATATGAGTATCATGATGTGTGCAAGTGTTAAAATTAACTAGTCCTAAAATTATTGTATGCTGCAAATTGATTTCAATGTTAGTTCTATGAAGATCAATATTGATGTGCCGTACTTCTGATTTCACAGTAACCTAATGCAACACTTCACAATGTTTTTTATATGATTTCTTATTGTGAATACGTCGATGCATTGTAAATATGTCAATGCATTCACCCTGGCAGGCTGTAATTCTACATCTGAATGAGCGAGAAAGGGCAAACGACATTCTTCCTTGACACGGCAAGGGATAAGCGGTGGTGTTGAGAGAGAGTTATGGGCTAGAACGGCGAGTTAGAAGGCAGAAGAGCCACCTCTCTCTCTGCAACTGCACTTCCACTTTCACTCCCATTTCGGTTCCCTTCGAGCTCCGTATGAAGATCATTGATTCGCTGCAAAAGCTTTTTTTTAAATACTCGATCACATCACCATTTGCACTAAGATTAAAAACTCTCAAGTTTTTGTAACTTTTACTACCCTTTTATTGTTTATGTCTGCACGTCTGTGCTAGCAGAAACTTGAGACTTGCATATTTGTCATTGTCGTGTATTTGTCTTGAATGGATTAAAATTTGAAAATACATTTGCATGTTTAATCACCAAACAAATCAAACACTTCATTTTGGAGCTTAAAAAGAACAACAAATTTTCAATTTTGCATACAATTTAGGCAAAACTCAAATTTTTTTTTGGACCTTTTCAAAAATTTTACCAATTTAAAACAGTTAACGAAAACAATTTGAGTATCTCATTTGGACTCACTTTTTCCTAATCACTCATTTTTCCAAACCCCTTGGTGCAATATCAGCACCATAGGCCAGGGCGTATGGGTCTACTTGGAAAAAGCGTTAAATGTTCCACACTGAGCTACTCACTTCATTTTTGGGGCTTGTCTTAAGTTAGCGGATTTTTCTTAAGTGTACAAAAATTGAGATTAGATCGATCACACCTCAAGCTTGGGTTTAAAATTGAACAAACATCTGTTGACGTGGAGGGCCTCCGGGCACATGCTTGACAATCAAATCTCACACACTTTTTTTTTTTTTTTGGGCTTAAAACAAACTCACACTCAATCTTGAATGCCTTAAAGAAAAATCAATCGATACATGACATGGAGGGCCTCTGGGTGTGCAAGTTTACTTTTGTTGACCCTAAATCTTCTTGTTGTATGCATTCTTTGATCAATTTTACTTTTGTTAGCACATTTCAAAGTTGGAATTGAACATTTGCATCTTAAACATGAGTGCTTGCAAAGTCTAGATCAACACACATAAGAGTCAGTTGGTAAAAGAACAAGTGTGTTTTTTAGCCCAAGGTCATCCAAGTCTTCTCTCCCCTTGTCATCTTTCAAGGCCATCTTGGGTGCATAAGATTAGGATCCAAAACCTTGTTTCTTTTTAGGAGGCTTGCTTGGGGATTTCATCACCCCTTGGATGACCTCAACTCCAGCATTCCGGCGGAGTATAAGAACCGGGAGGTGAATCGAGAGACACCTCTCTTGGGACCAAGATTTTGTCACTCGAGCTAAGCCTCAAGGAACTTTATACCCTTAAGAAGTGAAAGAGGAGAATTGGGTTACTGCTCCTCTCGGTTGTGTGAAATATTTTTTGTCTCATCTACGAATTTGGGCCTGACATACCTTGGGTATATCGAGGACTCCCTAGCTAAACCTACTGCCAGCCTTGCAGACAACCATCTAGGATGTTAATGTGTTTGAAGTGACTGATCGAAACATTTGTAGAAGATACACACTCCTCGGCACAAGTATCACATTCTAAGAACCACAAACTTCTATCTGGGTGTTCCTATCTATTGCTTGATTTTATTTTACTTGTTGAATGAATGTTTGCCAAACTTGGTCAATCCTAGCTTAGGGCACACTTAGCGTAGTCACTACCTATTTTAGAAGTTGAACAAGTTGAAGCAAAACAACTAGAATCTCCCAAAGCCAAGCAGATTTAGGAATTTATGTTGGAACAACCCAAACCCAAACAGAAGTTTCACAAAGTCAAACTCAAGCCATCTTGGGTATACTGAGAAATTGCAGCCAAGAAAAAGGAAATAACGCCAAGCCCTTGAATTGCCAAACTCCACAAAACAGAGGATAAAGCTACTGACGAAGCCCTTCAAGAGGCTTGGTTAGATCGCACTATCAAATTTAGCCAACATCTAGGAGTTAACCCTGCTTATGCCTTACCAAGTAGGCATGATTTCTATGATTAGACCCCCTTGTTTCCCCACATATTCTTGCATAGGCTTCACTGTTGCATTAGAGTCATCTTTGTAGGAAAGCTAGCCATTCTAAGTCATCCCCTTAAGAATTTTAGTTTTCCATCTCATTTAGATATTTGCCTTGGAACCAAACCAATCCCAAAAGCCTAAACCCTGCACCCAAGCCTTCAAATTTTTTGTCACCTTGCCAAAAGTTTTCCATTCCTAAAATCTTCCAAATCCACCAATCTGACCAAGGTTATCCCTCTGATAGATCATTGTCTAGGGTAATCTAGCTTTGTCACTTGTTATCCCTCATCACCTTGAGCTAAAGTTTGGGGATCCACAAGTGGTCAAATCTTGTGTTCTTCCTAAAGGATCATCAATCTATCCTTAAGTCGACACAATCACCACCAAGCTTGCACATAGGAAAGCAAACCTTTCAATCTTTGGCAACATATCTGTGAAGTTTAGAATCCCCAGCCCAATCTTCCTTCAGTTTGTCATATAGCTTTGACTCTCCCTAGGTAAGCTTTTGCATATCCCACACCCTTAGAAGAGTAGAGAAGCCTTCCCCCCTTTTGCATCCACCAGCATTTGTTGCATCTCATCTTTAGGAAGCATTTTTCATGCCACCCGTCACTCGCTTAGCCAAGAAGAAGGAAACAATGGAGCCCTATTATTTGGAATTAACATCATCATCCCCCTTGAGCACTCAGCCATCCTTCAGCCTAGAGAAAGCCACACCATCACCTACTGACATTGAAACTTTCATGAACCAACCAAGAAATGCAGTATTGGTGAATGCCATTATCGACAAGAATAAAGAGACAATCATGGCTAATTTTCGAAGGGACAATGTAGGAACCTTCAACTTTGGAAGACCTCCTCCATTATCAGATCCATCTCACCTATTATTTGGGTGGCTGCCCCCACCCATAGGCTCTTATGATCCAAATTATCCTCAATATGTGCCAAAAGAAGAGCCTCAAGCCAATCCATTTGATCCAACAGACCCAAACATACCATCCTCCACCCAAGTCGAAATCTCCATTCCACAAGCCAATCCAGCCACCACCACGCCATCCTTGGTTCATACCTCTCAGCTCCAAACCCCCTTTACCCAAAACACCTCACCACTCACTCCCTTCACTATTGTTGCTGCTACTCCCCAACCCAGCCTTCCAAATCCACCCATCTCCCAAATTAGTGCTAGCATCTTTGGCCAACCTCAGCAATATACAACAGGGATGCCACCCATGAGGCCAAGTAATCAGCCTTTCATCACCCCCAGCCTGTTTACCTCAGCTTAGAGCACAATTCCATCATTTCCACTAGGTCTTGGGAGCTTAATACCATTAGCCACAAATCCACAAGCTACTACCTTCACTCCACAAAGCTATCAAATCCCACAAGCTACTACCAATTTTTTGCCAAGCTCCCAAGTGACCCCAGCTCCCACCACCACTTTACCAAGCTTCCAAATCCAGCCACAAAGCTATCAAACCCCATCAGTTCCATTCCCAAGCTTTCAATTCCCACCACCTCCACCACCAACTAATCTATTACCTCCTATTACCAACTACTTTTCAATGCCACTTCTAGGAGGAAATCCACCACCCTAGCCAACCACCAATTATTTGTAGATACCATCCCAAATGGGGGCACAACCCACATACCTTGGTCAAACCCCACAAGCCCCTCGATCCTTTCCCCAAGCCTCACAACCATCCTATACCTTACCTCCACAAAGCAATCCATTTATCCCACAGCTAGCTTATGTTCCTCAATCCCTATCTCAAATCCCATACCCGCAGCAAGCCTCGCAACACATGCAGCAATATGTGCCACCTCCACCTCAGCAACCCATTATCCACCATTCAGTTGTCCAAGCCATGTAAAATCCCTACCAACCCATACCTCAAAGCCGTCCATATTCCATTGCCCCATCTAGCACATACCTACCTCAGGGCACTCCTACATTGGGGGCACCCCAGCCATCACCAATTAATTCAGAATGGGAAGCCATGAAGACAACTTTGAAGAACATCCAAGAAGGAAATGATCCAAAAACCTTCAAGTTTGAGAAGGTGTGTCCTTACCCTTTTGACAGAGCCATTACCATGACACCATTTCCCAAACACTTTGAGGTAGCCAAATTTGACAAATTCAGAGGAAAAGGAGACCCTATCACACATATCAAAGAATTTTACATGCACTACCAAGAACTAGCATACAATGATGTCTTCCTCTTGCACCTTTTTACCAAAAGCTTGGTTGGACCAGCTCTTGAATGGTTTTACAGAATCCCCTATGGCACAATTAAAAACTTTGTTGAATTGTCTGAGGCATTTGTAGCCCAATATGCCCACCTTGTTAAAACAGAGCTATCAGTAGTTGATCTTGTCCACACTAAGAAAAAAGGTGGAGAAAGCCTTCTCAAATATCTACAAAGGTGGAAAACCCTTACCACCTGCATATCTTGCACCTTGCCAGAGCGCCATTTGGTGAAAATGTTTATTGATAATGCCCATCCCAGCTTGGCTCACCACATGACCATGAACTGTTTGCAGACCTACAAAGATATCAAAGAGAAAGGAATGATCCTTGAGCAAGGACTCATTAAAGATGGTGTGGTCAAGATTTACAAAGAGGCCAACCAAAATCAATCACATTCCAATGACAAGTCTAGGTATTGGAACAAAAACAAGCATGTTGCAACAAATGGGGTTACTGACACCAGAAATGTGAATATTGTTGGTCCTTCCCAAAATCAGTCTAACCCACCATATCAACCAAACAATCAACAAGCTATCAACTACCAATAGTAGAATAACCAAAGCTATCAAAACCACAATCCAAGACCCAACTTTCAAGGGTCTAACAATCAAGCTAACGCCATCAATGTAGTTGCAGGGCAAAAACCCAGATTCCAACCCGCACCTAGAAACTATACACCCCTTGGTGAGCCATTGGATTTCATTTTTGAGAAATTGGCTAAGGAAAACCTCATCAAATTTCCTCCTACCTAGAAAATTGACCCTAGCCAATCCAAAGCTGCATGGTACAAAGACAATGAGTACTACAAATTTCATAAGGTAAAAGGTCACACCACCCTCAGATGCATGAAACTAAAAGATTATGTACAGGACCTCATTGATCGGAAAGAAATCACTGTTGATGCCCAAACCTCGCCCAATGCAAGCCTACAGATCTACCAAAATTATTTTTCTCCTCACAACAACCAAAATCTTGGAAAAGCACCTATCCAAACCAACAACAACAACAACACCAACAACCACCAGCCAACCCAACAGCATGGGAAGAACAATGACTACACTTATCCTATATAGACTATGGTAGCCTTATAGGTTGTATATCCGAGAAAGAGCCTTTCATCAATGTCATAAATATCCAAGGACTAGACAATGAGTGTGTCGTCACCACTCAAAGAGTGCAATTTAACATTGCAAGCCCACCAGTTTCACCAGCCCCATCAGCTCCGTCAAAAAGCCAGTATAATATCTTGGAACACCTTGGGAACATGCCAGCCCAAATCTCCATTTTAGACCTTCTCCGCACTAGTCCTGTGTACAAAAGCATCCTTTATAGTGCTCTCATAGAATCTTGTGTCCCTTCAGATATCAACGCTACTGACTTTTGCAATCTCGTTGGACACCTATCCTCCTCATGTGCCCTATCATTCAAACCCACTGACATACCCATGGTCGAGCCAGATCACACCCTTCTGCTTTGCATAGCCATCATGGTATCCAATTTTGCCGTAAAAAGAGTAATGATAGATAATGGATCAGCCTTGAATATTTGCACCCTACAATTCATAAAACAAGCTGGGTATACTAAGGTAGATATGATCAGTGAGGTTATCACCATCAAAGCTTATGACAACTTAGAAAGAACCACAAAAGGAACTATTTTGCTACCAATCAAGGTTGGGTTGGTCATCCAAGAGACAGTTTGCCATGTTGTTTATTTTAAACCTACCATTTAACATCCTCCTCAATCACCCATGGATTCATGCTATGAAGGCCATTCCATCCAGCTACCATCAATACATCAAATTTTTGCATCAGGGCATTGAGGTAACCATCCATGCCAATCCAGAACCCTTTGCTTACTGCAATGCGGTTGAAGCCTCATATACAAACCATTGCCTTGGAATTGAAATTGGCCAATCCATTCCCAGTTCATCCTACACCTGTAATGACCTAAAAACCATCCTCGCCTCCACCCTATCTGTCGTAAAGATCAACAACAAAGGCTGTGGAGAGTATAGTCTATCAAATGCATTTGTTGTTGGAGCAATCCCACTTGATCCACACACCCATGGATGGCCAACATATCACAAAGCTAAGGAGATTCCACCTCCCATATATAAATAGTTTGGCACAACCACCTTTGTATCCTCAAAAACCCCTCTTCATGAAGAGCTCACTCCAGATATCAACAATTGGTTACATAAGGATGCACCTTCAAGAAATCAAGCACGCCTTGATCACTTCAACCAGAAGTATCCCCAAGAACATAAGCTCATTACTAACAAATGGAACTATCAAGGTGGTGGTCTAGGACTAGAAGAAAGAAGCATGCAGTGCCTCATCGAAGCACACAAGTGGGAAACAAAGTTAGGTCTTGGCTTTGGCATACCCACAACTGGGGGCACCAACGAGAATGGTCACGCTTTTTTGAACATCCACTGTAACCTTGTCAAAATTGAAGACATTCCTGAGGAAGTTGAAAAGAGAGCCTACAACAATATCCCAGACCAAATCTTCCTAGGAGACTTTGTTCTCTGAGAACTATCCATCCATCTCATTGACCTACCACTAGCTCATCCACAACTCATAGATTGGGACCAACCAAGCATCATACACATTGATGAGTTCGCATCAAAGGAGGTGCTTCTAAGATTCATGGGAGCTAAAACACCTCACAAGTAGACAAAGCCAGGTTCTGCCTATATCTATAAGCTAGATCCAAAGGGGTATTTTGGAAAAAATCCCCAACCTAGTTTCGATAAACCCAAAATTGGAACTACGGTGAATTTGAGACTAGATAAGGCAGCAAAGAGAGCCCCTCAGCAAGAAACGCTAGAGTCACAAGCAGAACATGAGGATTTACTATTGCCCCCTCAAGATAATCGACCAGAGGTGTTATCTATTCTAATAGAGGATACTAGAGAAGTCAACATTGGTTCTTCAGAGATCCTCAGACTTGTTCACATGGTTGCATCCCTATCTCAAGACCAAGCCGACCTCCTCTTCGAGGTCTTAAGAGAAAACATTGGCCGATTTGCATGGTCATATCAAGACATGCTAGGACTCGATAGAGGTGGCATCTATTCTAATAGAGGATACTAGAGAAGTCAACATTGGTTCTTCAGAGATCTCAAAACTTGTTCACATGGCTGCATCCCTATCTCAAGACCAAGCTGACCTGCTCTTTGAAGTCTTAAGAGAAAACATTGGCCGATTTGCATGGTCATATCAAGACATGCCAGGACTCGATCCAAAGCTGGTACTTCATCATCTTGCAGTCGACCCAAAGATCAAGCCCATCAGACAAAAGCTTAGAAAAATGCACCCCAAGGTGGCATTACTGGTTAAAGCTGAGTTAGAAAGAATGTTAGCTGCTAAGGTTATCCAACCTATCGACTACTCAGAATGGATCTCTAACATGGTCCCCATCACTAAACCTTCCGGTGACATCAAAATCTGCAATGATTTTAGAGATCTTAACAAGGCTTGTCCAAAGGATGATTTTCCTTTACCCAACATAGATATGATTGTAGATCTTACAGATAGACATGAAATTTTGTCCCTCATGGATGGATTTTCTAGGTATAATCAGATCAAGATTGCAGAAGAGGATCAGCATAAGACATCATTCATTACCCCTTGGGAAACCTTTTGCTACAACATGATGCCTTTTGGCCTAAAGAATGTCGGGGATACCTATCAAAGAGCTATGATAGCCATTTTCCATGATCTTATCCATAGAATTTTGGAGGATTATGTGGATGATATCCTAGTCAAATCTCACACCTTCATGGATCATCTCGCTAACCTAGAGAAAGTCCTTGATAGGTTAGCCAAATATCATCTCATGCTAAATCCCAAGAAGTGTGTCTTTGGGGTCACATCTGGCAAGCTTCTAGGCTTCATAGTTTCTAAATGAGGTATAGAGATTGACCCCACGAAGATCAAGGCTATCTTAGACATGCCTCCTCCTGAGACACTATGATAGCTTTGCACTCTTCAGGGAAAGCTTCAATCCATCTGGCGCTTCATCTCCCAGCTTGCAGATAAGTGTACACCATTTACACATTTTCTAAAGAAGGATGAGAACTTTAAGTGGGACCCTATATGTCAACGAAGCTTCGATCAGCTCAAGCAGTATCTTGCCAATCCCCCTATCTTGGTTCCACCAGTTCCTGGTCGTCCCTTGATCTTGTACATATCAGCAAGGCCTACTACTCTAGGGGCACTTCTAGCATAGCACGATGACTACAGTAGAGAAAGAGCCATCTACTATATTAGTAGAACCCTAGTTGGTTATGAACTCAATTACACTCCTATGGAAAAATATTGTTTGGCAGTTGTTTTCTCAACTCAAAAGCTTTGCCACTACATGCTAAGTCATACCATCCAACTAGTATCCAAAATTGATCCTCTCAAGTATATGCTCTCTAGAACAGCACTCACAGGTTGGCTAGCAAAATGGGTTATGCTACTAGGTGAGTTTGACATCCAGTATGTGGACAGAAAGGCAATCAAAGGGAAAGCTATAGTAGATCACCTAGCTGATGCACCTCTAGTAGATGCATATCCTTTGGTCACCGAATTTCTAGATGAGCATATCTGCCTACTTGAGGAACAGCCCCCATGGAAGCTTTATTTTGATGGCTCATACACATCTCATGGATCAGGGGCAAGAATATTATTAGTTACACCTCAGGGAGATTACATTCCAAAAGCCTTCAAGCTACAATTCCCTAGCACCAACAATATAGCAGAATATGAAGCTCTCATAGCAGGATTAAAGATAGCAGCCTAATGGAACATCACTGAGTTACAAATCTTTGGTGATTCCCAGCTCATCACCAAGCAAGTCTTAAATGAATATCAAACCAAAGATGAAAAGCTATTACCCTACAAAGAGCTAGTTGATTAGCTAACCCAGCATTTTACAAAGCTTCAGTTTACACAAGTGCCTCGAATGCAGAACAAGGCAGCAGACACCATTGCTACTATCAGCTCACTCTTGGAAATTTCCCAAGAAGCTACACAGTATGAGTTTTTAGTCGAGCATCTCCTCACCTGCTTATGCGAACGATGACTCAAACCTTGTTTGCATCTTGGTTGATCCACAATCCCCTTGGTACCATGAGATTCACACTTACCTACAAGATGGTATCATATCCCCTCACCTCACACGTACCCAATGCCAGAACCTTATTCAAAAATCATCCCGCTATGTTATCATAGCCAATACCCTATATTGTCGGGGTTATCACGATACTCTCTCTTGATGTTTAGATGAAAATGAAGTCGCGATGGCGTTAAAAGAAGTGTACTCTAGACTTTACGGTGCCCACACCAGTGGTATTGTCCTAGTGTGAAAAATCCTTAAAGAAGGCTACTATTGGCCTACCATTGAAGAAGACTCCTGTGACTTTGTCAGAAAGTGTCTCCCATGTCAGCAGCACGCAAATCTTGTGCATGCTCCAGCACAGGATCTACAGCCTATTGCACCACCTTGGCCCTTTGCATGTTGGGGCCTTGTTCTAGTTGGAACTATCACACCCCTTTCATCTAATGGACATAAATGGATAATAACAACTACAAACTATTTCACTAAATGGGTGGAAGCAGTCCCCCTAGTCTCAGCTACAGGAGTTTAGGTCTCTAAGTTCATCTTGTACCACATTGTTTGCCGCTTCGGCATCCCATCCACCATCTTCACCGACCATGAAGGTAACTTTGAAAATCTCAACATGAAAGAATTATGTACTTCCCTCTGCATCCATCACCACTTTTCTATCCCATATTTCCCACAAGGTAACGGCCAGGCAGAGGCAACTAACAAAACCCTCCTCAAAATCCTAAAGAAAGTTGTCAATGATTCTGGTCATGATTGGAACCTACAAATAAATCCAGCCCTATGGGCCTATCAAACCTCCTTCCGTACATCCATAGGAACAACTCCATACTCCCTAGTCTATGGTGCCAAAGCAGTACTACCCATAGAAGTTGAATTTCCCTCTTTGCGCATATCTTTGCAAGGGAAAATATCAGACAAGGAATACAGAGTAGCCAGACTCACCCAGCTAGATCTCTTAGACGAGAAGTGACAACAAGCTTATGATCATCTCACTATCTATCAAACTCGTCTCAAAAGGAATTTCAACAAGAAGGTGCTTCCATGACACTTTCAACCAGGCAACATGGTCCTCAAAGAAAACATGAAAGTCCAAGTAGATCGAGAAAAGAAAGGTAAGTTTGAACCTACATGGCTTGGTCCTTATGTTGTCATTGCATCCTTTGGCTTCGTAGCCTATCAGCTATCTACACTAGAAGGAGAACTCTTGAATGATCCTACTAACATCATTCATCTCAAGAAGTTCTATGCTTGAAGATCCTTGGTATACCCAGCTTTTGAAAAAATACAAAAAAAATAGTAAAGAGAAACAAGCATCCAATGGTGAAAACTTGGCAATTCAAGCATCTTGGATAGGTACCTTGGTGAAAACTTGATAATTTAGGTGCCTTGTGTACTAAGACTAATCCATTATCTATCACTATCCTATCCCTCATCCATCCACCCACCATCGCTATAAAACACATGCTTGTTCCCTTGGTGTTCCAGCCAAAGATCCAACATCTAATGAAGCTTGTAAATACCTCCTGTACAGCTTGTAAATCTTGTACCTTAGCTTGTAAATCTTGTACCCCAGCTTGTAAATCTTGTATCATAGCTTGTATATCCAAAATCTTATCAAAATCTTGTACCATATTCCATCTTTTAAATAAGCTTGTATCTTAGCTTGTATCCTATCACGTGCACGCACAAAACCCCATTTTCACTTAATCTTTTTGCAAACCATCTACCCATCCGCCTAGAAACTATTACAGACATCCCATCCTTCACCAACATTTCCATCTCACAAAACCAAAATATGAACAACCTTGTACATTTGTAACATATCTTGGTCTGTTAGCTTGTACATCCTCTTTAGCTTAGTACCATTGTATCTATCTGGATTTCGTGTCGGTTCATCCTTGATCAGCATCTTGCACACATCGCACATCTTGGTTAGCTATTCCAATGCATCCTTTAGCTAGATTTCCTATCACCAAAGTGTTATCCTTCTTAGTTCAGCTTGCCAGATGCATCACTCATCCAAATCCACCAGCTTATGTACTCTCCGATAGATCCTTGCAGGATATAGCTTTCCTCATGTCTGATCTTGGTCCGTTAGTACCTCATCCTACCCATCTTGTTGGCAAATGGTTCTCTTTTGGATTTTTGCTTTCTTTTGATTTGGGATCTTCCCTTTTAGGTCTTGAAAATATCTTTTCCAAGCAATCTCCTTATTCCCTCCTCAAGGTTGCCAAGATCTTCCATATCATGGTATGCTGCGAGTGGGACAATCAAAGCGTAAGGTCTTGATCGAGTCTTTTGTTTGTTTTATTTTCTGCCTGTGGCTTACCCAGTGTCATTTCCACACTGCTTCCTCTAGGATTCATGTGTGATGTTGGGGCAACCCTTGCGTGTTTGTTTTGAGTCAATTTTTCAGTCCTCTAGATGGTTGGTGAAAAGGCCTTGATGTTCTTGGTAACCTTGGCAATTAACCAACAATCCTATAGAAAATCTAGTGCTCAACTACATGGTGGTACTTCTCTTTGAAGTATCCCCCCTGCTCAAAAAGTTTCAATGGATTTCCTTCATCTCCATTATCCCCCATCCATATCCTGCATCTATTGCTCCTACCCCAGCTTATGCATCAATATCTCTTTGAATCACTCCTCACGCTTAGATTTAGGGATCCACAATCCTAGTCTTAGGGATCCACCAATCAAATCAATCTACCAAGCCTCATCTTTCGAGATCCACAATCCTAGTCCTAGGGATCTCCGAAAACCATCTTCCATCAATCCAACTCTTTGAAATCCTGTTGCATCAGCTTTATCATTCCATCATCCATCTCCCTACCATGGATTCCTTTTATAGTGCTCTGCTCCTCCATCCTCCCCCCAATCCTGGAAAGTCTTAAGCTTGCTTTACTCTTGTGCCTCTAATTCTCCTTTATCATTCTCCTATAGTGAGAGTTTGAACTAATTCAGCCCCTTCTCTTTGCCAACCTGTGTCTCAGCTTGTCTCAATTTCTTGTACTTTTCAAGAAGTCATCGAGCCTCATTTCTCTCCCCACCGCCTTCTTGAGGGGGCATCATCTAAGTCTAGTCTCTCCTCTTCTTATCCAAGACTGGAGCAACTTTGTTGCTAAAATATCTTCCTCATGTCGTCTTCATTCGAACTTCTTTGAAATAGTGTTGTCTCAACACTATGTCAAAGAGGGGCAAAATGTAGACACCTAAATTTGATTACACCGCTTTGGTAATCTAATTTAGCCATCTCTAAAGGCATCATTAATTAAATTCCTATTTAATTAATCCTTTGCCATCCCCTAGCTAATTAATTTAATTAATCATCTATAGTCCTAATTGATAAATCAAATAACCTATTATTTATCAATTAAATCCTATTCTCCTATCTAATTCCAAAATCCCCATTTATCAAATAAATCTATTTGATAAATAAAATCCTCAAATCTAATAACCCCTAACCTATCCCTAACCCTTCATTTAGCCTAATCCACCCCATCCACCCATACTAACCAAGCTTAGCCACTAACTCACCCACCCTCATTAATGCCATCCACTTGCACATCTCTAACATACCTAATCTAATCCTAAACCCAAGCCTAATCCACCCCCTAATGTTGTCACATTCTCTAAACAAGTCTAAGACTTTCCTAAACCAAATCAAAGTCTCCTCTCTAAAATATCCCAACCACCAAGCCATGAGTGCTCTTACAAGCCATAAAAGACTCTTACAAGCCCACTCATGACTCTTACATCCCTCTTCCATACTCAACCTCACTCATCATGCCTTTAACCAACCCCTTATCCTTTCCTCTCACACTCATCCACCTTGTGACAAGTGTCACCTTCTCATTGGTGCTAAACAATCACAATCCATGTGCTCTCCTTTGAGTGCATCCTAGCCCTCCTTAAGCCTTCATCTCTCCTTGCATCTTAGCCCTCCATCCCTCAAGCCCTTAGCCTATAAATTGAATCCCATCCCAAGCCATATCATCACAACCATTTGAGTAAAGTTATCATGCCCTTTTGAGAGCCAAAATCCATACCCATACCCTTATAATTCCAAATTGAGAGCTCACAAAGCTACCAATTTACCATTATCCATCTCCATTGAAACCATCTTGAAGCTATGTTGACCACACATACACTGAATTCAATCAAATAGATGAAGCTAATCAACAAGAGGGCCCTTCATTGGGAGAGTCCACTTAATGGCTCACATTCCCATTCGAAGGCTCATCTTAGTCTTGCTTTATATGCTATTGTTAATTTAGTGTGTGAGTATTTTCATGTTTTCTAATGTTCTTAGCACACTAACTTTTCACATAAACAGTGGGAGCTTTGGAAAGAGAGGAATAGAAGGATCTTCCAGGACAAGGAAGAAGAATGGCCAAGGTTTGGATAGAGATTAGCGAGAGTGACAACAAAATTACTATCATCAGCATCATCCACATATGGTCCCCAACACTCAATATATACTAAGCATGATGCACATATTCAATCTAGTTTCCCATCAATTAAGTATCAGCTCATTCATGGGCTTGTTGGCTTTAATCCAACTTTGAAGAGGGAAATGGTGTTTTAGATACCTCCAAAGGTTGGTTGGATTAATATTAACTTTGATAGGGTAGCTAGGGGAAACCCAGGTGTTTCAAGGCATGGGTGTGTGGCCAAACATTTGTAGGATCATATGAATAATATTACATAATGTTCTGTAGTCAAAGAGGCTCTAGTCTTAGGAGAAAAAATTGGTTGTAAATGAATCCATTTGGAGGAGATTCAAAGATCATCATAAATGGAATTAAGAGAGGGAAGATGGAGGCATGACACATTGATCAATTTATCCAATAAATCAAATAATTACTTCTAGAATGTGATGACTTTAAGGTTTCTCATTCATATCAAGAAACAATCAAGGTGGTGGACATGTTAGCCAACATGGGTGCTAATGCAACATTAGGTTGACAAAATGAAATCTTTGAGGACCTGTGATACCTTGGATTAGAGTAAAGAGAGTATTATTGTTTGGCCTTTAGACACATTAATTCACACAGGAAACTTTTCATATTAGATGATTTTTAGGGGAAGACATCATGATTCCCACTTTTGATAACATTAAATCATTCCATAGTATGTAAAGATTTCCAATTCCCCATTGAATCCATTGTGTGTGTCAACTTGAGTGTTTTTTTTTACCTTGGTTCTTGATTCCAAAGAGTTCCAAGGAAGATAAATTTAGATAGAAGGTAGGACAAGTTCATTTGTTTCCTACTATGATAGAAATGGAGGCAAAATTTTCTCTAGGCTGGGGTTCTCAGATGCAAACCTATGATGGCTAGATTACCACATGATGACTCAAACACATATTTGTTTTGACAACATGGTTTTTGTGGAGAAAGTGCAATATATGTTTGGGCTAGAATACCTGAACACATTCTAGAAGAGGAGATCAAACTTGTATGAGGCATCACTGTTTGTTGTGCTCGCACTGATGGTTAGGGAATCAAAGGAAGAGGTCCACTATGTTTTTGTTGTATGTGTGGATAGGAAATAGCTTCTAAGGTTGGAGGATATAATTGAGAGAGTTTTTCTAGGCATAGGTATTGAGATGGGAATAGAGCCATGGAGGCTAATTAATGGAGGGGGGTCTTTAATTCAACCATTGGTTGTGTGGCTTTCCTCAAATCTGCAAGGTGACCATATCCCCAAAGAAGAACATGGGTGGAAAAATATAGTGGAGTTCCTAAGTGAGAAAATTTGGATGCCGACAGAGAATGAGTGAGGCTTCATGAAGGCCACATTGAGAAAGAGCACGCTTGCTCCAGGACAACAATTATGCCACCAAATAGGGAAGAAGAACCACTTGAAGGAGGGTGCGTCAAGATCAAAAGGAGTTTGGGTGGATGTATTTTTTTCTTGTCAAAGAGGGGGAGGGTAGTGGAAAGTTTCGTCAGGAAAGGTAGGGGAATTTGGTGATGGATGACCATTCAACACCAACCTTTACTCATGAGAAAGTTGTGTGATAGTTCAAGGAGTAATAAATACCAGATGGTGATGATGTTGGTGCATACAAGTAGATGCCCTATTTTGTTTTTTTTGTTCATCTTAGTTTGTGGGATGTGTGGTCTTGTCTTCTTCAGAGTTTTCATACTATAAATTTTTCTTTAATGGCATGGGTATGAGTAGGATATGGGTAGTTAAGATAGAAATTTTAGCCATACCAAATCATTGTAACCTTCTTTTTATCAATATAATACAAAATGTTACCTATCAAAAAAAATCATTAAACTATCTTCTAACTTGATTTAATTATAACTAAAAATCACAACAGACCCACTTGACTAAATATGACAACTCAAATGAAAACAAAGAACATAATTAAACTTCACAGTCAAAATCATGAATTCATGCCAGTTGATGAATTTGGATGGGTAAACAACTCAGATACTTGTCCTACTTTCTAGGACAATTGGCTTAGGGTTTAGGATTCAGACTCAACAATTATTTCCCCATTTTTGCCATTGAGATATTGTGATAGGACACACTCATCTTAGAAATTTAGGGAAGTCAATGCCTAGTACCTACAATTTGCATAAAATCTAAGCATGTACATACACATTTATCTAAACTAAATTGGAAGCGGTGGGGACTATTGTATCATGTAGATCTTGACTAGTAAGTGACTATGACTCGCTCCCTCAACCACATCATGAATGTCAATCAAAAAGTAAAATAGACAAGTACACCATGTTGGAAATCTGATTGAAAAGCTCATTGTTGAATATCAAAGAGGGAGATTGTTGTAAAGAAGGAATATTGTTGTTAAAAGAATGTTTTCAATCATTGTTTTGTCATTGATGTCAAACCTACTATTTGTAGGAATGATATTTGCTTATAAGATCCAAGTACTATCACTTAGTTAATGTAGGGCCCATTTGTCGTTGCACCAAAAACCATGACTGTTAGTGAACATGGAACACCACGTAATTAACCACCTGTGGGCAGGGGAGTGCATCGCATCACCCAACAATCTCCCCCTCGATGCGCATACCAGGTGCTTACGCAGGTTGGGAAGGCACCGGGGAGATTTGAACCCATGACCAGGCCAAAACTAGGCTCTGATACCAATTGTAGGGCCCATTTTCCGTTGCACCAAAAACCATGACTGTTAGTGAACATGGAACACCACGTAATTAACCACCTGTGGGCAGGGGAGCGCATTGCATCACCCAACAGTTAATTGATGAAGAGGATTTGATCAACAAAATGTAACAAGAGAACCTAATGGAAAGGTTGAGTTATGATTTTGTAATGAAGTGCAAGGATCAGTTAAGACAATGGTTAAATGGTGTATTGATAACATACTCAAAGATACAAAGGTTGGTCACACATAGAAATATTGAAGGAAGAAGTTGTAACAAGGTTGAATGCAAAGCTTAAACTAAGATCATTAGTGGGTACTGAGCAAGTTAGTTGAATATGAGAAAATTTTCAGTTGGAGTCAAGTAACAATAATAGTAATCTTTAGGTGTTGAGCATCAAGAAAAACATAGTTGACGCCGAGTAACACGGTATGTGTCGAGCACCATTATTTCAATAGTGTCAAGCTACTACATTATTTCAAATGACAAAGATTCACCAAATCTAAGCCGACAAAGTGGTTACCATGAATTTTTTGAACAAGTTGGAAGATAAGGATGATGAGTTGGTGGTACAAAATTCTATGTAAACTATTTTTGGGTGAATTCTAAAAGATTATTCAAGAAGTTTCTAGAGGAAACAAAATATGGGTTAGATGAAATGAATCCTACCTAATCCATGCAAATTGAAATTAAAGAATGGAAGAATCAAGCACAAAAAGGAACTCGAAGACTTCTATTTAAGGATTCATAAACCAAGAAGTAGAGAGCTACTGATACTATTGCTGCTAAAGAGCCAAATTTGTGAAGTGGTTGGAAGGGTGTCAAGGAAGTCGCATCTAGGAGAAGGAAGAGCACAGAGGATTTTCTTCTATAAGTGGTCATGAAGAAATGATTGCACTGGTACATTGAGCATGAAGACTCAAGGAGACTAAGCTTAAAAGGAGGGCAAGCTATCAGAGTTGCAGTGATTGAAGGCCAGGCAACGTTATGAGCTAAGAAGTGATCTAAGATCTGCAAGATAAGTTGTATGTTGTAGTCAGGTCAAAGATTTTTCTAATACTCTCTAGCAATTATATTAGATATGGAAATCCTATGGACTTAGGTTGGCCTAACATCCATTTGTAAATCCTTTAACAGAGTGGCATTCCAAGTGAATGTTCTAAAGTTCTTTAACTAGGCCCACTTCTAACAGGGTGGTTAAATCCTCTAACAAGGTCACATTTGACAGTGTGTTGTAAGCCTTTGATAGGGTAGGCCTTTCATAGGGCATCACTTCAAAAGAGTGAGAATTGAGCAGCATGTTACTGGTGGTTTTTACCAAATTGGGTTTCCACATTAATCACTGTGTTATGTGTTGATTTCTCATGTGTTATGATTGCATGTTGATTTATAGTAACTTGTTGATTAGAAAAGTTAAAGCTAGGATGAATGAATGATTGAATAGGCTCACTATACTAAGTGAAAAGTTAGAAGAGGACATTTGGACCTTGCATAATTGATTCACCCCCCCCCTCGCCAAGTTATTCTAAATAATTTCTAACAATTGATATTAGAGCCATCTAAACAAAGACAACTTTGTTGCATGGCAGAGTCTGATGAAATTGCACTTTAGATCAATAGGTGACTATGTAGAAACCTCAATTGGAACAAAACATGTAAATCCAATAGGACCTCTTACTATAGATGATTTGAACAAAAAGAAGGAGCACAATCAAGCAATGTTGGAGATTGCCTCTACACTCAATTATGCAGAATATGATGACATCAAAGATTGTGACACTACATTCAAGATATGGAAAGCCTTATCAAATATCTATGGAGGAGACCAGAATGTCTAGAGAGCCAAGAGAGAAAGCCTAAGAGGAAAGTTTGATGACATAAAAATGGAGGAAGGTGAAAATGCTACTCAATATGCTACAAGAATGAAAGAAGTGGTAAGTGCAATAAGAAGTCTAGGTGGTCAATTGGAAGAAGAAACTATCATCAACAAATACTTAAGAACTCTGCTCCCTATCTATGATATTAGATTTTTAGCCATCCAAGATCTAAGGTGTGTACAAGGAAACATACTAACCTTTGAAGGAATAGTGGGAAGACTTACTGCATTTGAGTTGTCTAATTTTGACAACTATAGATCTAAGAACCTTGAATCTACTTTCAGGGCCAAGATGACAATAAAAGACACTGAGGAGGAGACATCAAGCAAGAAGAGAAGAGAAGGAAAACATGCATCCAATGATAGCAGCATAGATGGAGGTGTAGAATAGTTAGAAGCACTACTGGCGAGGAGATTCCATAGAGGGAAAGGAAAATTCAAAGGTAAGCTCCCTATTATATGTTTCAATTGCAATGAAGTAGGTCATATTATTTCAAGATGTACATAGAAGAAGAACTATAAAGAAGGAAATAAGTACAGGAACAAAAAAGAAGATGACAGCAAAGACTATAAGGAAAAAGACAAGAGATGCTACATTGTTGAAGAAGATTATGATGAGAATGATGAATCAAATAATGATAAAGATGAAGCAATAGCATTGGTTACCTATGTGAACAAGAATGACAAGTGGATCACAGATAGTGGATGCTCGAATCACATGACAGCAGATAAAAGTAAGTTCATTACCTTTACTCAATATGATGGGAATAGTGTTAGATTTGGTAATGATGCCCCATGTCAAATCAAATGAAAAGGCTCTATTAAACTCACAGAGAAAATTTCATGTGATAATGCATATTATGTTGAAGGATTGAACTACAACTTGTTGAGTGTATCATAGTTAGGCAATGTAGGTTGTAATGTTAAATTTGGAAACAAAACTACTAAGATCTATGACACTAATGGAAATCTGATAGGAAAAGGTGAACAAACTAGGAGTAATCTATTTTATCTACATATGGAAGATGCACCATGTCTTGTTGTTAGATTTGATGATGTGTTGTTGTGGCACAAAAGGTTGTGTCATGTTAACTTTGATAATCTGATCAACATTAGCAAGAAAAAGAAGGTCAAAGGGCTACCCAAATTGAAGAAACCTAAAAACACAATGTGCAAACAATATCAACTAGGGAAGATAACTAAGTCCAGTTTTAAAAGCAAATCATACACTTCCAAGGAAGTACTAGAGTTAGTCCATACAGACTTATATGGTCCAATAGAAGTGCAAAGCTACCTAGGAGATAGATACATAATGCTAGTTGTAGATGATTATTCCAGGATGATGACTACTATATTTTTAAAGAAAAAATATGATGCATTTCAAATGTTCAAGTGGTATTTGGCTAGAGTTGAAAAGAAAATAGGAAAGAACCTGAAACACCTTAGGTCAAACAAAGGAGGTGAGTTCACATCAAAAGAATTTAAAATATTCTGCAATGACAAAGGTATCAAAAGGAAAACATCAGCACCAAGAACTCCACCACATAATGGTATTATTGAAAGAAGGAATAGGTTAGTGATTGATTGTGCTAGAACCTTGATGATGGAGAAAAATGTTGCACTAAAGTACTAGAGAGAAGTTGTAAGTACTGCAATCTACAAACTGAATAGAGTTCAAGTCAAGAGAGGTACAAATGCAACACCTTTTGAACTATTATATGATCACTCACCTAATGTTAAACATTTCAAAGTATTTGGTTGTAAATGCTATATTCTTAAAGATACTAGAAATGGCAAGTTTGATGCAAAAAGTGATGAAGGCATATTCCTTGGATACTCCACTAGAAGCAAAGCATATAAGTGTTTTAACACTAATACTAACAAGATTGTGGAGAGTGCAAATGTAAATTTTGATGAGCATGCAAAAGTTCAAGTTAATGAGTCCAAGAAATTAGAGGATTATAGATCCTTTGTATACTTCTATGAAGGAATGAGTGTTGAAGACAATGTTGCAAATCAAGTTGGGAATCAGCAAAAAAATTTAGTATCTGTCGAGTCTCAACCTGTGAATGCCAAGCTGCATTCAGAAGCTGAGCTACAAAATCTAGAAAATGCACATTCTAATTCTAAAAATAGTATGCATGAAAGGAATGATGAAATACCAAATGAAAAAGAACAAAATGACTCTAAAGCTTAAGGATCAAACATGGAAAGAAGGGCAAAACCAAGATTGGTCAAGTATGTGAGAAGACATCACCCTACAGATTAAATCATTGGTAACAAGGATGTCAGACCAATGACAAGGAATAGACTGAGGAATGAATCATGTCTGTTGAGTAAGGTTGAACCTAAAATAGTGAAAGATGCACTACAAGATGATGACTGGTATAAAGCCATGGAAGAGGAGATAGATCAGATTGAGAAGAACAAAACATGGACCCTAGTTCCCAGACCAACTGATAAGAATGTGACTGGTACCAAATGGGTGTTTAAAAAAAACTTGATGAGAATGGTGAGATAACAAGAAACAAAGTGAGACTAGTTTGCAAAGGTTATGCATAAGAAGAAGGATTAGATTATGGGGAAACATTTGCCCCTGTTGTAAAAATGGAACGAGTAAGAACATTACTTGCATATGCTACATACAAAGGTTTCAAAGTCTACCAAATGGATGTGAAGTCTGCTTTTTTGAATGGCATACTAGAAGAGGAATAGAACAACCAAAGGGATTTGCAGATGATAAGAACAAGAACATGGTCTGCAAGCTACATAAAGCACTTTATAGATTGAAGCAAGCACCTAGAGCATGGTATGAGAGGTTGCACAAATATCTTGTAAAGATAGGATTTGAGAGAATAGATGACAACAACTTGTGCATCAAAGCTAATAAAGGTAAAGACATTTTGATATCAAAAATCTTTGTGGATGACATAATATTTTGAGGAAAAGATGTTTTTTGCAAAGATTTTGTTGATCAAATGAAGCATGAATTTGAGATGTCAATGTTTGGAGAAATCAAATTCTTTGTTGGATTACAAGTACATCAATTGAAGCATGGCATATTTGTGACCCAATCCAAATACATCAAAGAGATACTCAAAAAATTTGGATTAGAAGAGTCAAAACCAGTTAGCACACCAATGGCAATTGGACATAAGCTATCCAAGAATGATGAATTAGCTAAAGTGAATCAGACATTGTATAGATCAATGATTGGAAAGCTACAATATGTTTTACATAGTAGACCAGACATTGCATTAGCTGTTAGAATAATGGCAAGATTTTTTGCAAATCCAAGAGAAAATCACTTAATGGTAATAAAAAGAATACTGAGGTACCTGAAAGGAACTGATGACTTTGGTTTGTACTATAAGAGGAGTGAAAGATTTTAACTGAAAGCCTACATTGATGCAGATTAGGGAGGTAACATTGATGACAAAAAAAGCACCAGTGGAGGAGCACTTTTCTTGGAAAAAATATTGATTACATGGACTAGCAAAAATCAAAGCTACACCTCACAATCCATTGCTAAAACTTAATATGTTGTAGCTACTATAAATTGCACCAATATTGTATGGATCAAAAATTTGCTACAAGGTATGAAGGAAGAGGTAACTAAGCCTGTGATACTTTATTGTGATAATACAAGTGCTATCAACATATCAAAGAGCCCTATAATGTATGCCAAAACCAAGCATATTGCAATCAAGTATCACTATGTAAGAGAGTTGGTGGAAGACAAACAAGTGAAGATGGAATATGTTAACTCAAAAGAACAAATTGCTGATATCTTCATAAAAGCACTACCTAAAGATGCTTTTGAGTATCTTAGAGGTAAGTTAGGGGTGGTACCCCTAGCCAAGGCTACTTGAAGCAAAAGCAAGAATGCCCTGCATCAAATGAGCTAATTATTGAAGATTTTACATATTGATGCAGAGGATGTTCACTTTAAGACTCATGCCTAAAGTAGTAGAAGTGTTGAAGTTCCAAATCAGTCACAAGCAAGGTGACAGAGGGAGAAATTGAATGAACCTATAAGAGCTACACTTGCATATTAAGATGCTAATATGTCTTTGGCATTTTTGTCAAAGAGGAAGAAGATGTGAGAAACTAATCAATAAGAGTTGTGGTAATACTAATCAAAGAAGATAGAGGGAGTAGATAACTAAAGTAATCAGAAGTTTATTAGAACAGTAGAAGATGAGCAATGTAGAGGGAGAAAGACAAAGAATAAGGAATATAGTTGCAAAGAGGGAGAAGCTAAAATGAATTAGAATAGTAGAAGGAGATGTGAAGTCACAATTTACTTTTTGGCATTTGACTTACTGTTCTAACCTAGTTAGCTTGTGGTTAAATAGTTTAGTCTAATGGTTGATTAGTTTGGTTTGCCATCAATGCCAAAGAGGGAGATTGTTAGAAATCTGATTGAAAAGCTCATTGTTGAAGATCAAAGAGGGAGAATATTGCAAAGAAGGAAGATTGTTGTTAAAAGAATGTTTTCAATAATTGTTTTGTGATTGATGTCAAACCTACTATTTGTAGGGATGATATTTGCTTATAAGATCCAAGTACTATCACTTAGTTAATTGATGAAGAGGATGTGATCAACAAGATGTAACAAGAGAACCTAAGGGAAAGGTTGAGTTATGATGTTGTAATAAAGTGAAAGGATCAGTTAAGACAATGTTTAAATGATGTATTGATAACATACTTAAAGATATAGAGGTTGGTCACACTTAGAAACATTGAAGGAAGAAGTTGTAACAAGGTTGAATGCAAAGCTTAAACTAAGATCATTAGTAGGTGCCAAGCAAGTTAGTGGAAGCTAAGAAAATTCTCAGTTGGAGCTGAGTAATAGTAAATTCTAGTATGTGTCGAGTGATCTTCAAGTGCCAAGTGAAGTTCAAGTGCCGAGCATCAGAAAATCTTAGTTGGTGCCAAGTAATCTTCAGGTGTTGAGCATTAAGAAAAACACAGTTGATGCCGAGTAACACAGTATGTACCGAGCACCAATATTTCAATAGTGTCGAGCTGCTGCATTATTTCAAATGACAAAGATTCATCAAATCTGAGCCTGGAAGATAAGGATGATGAACTGGTGGCACATAATTCTATGTAAACCATTTTTGGGCGAATTCTAAAAGATTATTCAAAAAGTTTCTAGAGAAAACAAAATATGGGTTAGATGCAATGAATCCTAGTCTAATCCATGCGAATTGAAATTAAAGAATGGAAGAATCAAGTAGGAAAAGGAACTTCAAGACTTCTATTTAAGGAGTCATAGACCAAGAAGCAGAGAGCTATTGATATTGTTGCTGCTGAAGAGCCAAATCTACGAAGTTGTTAGGAGGGTGTCAAGGAAGTGGCATCTATGAGAAGGAAGAGCATAGAGGCTCTACTTCTATAAGTAGTCATAAAGAAATGATTGCACTGGTACATTGAGCATGAAGAATCAAGGAGACTAAGCTTAAAAGGAGGGCAAGCTGTCAGAGTTGCAGTGATTGAAAGCCAGGAAAGGGTATGAGCTGAGAAGTGATTTGAGATCTACAAGATAAGTTGTATGTTGTAGTCAGGTCAAATATTTTTCTAATACTCTCTAGCAATTGTATTAGATATGGAAATCCTATGGACTTAGGTTGGCCTAATAGCCATTTGTAAATTCTTTAACATGGTGGCATTCCAAGTGAATGTTCTAAAGTCCTTTAAGCAAGTCCACTTCTAACAAGGTGGTTAAATCCTCTAACACTGTCATATTTGACAATGTGTTGTAAGCCTTTAACAGGTAGGCCTCTTATAGGGCATCAATTTAGAAGAGTGAGAATTGAGAAGCATGTTATTGGTGATTTTTCCCAAATTAGGTTTCCACATAAATCACTGTGTTATGTGTTGATTTCTCATATGTTATGATTGCATGCTAATTTATAGTAACTTGCTGATTAGAAAAGTTAAAGCTAGGATGAATGAATGGGCTCACTATACTTAGTGAAAAGTTAGAAGAGGACATTTGGACCTTGAATACCACTTAGTGGTTTTGTGGAACTTGCTACTATATAAGCAGCCACAAGGGTAGTTGTTGTAGAGTAAGAAAGGAAAGAGTTGAGCAAGACAAGGCTTGATAGGTTAGCCAAAGGAGCATTTGTGAAGGTTGGAAGCAAGGCATGGGATGTGTGGATTCATGCTTGTTCACATAGTTTACTCAGTTTTGGCTATGGCTTTGAAGGCTTCCATGGTTGTATTGCAATGGTATTTTTTGTTGAATAATACATAGTGATGGATGCTTTTAAAGGCTGGGTTTGTTCCCAAGGTATATCTTGCATCACATTTTTGTGGGTATGTTGTCTATTCTCTTGCATGTGGGTTTTAATTTTGTGTTTATTTCAGATCTATTACAAGTTATGTGGAATCAATTATTAATCTTTGTTGCAATTTTTCTTACAAGTGGTATTAGAGCTAGGGTTGTGTTGTTGTAACCCTAGATTGAATCCATGGGAATGCATGAGAGGATAAAAGAAAGGGCAAGATATATGAGTTGTTTATTGCAGATTTGAGGTTGTTGGGTTTTCTATTATGATGGGATGTTGGTAGATTTTGGGCATGTGAAATTTTTTGGATGAAAGGATTTTTTGGATGGTTCATTTAAATGTGGGTTTTAGGGGAGAGCTTGCAGAAATGACCTCCTGGGTAAAAACAGACCTCACCATTGGATCCAGGTTGACATTTCTATAAATTTTGATATATAATATGCCCTAGTTTGGCCATGTTCAAAGGAAATGAAAGAGTTTTTGGGTTTCAGCCCATGATGGCCGTCAAATTTAATCTCGTCATAATTTTCATCACAAAAAAAATTAAAAATTAAAAATCGCAGTGAAAATGGTAAAAAGGTTGTCTTAGTAAAATGAGCATAACTTTCTCTCAGGAAATCAGATTTCAAAGTTCTTATAGGTGTTGGAAAGCTAATTCAGAGCACTACAACTTGGCATAAGTTTGGTTTTATGATTTTGATATTTTGTCAAATTTTAAGAGCCTTAAAGTTAGATTTTTATTTTGAACATAGATTAGGGCATAACTTGGGCACACGAAGTCGGATTTTGGACTTTGAGTAGTCAACGAAAAGCTCTTGGAGAGCTCTATACATTAGTTCAGATTTAGTGTAGGTTTGGCATGATTTATTTGTTGATATATTGATCTAAATATTTTATGGTATATATTTTGACTATGGTAACATTATGAATTTATGGCATTGGAGATTTAAGATTTGATGTCATTGTATACTCAAGTTTGGTCTCATGATGATATAGTTATCAGTGTTTGGTTTGGATATGTATGATGACTTGTTGGATCTACAAGTTATGCAGTGTTGTAAGTGGTCTATACTTATAAGTTATCTTTCATTATTGATACATATTCAAATTTGTGGCTTGGATTTGGGTTTTCTATGCCCTAAGTCACATGATTTACTTTTTTCTTCATGTAGAACGGATGAGATGTTATTACCAGGTATAGTCATGACAGAGGATTGTGGTTGACTATTTTATGCTAACAGGTTAGACATATTGCAAGTCAGATGCTCAATTCATGGATGTGATCATGGTGTCATGGATTTTGGCATGACATGAATGGATATACAGGTACATCCTTGATGTTCATTAGCTCGGATTTTTTATTCAGTTATGGTGGTATATCTTCTTGGTTGAGGATCATGGTTATTTGGTTTCTTTTGAGGAGCTCATGATGTGCACTTTGAGTTCTTTGATGGTTTAATACCTTGGTTGATTATCATGCTTAGAGGATGATTTTTCATCATGTGTCATGGATAGCTTGGATACACAGTTTAGTGGGAGCTTGTGATAGTGATGAGGTGATAATGCAGGATTAGTTCCTGGTTTGGTTTGGATCTTCATGTAGGAGATGAATTTTATGATGCCATAAGTGACTTGGTACCACGGTTGAGTGGGAGTTGTTGGCACTAATACATTTATTGAGTGTGTGGAGATGGTTAGATCTTGAGGACTCATTGAGTTCTTGGTTATCTCATGGTATGTGAAGATGATTTTCTTCGTAGTGTATGGAGATGGTTACATTTGGAGGACTTATGGGGTTCTTGGTAAAGGTGTGGTTTATACTTTTATTTGGCATGTTATCCTTGATATGAGGATGGCTTCATTATTATGTCATGGTATACTCTTGATACACATTTAGAGTTGTGACATGTTATGGTGTGTTCATATGGAACATGTTATCTCTTTGGTTGAGATGGTTTAGATCATGTTGTTATGTTTATGTTCCTGAGGCCATGGTTGGAACTTTGACATTGATCTTGGTTTAATTTTTTGGTATTGAGTACGCTGATCATAAGCTGGATACTTCATGATATTGCTATATCTCATTTGGATTTGGCATAGATTGATTGGTTACCGGTGCTCATGGATACTTAGAGATGGTGGTGATGTTGATTTCTCTTGGATTAGAGAAGTATTTGTTGGGATAGTTAATGGTTTTGGTTTTAATAGGAAGTCCAAGGGGTAGTCACCTGATATGAACTCGAGAGGAGATTGTTCTTAGATGAGTCTTTGTTGGAGACTTGGAGATCTTGATGAGCATTCTCATTCCCCACTCTTTGTCTACTCGATGGTTTGCTACTTGAGATGTATAACACATTGTTTCTCTCAGTTGCATTATATTTATGCTTTTCTTTTATGGATATGGATTTTGAGCTATGATACATGAGTTAGTTTTGGAGGGTTCATTTGAGAGATGGTTTAGCATTGATTATCTCAATGTGCATATGTTGTTATGCTGGTAGAGTTTGGGAGATGGTTTTATATTGGGCATATTTCTTGGTTTAAGAATGGTTTATGAGTTTGATCTTCTTGTGAGAGGCTTACATCCATGAGTAGTTATATGGTATGGTTTGGGTGTTGTTGAGGCTTCTTGTTGGGGTTTTATGGAGGATATCATACTTGCATAGTTTACATCTAGAGGCGTGCGTAGAAGGACATGATACAGGTTATGATTTGCATGGTTTCTCTTGGTCTTGGTTATCATTCTGGATGTTTGGTTTCACTTACATTGGATTTAATATTGGTTAGAGATTGTGATCACTGGTTTGTGCTTGTGTATGTCATGTGAGAGATGACATGGTTATTCCTTTATCTCTTTCCTCTATTGGTTGTGGAGAACTTGGGAGAATGTTGGAGAATTGTTATGAGAGTTATTTTACTATATATCAGTTTATGTATTGTGGATGTCCTTGATACTACATAGATTCACTTCTTTGAGATGTTGTGAGTGGATTGATTCTAGATTTGACATTTTTTTTGCAGTGGGAGCTTCTTAGTATATATGTGGAAAGTATTACTCTTGAGGCTTGTGATTGCAAGTTACAGATTGGATATGTTGATGACATGAGATTCACTTGGTATACCTTTGGAGGTATGGATAGTTGGATGGGTTTGGCACTTGTTGTTGGTGTTATTTCAACTATGGATATTTTCACAACTACAAATACATGTGATTACCTTTGGATTAGGTTTTTTGTGCTTAGCATTTTAGTTGGTATAGGATTTTATGATCTTCTAATGCAGCAGGTTGGGTGGCTTTCTCTTTGGATGGCTTCTATGTATGTCCAGTGGCAGTGGCATAATAGGAGGTGAGATCATTCATGTTTGAGATACTAGATACTTTGATTTTGTTGTGGGTAATAGGATGGAGCACTTGGTGTACTTTGATCCATGATAGTGGATGTGCTAGGAGGGATTGTTCCCTTGTTCATTTATGTGGCTACAGATTGACTCTATGCAATGTATACAAGTGGGAGATTGTTGAGATAATGGGTGTTGCATAGATTGCATAATATTGTTATATTGTATTATTTTATTTGATTGTGTAATGTTGCATCTAGATGGATGTGCAACATGTAAAGATTCTCATAGGATATACTTGATGAGTTGTATTGTAACATTGTGATAATATTTTATGTAATTATTTAATATTGGGAAAAATAATTAAATGCCCAATATTAAATGTGGGGTTAGTATGTTAGGTAGCACATGGTTTTAGCACATAGTTTATGTAATACCACTTAGTGGTTTTGTGGGACTTGCTACTATATAAGCAGCCACAAGGGTTGTTGTTGTAGAGTGAGAAAGGAAAAAGTTGAGCGGGACAAGGCTTGATAGGTTAGCCAAGGGAGCATTTGTGAAGGTTGGAAGCATGGCATGGGATGTGTGGATTCATATTTATTCACATAGTTTTATTGGTTGTGGCTATGATTTTGAAGGCTTCCATGGTTGTATTGCAATGGTATTTTTTGCTAAAGATGGATGCTTTTGGAGGTTGCATTTTTCCCTCAATGAGGGCTTCCCAGGGTATATCTTGTGTCACATTTCTATGGGTATGTTGTCTATTCTCTTGCATGTGGATTTTAATTATGTGTTTATTTCAAATCTATTATGGGTTATGTGGAATCAGTTATTATTCTTTGTTGCAAGTTTCCTTACAATATGTAGGAAAGATATTAGAAATTACTACAAGTATTAGATCTCAATGACAAACCAAAGAAGATGATGAGGTGATCTAGAAGATATTGAAGTGCTTAACACCACCATTTAAGAAAGAAATTCAAATGTTATAATTGGTGATCTCTTTTACCAATGATTTCACTAAGGAGACATTACTTGGAGACTTAAACCAATTGAGAATGAGCTTAGATAGTCTAGAGAATTTATCAAAATAAAAACACCTTTCAATGCCCTAATTATTCAACCTAGTTTGTCAAGGAGCACAAGTGCTAGAGGAGACTTTGCTAGCAGTAGTAGATCCAATGAGGACAGAAAGATATAAGGAGCAGCCCTTCTAGTAAGAAGAGAAAAGGATGCTAAGAAATTTTTTTAATGTTGGACTTGTAATGAGTTTGTTCATTATGCATCTAAGTGTTTTCAAAGAGAGAGAAAGTATAAAGGAAAATTAAAACCTAGAAGAGATAGAGAGTGTTTGTATGCAAATGAAGAAGATGATTTTGATGAACAAGTAGTAACTTCTAGTCATAATGAAATAGGATTTGTAGCAATTAAAGAAGAAAGTCCAGAGAAAATGGCTTTGGTATCACAGGTTGAAAATAAATTCGATTGGATAATTGATAGTGGTTATTCACATCATATGACTCATGATATGAACAAGTTTTTTGACTTCAAAATTTATGATGGAGGCATTTTTAGAGTTGGAAACAATGTAGCATGCCATGTTAAAGGTATTGGATCTATAACTCTTGATGGTAAGACTAACACTAAGGATGTATATTTTTTTGATGGTTTGAAACAAAATCTTTTGAGTGTTGGATAACTAGTAGATGAAGGTTTTTAGTTAAAGTTCAAAGAGAAGACATGCATGATCAAAGACAAAGATGGAAAGGTAATTGGAACAAGAACCAAATCTAGAGGTAATGTATTTTAGCTGAATCCAACTGAAATAACATGTTTGGTTGTTAAGGTAGATTACAATTGGTTATGGCATGAGATATTTTATCATATAAACTTTAATAACATTGTGAAGACTAGTAGTATGGTTGCAGTTAGAGATTTGCCTAAGATTGTTAAGCCTACTAACACAATTTGCAAGGAGTGTGTATTGGCAAAGCATACCAGAACTTCTTTTCTTAGCAAGAAGTTTACTACTACGAAAAAATTGGACATTGTACATACAGGTCTTAGTGGTCCTATGAGGACTAAAGGATTCCATGGTGAAAGGTATTTCATGATTTTAGTTGATGATTTTTTTGAAATGATGTGGGTTGCATTTCTTAAAGAAAAATCTAAGGCATTTGATAAGTTCAAGATATTCGAGAATGAATCAAGCATGAAGATTAAATGTTTAAGATCAGATAGAGGAGGAGAGTTTACTTCAAATGATTTTAACATCTTTTGTGAAGGTAATGGGAACAAAATATAGTTACAGCTCCTAGAACCCCTGAACAAAATGGAACTATAGAGAGAAGAAACAGGTCAGTAACAGAAGCAACAAGAGCTATGTTAGCTAAGAATGATGTATCTAAGATGTTTTTGATAGAAGCTTTAAATATAGTAGTCTACACTATGAACAAAGTGCAAGTCAGGTAAGACACAAACAAGACCCCTTATGAACTATGGTTTGGCCACTCACCTATAATTAAGTATTTTAGAATTTTTGGTAACAAATGTTACATCTTAAGAGAATAATGTTGGTAAATTTGATGCTAGAAGTGATGAAGGTATTTTTTGGTTATTCATTGAAAAGAAAAACTTATAGATGTTATAATCTGAGAACTAAGACTATTGTTGAGAGTGCAAATGTAAGATTTTATGAGAATTTAGGTTACAAGAAAGAGTAGTTGATTACAATTCTAATGATGAAAATGTTGTTAATAAACCAAGGAATAATGAAGTATTCTTTGAGACTAACAATGATTTACAGAATGAAGGAGAGAAAATGCATGAACAAAGCTTGAAACCTTCAAAAGACCTAAGAGTTGAGATAACAAATCTTACTTCTAGTAAGAATATGACAAAGAATCATCCACTAGAGAAAATCATCGAAAGTAGAGATAAAGGTGTGATGACAAGAAGCGGAATAAATGAAGAACTATGTTTGATATCTCAAGTTGAACCAAAGAATCTAGTTGAAGCATATAAAGATAACTATTGGAAGCGAGCTGTAAAAGAAGAATTGGATCAAATAGTGAATAATGAGACATGGGAATCGATCCCTAGACCAATAGACAAGAACGTGATAGGAACAAAATGGGTATTCAGGGACAAGATGAATGAAGAAGGTGTTGTTTTAAGGAACAAAGAAGGATTGGTATGTAAAGGTTACTCACAGCAAGAAGGAATAGACTATGATGAAATCTATGTTCCTATGGCAAGAATAGAAGTAGTAAGGTTATTCCTAGCCTATGCAACACATAAGAAAAGTGTATCAAATGGATGTCAAGTCAGCATTTTTGAATGGAGAACTTGAAGAAGAGGTATACATAGAACAACCTAAAGGTTTTCCTTTAATAGAGGACAAGTACATATTATTCATATTGAAGAAAATATTGTATGGCTTGAAGCAAGCAACCAAAACTTGGTATGCAAGTTTGGACAAGCATTTAACAAAGCTTGGATTTAGGAAAGGTATGGTATAAAATAATCTATACTAGAAAGAAATAGATGATGGATTAATGATTTAGGTAATATTTGTTGATGATATCATATTTGGAGGAGATGATGATGAAAGTGACAAGTTTGCAAAAGAAATGAAAGAATTTGGAATGAGTACGATAGGAGAGATGAAATACTTCCTAGGATTACATATTGTACAAGACTAAGAAGGAATCTTTATTTACATACTAAGTATTTGAAAGATCTACTGAAAAGGTTTGGTTTGGAAATATGTAAACCAGTTGGAACACCTATGGTAACTAGATACTAGTTATCTTCAAAGGATGAGACACGTACTGTTGAGCAGAAGAAGTATAGAACTATGATTGGAGGGTTGCAATATCTGACTCACACAAGGCTAGATATAGCAAATGTAGTTGGAATTGTTGCAAGATTTCAAGTTGATCCTAGAGAAGCACATTATGCAACAGTTAAAAGGATATTTAGATATCTAAAGGGAACTCTAGAGTTTGGATTGTGGTATGACAAATGTAATGATTTCACTTTATATGCTTATATTGATGTTGATTGGGTAGTAGTATGGATGAAAGAAAGAGCACCAGTGGTGGAGCCTTCTTTCTTAGAGGAAGATTGGTTTCTTGGTTAAGCACAAATGTTGATGATTCTTCTATGGGGGAGTATTGTAAAAATATGATTAGCACATTATCATAATGATATGTTACATTCATGACTATGTTTGTCATTGATGTCAACATAACAATTTTTTGTGGTATCGGACAGGAGAACAACGAAAAGATCAAGTTGGTACAAATAGATCATTGAGTACTTTCACTAGTCAGGTTAAAGGGAGATAATACTAAATGTCTACTATATGCAACTAACTTCAGAAGTATAAGATATTAAGTCTGGAAGAAGTTATGCAAGTTTCAATGAAGATTGTTCTGAGATAGAGTTTACAGAAGCATGCTTTGGTAAACTTGTTATATCTCTTAGTAGATTTGTTATTCTGAGAAGTTGAAGTTAAAGATGTGTAGAAGACATGTCGGAGATGACATAGCTAAGCTCACTTGTCATAATGTTACAAGTATGAAAATTTACTCAAGATACAAGGTGAAAGATTAATGTTATCGCTATGTGTAATGTGTTCTTAATGTGGTCCTATCATAATTAATCAAGAAGGTGTAACAGTTGACTCCGAGAATTTTTTTATGGATTTGGTATAAAGGAAAGACATTTTCCTTTATCATTTATGCATGGAAGAAAATTATTGTAAGAAGCACAAAGAGTGGAATGCAAAGATAAGTAGAGCGGAGTGAAGTTGGAGAAAACTTTGTTGCCAATGTTTTATTTGATGATCAAAGTTTATTATTTGGATCTAAAGTTCATAACCTAGTCTACAAGGTCTGACAGTGATTAGTTTGGTTGACAAGATAGAGGAAAGAAGTTAAAGTATAGTATAGATAGTTATTTTGCAAGGAATAGTTGATAGATCATTTGAACAGTGAGTTTAGTGGTCTTTCCCTAGAAGCTATTTGGAAAGTGGGTGTTTATGTCTTCCACAACTCCTAACAGGGTTGGCACAACTCCTAACAAGGTTGGAATCTCCTAATAGGGATTCAAAGTCTCCTAAAAAGGACTCATATGTAGTAAATGTTGTAATAGACTCCTAACAGGGTCCATCCTCTAACAAGGAATGTTTATATTAGTACATCATCTTGTGGGGTCATTCCCACTAGGGTTTTCCCTTTAATCAAGAGTTTCCCTAATTAACATATCTTGTGTAATCATGTATGTGCATCTTAGTATGGTTGTTGTTTACTTTGGTTGAATGGTTAAGATTATTTAAGGTTGATAAATGTTTTAATAATTGGATAACTAATTCACCCCCCCCCCCCCCTCCAGTTATCTTGGTAGACTATTGTTTCTAACACCATGCACATGCAAGTATGGGGCAAGTAACTATAGAACTGCATATAAATAATCCATCTACTAATCATCATGAGATAATTAAAAGCACTATATGAACATACATGTATTATCATAGAAATAATCCTAGATGTTGGATACAATTGATTAATTATGTATTATCTTTGATGTTGCACAAATGTCATATCATTATCAGTCAGTATATATCGAGCTCACTCGGGTAGTGAAGATAGTTTTTTGTGTTTATCAAGAATTCCTATGTTTTCCTAGTTTAGAAGGAAATATTTACTAATCTCACTCAAGCATCGAAGGATAGTTTGTAGAATATGAGTGTTAACCAAGATCACTCAATTAATGAAGAAGATTTGGATGGAACCAATGTTAACTGAGCTCACTCGATTGCCAAAGGATCTTTGTAGATTTGCAGTGTTAACCAAGCTTCTATTGGTTAACATAGGAAATCATTTCTGAGTTAGTTTCTACCAAGTTGGGTCGGCTAACAAAGGATTTTCTTATTTTGGCATACTAAACTTAATCGATTTATCTATTGGTTCTAGTGAACTGAGATGATGAATATTTGTTACTCTGTTGTATATGAGCTGACTTGACAATTTGAAAGATATAAGTATAACGTCAAGTTATGGATTCAATTAAGAAGTTATGAATGTATTAAAGACTTAATGATGAAGAGAGGAAGTGAATTTGAAGGATAAGTAGAATATCCTTGTGGAGCCAAAAAAATATATTCGATCAAGAAGGATCAAGTATAAGACAAAATAGAGATCTGTAATCAAAAAATTCAATTGTGTTCAAATTAGGTCATCTCATTGTTACTCTCTAACCATTGTAGTAGTGGTCTAAATCTCTTAATAGAGTTGGATTAACAACTATTTGTAAATCCTCTAACAAGGTGCAGTTCTATTGAATTGTCTTAAGACCTCTAACAAGACCACTCATAATAGAGTGATTAAATCCTTTAATAGGGTCACACCTAATAGTGTGTTTTGTAACATTTAATAGGGTTGGCTCCTAATAGGGCTTACTTCAAAAGAGTGAAAACAATAACTAGTTGCAATTGGTGATTTTTTCCCAAATTGGGTTTCCACGTTAAATCCTAGTGTCAAATGTGTTCATGCTATTTTTATTTTATGTGTTTAAAACTAAGTTAAAGTAAGGTTAATCACAGATAACATTTAAATATTTTCATAATCAATACTTATCATGTTATAACATTTTATGTGTGTTTATCGAGCATCAACAGTATTCAATTTTTAGACTGTATTTTGAACTTATATCTAAGGGATCTTGGATTTATTTTAGTAGCAACTAATTCACCCCTTCCCTCTCAATTACTCTTATATTTCCAACAATTGGTACCGGAGATTTTGGTGCTTACAAAAAAGGTTTCAAGGACCTAAGCTAAATATTAGGATGCCTTATAGAAAAGAGATTCCCAAGCTAAATAGAGACAATTTTGCAACATGGCAAGGACTTATGAGGTTACATTTGGCTACTATGAATGATTTAGGGTGAAAATATCTTGATGTTGAGAACAAGACTCTCACTAGAACATTATTAGTTGAAGATATTGCTAAAAAGAAAAATTCTAACATCATGATAATTGATGTTACATCTGCTCTTAGTTATGCTAAATTTGGTGAAGTCAAAGACTACAAAACTACTCATGAGATGTGGACCAAACTAAAAGACATATATGGAGGAGATGACAATATAAGAAGAGCTAAGGCTAAAAGTCTTAGAGGTCATTTCGATCAAATGAAAATAGAGAAAATGAGAATATTGCAAAATACGTGGAAAGAATCAAAGTAAGTGTAAGTGTAATCAAAGCATCTAGAGGAGACATTGAAGAGAAAATAGTTGTAAGCAAGGTACATAGAGCTCTTCTTCCTATTTATGCAATTAGAGTGTTTGCTATTCAAAAAATGAGATGTGATTTAAATAATAAAATATCTTCAGATGCTGTAGTTGGAAGATTGGCAGCTTTTGAGTTAGATAACATTGATAACTGTGTTTCCTAGTTCAAAAGTTATTGAGTCTGCTTTTAAAGCTAAAATCTCACTCAAACAAAAGGGTAAGAAATCAAAGTCCAATCAATCAAGAAGTGAAGAAGAAGAAATAGAAGAAATTTCAAACTGTGATCTTGAAGTTGTTGAAGCCCTACTTGCAAGAAAGTATTCCAAAGGCAGAGGAAAGTACAAAGGTAAAGTTCCTCTTATCTATTTTTCTTGTGAAGAAGTTGGTCACATTGTTGCAAGGTATCCAAAGAAAGAAATCAAAGATGAAAAGAAAATAAATAAGCACAAAGGAAAGAAGGATTCCAAGAACTACAAGAACTAGAAGGACAAAGAATAAGCCATCTTGTTTTATAGCTAAAGATTCTGATAACAGTGAAGATGAAATGGTATATATTATTGTAAAAGATGAATATGATGATGAAGAAGATAAGATGGCACTTATCTCTCTTGTTAGAAAAAATAATATAAGGATTATTAATAGTGGCTATTCACATCATATAACTGGAGATAAAACAAAATTTGAGCACATGGAATATTTTAATGGAGGTAATGTAAGATTTGGAACAATGAATCTTGTAACATAAAAGGGAAAGGATGTATTTCATTGACTAAAGAACTTGTATGTGACAATGCTTATTGGATTGAAGGACTAAAGCATAATCTATCGAGTGTGGCACAATTGAATAACATTGGATTCAAGGTAGAGTTCATGAATGGATAGGCCAAACCACTAGATGGAAAAGAAAATCTAGTTGGATCTGGCAAGCAAACAAAAGGTAATCTATTTTATCTTGATCTCAATGAATGTTCATGTTTTATTGCTCAAGTAGAAGAAAGCTGGTTATGGCACAAAAGACTATGTCATGTAAACTTTGATAACCTGGTTAAGATAAGCAAACATAGAAGAGTAAGAGGTATTCCTAGTTTGAAGAAACTTGATGTGGGTTTATGCAAGAATTGCCAAATTGGTAAGATGGGAAAGACTAGTTTCAAAAGAAAAAACTATCAGTCAAAAGAAATCTTTAAAATTGTTCATACAGACTAATGTGGACCTATTGGAATAGAGAATTATAGTGGAGAAAATTTTTTCATTATTTTTGTTGATGACTATTTTAGAATGATGACTATAATGTATCTAAAAAAAAAAATAGAAGCCTTTCAAAAGTTCAAATGGTATCTGGCAACAGTAGAAAAAGAAGCTACAAAGAGTTTTGAAATGGTTAAGATCAGATAGAGGTGGTGAGTTCATATCCAATGAATTTAATAATTTCTACATTGAAAGAGGAACTAAAAGACAAGTATCAGCCCCTAGTATACCACACAAAAAATGGTATAGTTGAAAGAAGAAATAGATCCATCATGGATTGTACAAGAACCCTGATGATTGAAAAGAATGTTGCTAAAAAATACTATAAAGAAGCTATCAACACTGTAGTTCATACCCTAAACAAAGTATAGTTGAAGAAAGATTCAAACAAAACTCCTTATCAACTATGGTATGGCTACAAACCTAATGTAAGCTACTTGAAAGTATTTGGCAACAAATGTTATATCTTGAAAGCATCTAGAAAAGGAAATTTTGATGTAAAAAGTGATGAAGGCATATTTCTAGGATACTCTTGTAGAAGTAAAGCATACAAATGCTTTCATTTGTCTACTCATGAGAAAATAGAAAGTGCACATGTTAGAATTGATGAGTTTACAAAAAAGAGTGAAGAAGAAAGCAACAAAGAACCAAAGGATTACAAAAGATTTGTTTACTATAAACCTAATACCATGCCAAACCTATCTAAAAGAAAGAAAGCTTCATCTCTTGAGTCCCCAAAATTTCTAATAGTTATTGAGTTGCAGACAGTGAAACCTGAGTCACAGTCTGAAGGACTTGAGTCATAGCCAAAGGCTACTAAGCTAGTTCAAACTAGGTCTGATGGACCCAAGTCACAAATAGTGGGACCTGAGCTTGATACTGAAGTTCATGATGAAAATAGTGGACCTCATTCAAAACCCAAAGAACCTATGTTAGCAAGATATTTCAAAAGGCATCATGTACCTAATCAGATCATTGAATACAAATCTAATGGAACAATGACAAGAAGCAAATTAAAAGATAAATGTTTACTTGCTCAATTTGAACTAAGAAATGTTAAAGATGCTCTAGAAAATGAAATTTGGGTTGAAGCAATGAATGAAGAGATAGAACAGATAGAAAAGAACAAAACCTACACTCTTATTCCTAGACCTAAGGATAAAAATCTAATTGGCCCAAAGTGGGTGTTTACAAATAAGCTAAATAAAGATGGAAAAGTTTCCAAAAACAAGGTAAGACTAGTATTTAAAGGTTATTCTCAAGAAGAAGGTGTCGATTATGGTGAGACTTTTGCTCTTGTTGCAAGATTAGAAGGTGTTAGAACTTTATTAGCATATACAAAACATAGAGGATTTAAAGTATATCAAATGGATGTTAAATCTGCATTCTTGAATGGAATTTTTTATGAGGAAGTCTACACTGAACAACCAAAAGGTTTTGTAGATCCTAGCAAAAGAGACATGATTTTTAAGCTACACAAAGCATTATATGATATCAAGAAAGCTTCCAAAGCTTGGTATGAAAGACTTTATAATTACTTGGTATAGATTGGCTTTCAAAGAACAAATGATAATAGTAATTTGTATATCAAAGAAGGACCAGACAAGAAGATTGTGTTGGCAGAAATATTTGTTGATGATACTTTATTCACAAGAAATGATGACTTGTGAAAAGCATTTTTAGAAGAAATGAGTAAATAATTTGAAATGTCCATGTTTGGTGAGATAAAATTCTTTATTGGGTTGCAGATATAGCAGAACAAAAATTGTATCTACATCACTCAATCTAAGTATATCAAGGAGATACTAAAGAAGTTTGGAATGGAAGATTCAAGACTATTTGGAACCCTTATGTCTACTAGACCTAAGCTTTCCAGGAACGATGATTCCAAAGAAGTAGATCAGACCACATACAAATCAATGATTGGAAAATTCTAGTATGTAGTACATACAAGGCCTGATATTGCATTAGTAGTTACTATGGTGGCAAGATTCTCAGAAAATCCTAGAGAAAATCACATGATGGCAATTAAGAGAATCATAAGATATCTAAAAGGTACTGAAGACTATGACTTATGGTACAAACTTGGAGGCAATATGGACTTGAAGGTGTTTATTGATGTTGATTGGGAAAGAAGTCTTAATGATAGAAAAATCACTAGTGGTGGAGCATTCTTTCTTGGTAAAAGACTAGTGTCTTGGAAAAGCAAGAAATAAAATTGCATCTCTCAACCCACATTAGACGCATAATGTGTGGCAATAGCAGTTAATTATTCTAACATTGTTTAGTTCAAACAATTGTTGAAAGGAATGAAGATAGAGATCAAGGATCTAGTAGTCATATACTGTGATAACACCACTACAATCAATATTGTTGGTCTTAGATTGGTTTTGACAATTGAGTGTCAACACACTTAACCAATTTTTAAGTTGATATCGAGTATTATATAGATGTTGAGCCGCAGTATGTGTCGAGTCAAAAATTCAATAGGTGTTGAGTGAACTTTAGGTGTTGAGCAAGATTCAAGTGTCAAGTGATAAGTGATGTTGAATCACTATAGGTGCTAAGAAAAGTATAGATGTTGAGTCAAATAGAGTTGCTATAGGAGCCGAGTGAGATAGAATTCCTATATGTGTCGAGCATCAACAATCAGTAAGTGTCGAGTAGCATAGAATCAACATATGAGTTTGTGCCTTCACAAACTCAGATGTAAACTATTTTTGAGCTGACTTAAGATGAATCTTGAAGGATCTTAAAGATAAGATCGAACCTTTTACATTCCCTATGTAATCAGCATGCAGCCAATAAGAAAAATGGATAAAGCATGCAACCAATAGGAAAAGTGTAAATTTTTGAGCAGGAAAGAAGAATGAATATTAATTGTAGATTCATATCTAACCCTAAGACTTTGAAGCCTTTAAAAGGAGGTCGATACCCCATAATTTGTGCGAGTTTAAGAGAGGTATATCGAATGCATGAGAGAGAGTTATATGGGAGAATGTTAGTGAAGTTCAGAAGGGTGTAAGGATTTAGAGAAGGAAGAACTACATTGTAGAATTCAGTTGGTTAGAATAGAGTATCAACACTTCAAGTAGAGACATATCAGATTAAGAAGAATCAGATCAAATTGAGCAGAACAAGGATCTGGAATCAACAGTTAAAGATTGTAAGTCATTAGGTCAACACATTCTAATACTCTCTAGCCATTGCATTAGGAATGAAAATCCTATGATGATAGGTTGGTTTAACAGCCTTGTTGTAAGCCTTTCAACAAGGTGCTAAATCCTTTAACAGGGTAACATTCCAAGTGAGTGTTTGTAAATCCTTTAACCAAGTCACTTTTAATAGGGTGTAAAGCCTTTCACAGGGTAGACCACTGGAAGTGGTCAAACTTTGTAACCATAAATAGTTACATATTGTTGCAGTGCTAATTTGTGGGTGTCATCCCTACCCCAGTTTTCCCTTCTCATTTTGGAAGGTTTTTGGGTGACCAAAATCTTGTGTTATCTATTTTCATGCATGTTTTTACTTTTATGTTAATTGGATATGGTAGATGCATGTGAATGATCTTAGTTAAAAGTTTTGGAGGTTAAATATTGTTACTTCTGATTCACAACCCCCCCCCCCCCCACAAGAAGTAAATATTCTCACTTTTAAATTTCAACAAATATATCAAAGAATCTAGTGATGCTTACCAAAACAAAGCACATTGCTATAAAATATCACTTCTTGAGAGGGTGTAGAATAAAGAAGTCAAATTAGAATATGTAAATACAAAAGAACAGAGTGTAGACATATTCACCAATCCATTACCTAAGGATGCATTATCATATCTAAGAGGTAAGCTAGGGGTCATTCCCCTATCTGAAGCTCACTAAATAAAGTTTAGTGATCCATCAACAAGAGGTAGTTGAAGATTAATCAATTGGTGCAAAATTCACAAGGGCATATTGCAAATAAATCAGTACTTAAGGTACATTGATATTAATATAGTTTTTGTCTTTGGCATATGTTGTTAAAGAGGGAGAAGTTTACTATCATATCTCATAGAAATTTTTATCATTCCAAAGAAGGAGAAGTTTTTTGTAACAGGAAGAAGTTTGTTATCATAGAAACTCTATATCTAAGAGGGAGAATGAACTTGGAAAAAGTTGTTGTAGACAAAAGGAGAAATTGAAGAAAGGAAGAGCTCATAATAACAGAGGAATTTCTCATGAATAAAACTAAGGATATGTTCCTTACTTTGTTCTTGTTCCAAAATTTCATCATGTTATGACATATTATGTTGCCATCAATGCCAAAGAGAGAGATTGTTGGATATAATTGATTAATTGTGCATTGTCTTCAATTTTATACAAATGGCATATCATTATTAGTCAGTATATGCCAAGCTCACTCAGGTAGTAAGGATAGTTTTTTGTGTCTACTGAGCATTCTTGTGTTTTCCTAGTTCAAAATGTAGTATCTACCGAGCTCACTCAGGTGTTGAAGGATAGTTTATAGAAGATGAGTGTTAACCAAGCTCACTTGGTTAATGAAGAAAATTTGGATGGAACCAATGTTAACCAAGCTCACTCGGTTGCCATAGGATCTTTGCAAGTTTGTAGTGTTAACTGAGCTTCTGTTGAGTAACATAGGAAATTATTTCTAAGTTAGTGTCACCGAGTTAAGTCGGCTAATGAAAGATTTTTTTTGTTTTGGTATATTAACCTTAATTGATTCATCTATTGGTTCTAGCCAACTGAGATGATGAATATTAGTTACTTTAAGCTGTATATGAGCCAACTTGACAAGATGAAAGATATAAGTTCAAGTTGTGGATTCAATGTAAGTAAGAAGTTATAAATGTATTGAAGACTTAATGATGAAGAGAGCTGGACGCAAATTTGAAGGATAAGTAGAACATCCTTGTGGAGCAAAAAAGATATATTTGGTTAGGAAATATCAAGTACAAGCTAAAACAGAGATCTATAATCAAAAAAATTAGTTGCATTCAAATCAGGTCATCTCATTGTTACTCTCTAACCATTGTGGCAATGATCTAAATCTCTTAACAAAATTGGCTTAATAGCTATTTGTAAATCCTCTAACAAGGTGGTAGTTCTATTTAATTGTCTTAAGACCTCTAACAAGGCCACTCCTAACAAGGTTATTAAATCCTTTGACAAGGTCACATCTAATAGTGTGTTTTGTAACCTTTAATAGGGTTGGCTCCTAACAGGGCTCACTTCAGAATAGTGAAAATAGTAGCTAGTTGCAATTGGTGGTTTTTTCCAAATTGGGTTTCCATGTTAAATCTTGGTGTCAAATATGTGCATGCTATTTTTCTTTTATGTGTTTGCAACTAAGTTAAAGTAAGGGTAATCACAGATAACATTTAAAGATTTTCATAATCAATACTTACCAAGTTACACCATTTTATGTGTGTTTACCAAGCATCAGCAGTATTTAGTTTTTAGACTTTATTTTGAATTGACATCTAAGGGATCTAGGATTTATTTTAGTGGTAATTGATTCACCCCTCTCCTCTCAGTTACTCCTCTTATATTTCCAACACTGGACACATGAAATAACTAACTCATCACATAAATCAATTGAGTATGGAACAATATCTAATTAATCTGGTAACCAAGTACCGCTAATTATAAGGCACAACCATAAAATAGGCCTAAAAAAATCTGGCAATACAATATGAAAAGTCAACTAGGGGTAGGCATTACATAACGTGTATGTGGAAAACGATTCCCAATAGTTGGATATGACCTTGATATGTGGCCTTCCTCTACATTTAGAGGGGAAATGTTGGAGTTGATGAAAGCCAACTCCGAAGACACCCAAGATCACCTGCATGCAAAAACCTATCAAAGAGAAGCCAAGGAGAGGAAGAGCATGGAGCAAGGAAAAAACCCTAAATGGACATGAGAGACGACAAGTATGCAAACATAATGAAAATGTATTTACAATGAGAAGTGATCTAATATAAAAATACAATGAGGGAGCTCGAATATAAAGAGCTCCAAGAATCTTCTAGAACAAGTTGGAAGATGCTAGGAGATAAGTGTGACAACTAAGCATACATCCACTTGAGGTGGAAAGTCCTCGAACAATGTGAGAGGATAAGTATGACTTAGGAGAGAACAAACTCCCATATTGTCAACAACTTATAACGAACTCCTAGGCTACAACTAATAAAATGCATTTACCTAAGTAAGCTTAAGTAAATAGAATAAATAATTAATAAATTAATTATTTACTCTAACACCCCCCCTTAAGTGCAACTTAGGGAAATTCCTTAAGCTCACAAAACTAAGATGAAATGTAGAATGGGTCCTAGCAACGAGGCCATGTTAGGTACCCATGAACAATGCAAGAAAATGCAACCTCTAAAAAATGGAAAAAGAGAGAAAACCACATGGGAAAAACCCTCCCCCAAAAAGAGGTAACCTAGTGAAGAACTGAAGAAGTCTCCAACTAGGGAAATGTCCCCTAAAATAGGAATAAGGAGTGATCATGAAGAAGCATCACTGAAGCATGAAGAAGCAACAAAATCTACCAAACTCTTGATCTGAAGAATCTCCATGGAAGAAGAAGGCACGAACTGAGCATGTCTATATGGTAGATGACCCATCGCACCGAAATGCATAAGTAGCCAGCCACTGCAATCGCCTTGTACATAGGATCAGCCACTGAATACATAGTTCACACTATCGAACCATCAAACCAAGGATGCAATTGAACAACAGCATAACCCCTCCTTAATGCAGACGGGGTGTGATGATAGGCAACTGAGAAGGTGGGCCAAAGTCTCCTGCAGACGAACCAAGAATGATGAGAGAGGGAAAGAGGTACAAAACACCCATAAAGACACGGTCAAACTAACTCTACATGTGGCTAATGGCGTGGAAGGGACACTCACTTGACAAAGGGAGAAGGCCTAAAATAGCAAACAACTATCCCCCCCATGGTGCTTTATAAAAATAGTGCATGTATAACTGACTCAAAACAACGTTCATGATTCTCAGAATGCAAAAGTGGCACTTTATCTCAGTGTGATACATAAAAGTACTTCAAAATGATAGCTACAATGATCAAAACTAAAAACAAGCTGATACAAAAGAAAGTATAGCCTAAAACAAAGGAAACCATGCCAGGAAAACGATCCTCGGGCCTAAAATATTAAAAATATCCACCATATAGCAAAAATGCCAAAACTATGATAGAAAGAGCATGGGCTAAAAACTAAAAAAAAAAGGATCACATTTTTAAAAAGGTGACAAAACCAGCTTTCCAAAAATATAAAGTATTCAAAAAATGGGCATGGGATGCAAAAGATATGCTTGCCGGAGTCAAAAATAAGACTTCAGACTTCAACTAAAAAAATAGGCAAAAAAAAAGCATCAAAACCTAAAAATACCTACACCAAAGTCTCCATCTCAGAACCAGTTTTTTGATGCTTCTTTCAGATTGGAAAAATACCTATGTATGCTCAAGTTATGGCCAAAAAACTGAGAGTAGGTCCAAAATGACCCATATTGTCAACAACTTATAATGAACTCCTAGGCTACAACTAATAAAATGCATTTACCTAAGTAAGCTTAAGTAAATAGAATAAATAATTAATAAATTAATTATTTACTCTAACAGGAAACTCCCTCGTAAGATACAATTTTTTTATTTTTCAATAAAGATGTATTTGAACTTGAAGGATAGAGAGAAAGCTACTAATAATGAATGCACCAAATTATTTCAAAGATTTCTTAGATTAACATAAAGTGCTAATAAGGACAATCAAGAGCTACACTTAAAGATGATCATTAGTACATCACTGATTCAAGATTCATGAACATTTTCATAATACCATGAAACACTCATTGGAGAGAGATTCAACACTTTCATGCTTCAACAATTTAGATTTTTAGAAAAAGAATTCAAAATGCACTATCCTTTATTTTCTTGTGCCAAGAACATAAGAGGAATTTTTTTATCACAAAAACAAAATCTGTACACACTTTTAGAAGATTGTCTTATCATCAAAATTCTAACATAAGCATTCAGAACTATTGAATCAACAAAATAATCAATACTAAAATGATATCACTCACACAATCTAAAGATTAGCCAATTCCTATTAACAATTATATGTGCAAACCATTTGGACCCAACTTCAACAAAACCAAGGGTGGTTTTCTACTCTTTAGGCTCTACAAAACCAGGGTGGGTATACCCAGGGATGATTCAAGATTGGGAAACACGGTATGAGAATTATTTTAGTTTCATTATGATTCTCATCTCAATTCCTCAAATACATGCATAATTCTTGACAATTTGATAAACACATCCCACATAATAGATCTGGCCAAAATTCTTCTATAGATCTCCACGTGTTCTCAGCAATAGTGGCTAACTGAAGCTAAAACATTCCATGCAAACAAGCACCAGCAAACTTTGAAGATCTTCAAGAAATAAAAGTAAAATTGATTATAATTCTACATTTGAAAACCATTTATGACATATTTCTCTTCGAGTTGAATCAATTTGACCAATGCCTAATCCATTAGGGTTTAGAGTCTACTACAAATCCTTAGATCTAATTTTTTGCCTTACAACAAATATTATCAGCAATTCTTATCAGAATTCATCATTCAAAAAATACTTCCTACTACTGTAGCAACCTTATCAAATTCATCAAAGCTTTTACTTAATCCATTGAAATAATAGCAGTGGTGAACAGATATACAATCTAAATGGATTGCATTCAATTGCACAAGTTCTTACTCATACAATATCAAGATAACTAAGTAACTAAAATGAGGCAAAATTAAGAAAGAACTGATATGGGGATAGCTCATAATTTGAATTCATTTTCTTTGAAAATTGTATACATTTGTAGTAACTCAGAATGACCTTAGGAAGAAACACAGAGATCATTCTATATTAATGCATTCTTAGGAACTAACAGAGATAATACATCATAAAACTTGCTCTAAACATTGGACCGAAAACAAACTAAGTATATCACTTAAGCATTAGAAAATTGGACCATTCTCTAGCCCTAGAATCTCACTTATATGATGTGAGATGCAACAAGCTATAGGCTAAGAGAATTTGATAGGTGTCCTTTACATGAGATAATTACATACAGCTATCACAAAATGACAAAAATATGGATAACAAAAGATGCCTAGATCAAACATTCCTTTTAGTGGGTATGCTTCTGTTATATTCTCTATTATTGTTGATTTGGTAACTATTTTGATCCTTCTTTGTATGCAACTGCAACGCTAACTAACGATGAAGTTTGTTCTGATGATTGCAAGTTAGTCTCCACCTGTGGGCCTTCAGCATCTTTATCCTGTACAGTGGAAATAACATCTACTTTTCACTCTTCTTTGGTTGTATTAGTGTCCCGTGGGCCCAGTTCTACAACTGAAAGTGACTGAGAAGTCTTGTCTTCTTCTCCCTGTTGGCCTTGTGTGGTGATGGTGTCAATGATTTGGATCTCATCACCCTGCACCTCGTCACTGTCAATTTCTACTTCTTCAAACTATTCATCAGGAGCTATTTCTACTTTTAGGGGCACCTGGTAAGGTAGTACATGGGGTGTCCCTTTGAATCCATAAACTCTGATAACAGTTGAAACTAAATATGGGATAATGTCTCCCAAATTATGTGAGACTTTCAAACTGTGTGATTTTTCCATAGGCCTAATAAGGTGCATTAGTGCCTTAGGGATCCTGGGATTGTCTCTTAATATGAGGCATCTCAATTTGGAGGTGAAGTACCTATCAGATCTAACAAAGCTAGCATTTTCTACTTTTCCAGTCATATCTGCATTCCATAACTAAACTGGCAATGCTTCCCCTTTTTGTTCTCTATTTAAAACCATTTCTTTACCAAAGTATATAACCCCCTTAAATAGAAACATGTCCATCAGTAGAGAGTAATGGCCCCAAACCTTCTTCACCTTACCAAGGATAAAATCTTCTTCACCCTCTCCAAAAACTTTGCACAGGATCCTGTATATCTTTATTGCCTTGGTGTTGAACCATGTTTTCTTGAAAGGTTCTTTAGAGGATGATGTTATTGCTAGTAGGGTTCCAATTTTGCCAATGTGGCCCTTGAGTGCACCTTGTCTAAATATGCCCTTCTTAGACATATATTCTTTTTATAAATTTGTCAAATTAATGGGCACATGATACCTAGTGAGAGGCCCCAAACAAAAAACTTCCCTAATCCCTTCTGGACTAATGGTGATTAAAATTTCACCATCTACTCTTCTAACTACCCTAGTGGCTTGATCATAATTCTTTTTCATGGCTTCAAGGAGATCATAATCCATAAAAACACTAGGGACCACTAACTTTCCTAGTTTGAAATTCCATATATTGGCATGTGGAGCAAACAGTTTCCTCTCTGCTAACCATTTCTCGGACAAACTTAAACCAGTTTATGAGGTATGAGCATCTTGGACCCAATGACCCTTATCAAACAATCCATCTATTATCCTCCACTCAACCTAGGGTTTAATGAAGTTAGCTTCTTAACTTGTACTATCTTAATAGTAGACTTAGGAAGTAACTCAAGCAAATCATCATGTACATTTCTATCCAAATAATTTTCCTGACCTAAAAATCCCTTCTTCGAAGGCATCTTGGATTATGCTTTGCAGAACTAAAAAACTTATAAAGATGACAATGTAACTACTTACTTGAACTTCACTCTCGTTCTCTATGTATTTCTATAATTTCTATGCAAACCAGTTGCTTCACAATTTTACCAAATTCAATACAATCTTCTTAGTAATTACTTCTGCTCAAAAAGGCTTGAAATCTTTGTTCGCATAAGGGAAAACTGAGAAAATCTCCTATATTATACTATGTTTTTCCTCACACGCGAAGCTTTCATGTCTAATTAATACACAGAGTGGCACCACCTTTTGCATTTAAATCTGTGTCATTGATCTTTAAAAAATCCTACGATCAAGGGATGCAGAGAAAGATAACTTGGTGTTCCACTTGACAAATTGGCCAGACAATCCAATGAAAATTGACCACGTATATAGCTCCTTCCTTGATGGTATTTTTGTCTAAACCCACTGGCAACTGAGGACACATGACAATAGGTTGCTACTTCGCTATACATAAAGAACAAGCACCTTGCCATAGCGAAGTAGCAACAGCCATTGATTCAATCTTGATCCTATGGATGACACCCTACCGCATTGCTTAGAAGAATAGTGGGGGGCCCTTATTCACTACCTCTCTATACATATCCTCCGAGCAACTCTTCATGGTGAGATAGTGACGACCACTGATCTAAGATCAATCAGAGGTGAAGAAACTGCACAAATTACCTTGAAGAGTGGTGGGTCCCATACTCATTATGTCGCATAGAGTAAATAGCTTGCAACTTTTCATAGCGAGATAGCGATGATTTTTGATTCAAGTTTGATCTGACAATCAGAATCCCTTATATTCTTTATAAATGAGTGGTGGATCTAGGGCACTGATGACGTAGGAAATTTTACACTGTCGGCAACAAGCAAAACCCTTTTTTAATCTTAGTCATCTTTCCACAATGCTTGAGGTCCCACTATGTGTTCATTTCACGGTGCCTTGCTATGTCACCAACGACAAGATGCTAAAAAATTTTGATAGCGAGGTAACAAGCTCCGGTGATTTAATAAAACTCGGTGCCGAAAGAATAAAAACCAATAAAATCACCATCGCTTTGATCAACTACTTCTAGCAATAGCGGTGATTACTCACCATGCCACTTGGACAAAAAATGGTTATCGAAAAACTTGAAGGTTACCGTGTTTTTTAACTTACTAATTACTTGTTACTTCGCTAATCAGTGAAATGCTTATTTTTTCGATAGCGAGATAGCGAGGCATCAGAAAAACCACATTTCAATGTCATTTTCTGGCTACTTTTTACTGGACCCCTTTTCCTGCCTGATGGTACTAACAAGGTGCACGTGACTAAAAATATGGTCGTAACACAAATCCTTGACCATCGTCCCTTCATTTTACGGTGCTGCTCTTTTAAAAAATTTGATGCTCACTACTTCGCTATGCATAAAAGGTGCACATCTTTCTATAGTGAGAAAGCGATAACTATAGATTTTTTCAAATCAGATTGTGAGGAATCATGAGAGAAAGACTATCTCGAGGATGCAAAAAATAGAATATTTTCCAAGGTTCTCTTTTTTTTCAAAAGGATTTCACACCCTAAAGATTGTTTTAAAAAGGAAGGAGACATAGGGTTTTAATAAGCACTTTCAAAAGCTAACAAATGGATGATTAAACTAGAAACCTTGTCCACCATTAATGGATTGCAATCTAATTTTTGTACCTGGAGAAAAGAAATTTTGTCATGCAAAAATCATACCAATAGTGGCTCTATCTAATGACATTGAATTCTCTAGATTCAAATGAGGGCTCAAAAAAATTTGGGAGAAGCAAACCAACCAAGCTCCTAACAAACTAACCACTACAAAGAGAATGACACAAACTAGAAAACTATGCACAAGAAACTATACAGAGACAAAAGGATTTGCACACATACAAAAGAAACCCTAAACTATTGCTCATGGAAAAAACAAGTATTTCAGCAGAAATACCTCTTCAAGAACTATCCATGAACTGGTAGTTCAAGAATGTTGCCCGATAAATCTTTAAGAATATAGGAGGATTCTCCCCATGAATTTTCAACAAGATAAGGACCTAACCAAATAGGATCAAATTTGTCATGTTTTCCTTTATCCTCAATTCTAGCATTCCACATTAATACTAGATCTCCATCTTCAAACTTTCTGCTTACTATCCTTTTATCATAGAGCATCTTAACTTGTAGTTGCAACCTTTGGTTCTTGAGAGATGCTTCTCTTCTAGTCTCTGCTAATCCTACAAGCTCATCCAGCCTTTCTTGCATGCCATCGGTAATATCTTCATCATATAACTAAATGTAATTGTAGAGTCCTACCAAGTTATTTTGAGCCATCTTGGCCTAAATTCTGTATACCAAATCAAATGGTGCCACACCAATAGCCCTTTTAACAGTTAGTTTATCAGCCCATATGGCTAATTGCAATTTAGAATCCCAAGCTTTCTTATTATCATCCAATATCCTTTTTATTATTTTCAACAAAATCCTATTTGTGGATTCAACTTGTCCATTCCCTTGTGGATGATATGGGGAAGATGTTGATCTAGTAATTCCATATTTGTCACAGAATTTCTTAAATTCTTTAGATCTAAAACACATTGCATTATTTGTTACAATCTTTTGAGGGCAACCAAATCTAGAAATAATGTTGTTTAGCAAGAAATTTTTGACAACTTTACTTGTTGCATTTCTTATGGGGATAGCCTCTACCCACTTTGTGAAGTAGTCAGTAGCAATTAGAATCCATGAATAGCTAGTACTATATTTGGGAGAGACTTCACCTATGAAATCCATACCCCATTGTTGAAAAGGTGCTTGGACTTCAATTGGCTTTAATGGAGTATTACCTAAGAATTTCAATTTTCCAACAAATCTTTGGCATGCATCACATTTTCTAATCATGATTTGGGCATCTTTGAAAAGAGAGGGCCACCAAAATCTAGCTCTCATCACCTTATGTGTAGTGGTCTTGGCCATATAGTGTCCTCCACAAACTCTAGCATGCATTTTGTTTAGGACTTCTTTTGCCTCTTCTTGATCAATACATTTCAATAACACTCCCTCAAAATTTCTCCACCATAGACTGCCATTGACAATTACGTATTTGATGGCTTGCAATTTAGTACTTCTCTTTTCATTTTCAGCCAAATGGGAAGGAGCTTCCATGTGTTGAAGATAATAGATAACATTAACATACCAATCACAATGATCCATGTCACTTAAGTTAGATCTAAGGTCATCAACTACCACATTTATCTTATTGGCATCCAAATTAGATTCAACCATGAGTTTAGCTAAACCTTGACATCTTACCAACTTAGTTATATGTATTTCAATATTAAATTCTTGGATCCTATTGATCCATCTACATCTTCTCCCTCACACCTCTTGCTAAGAAAATATGTCCTTGACAGCGGCACTAGGCACAAATGCAATGACAATAGCACCTATCAAGTAGCATCTAAAACCCTTAACAACCTTTACTAAAGCATATGCTTGTTTTTCATTTATCTCATATTTCAATTCAACAGGCTACAGTGACTTACTAAAAAAAGCAATGGGTTGTTCATATCCTTCTTCATTCTTCTGCAACAAGACTGTGGCTACAGTGTGAAAGGATGCAAAAGAAAAAATGTGCATAGGCTTTGTGTAATCTGGGGTTTTGAGGACTAGAGAATTTTTTATTGCAGTTTTAATATCTTGGAATGCTTGTGAAGGCTTACCATTCCAATCTATGGTAGCTCCTTTCTTGAGAATCTTTGAGACAGGTCTACTAATTTCAGCAAAGTTAGTAACAAACCTTCTTAGAAAATTAACTTGGTCGAAGAAAGATTGAATTCCTTTTACATTTTTTGCTTTGGCACCTTATCAATGGTTGTCACTCTCTCAGGATCTATCTTTACACCATCTTTTGACACTATATGTCCTAATAATCTGCCTTCTGTCACCCCAAAAGTGCATTTCTTTAGGTTTAATGATACTCCATATTCCAAAGCTTTGATAAAAAAAATTCCAAATGCCTAGAGTGATCCTCGGCCTTCTTAGAATAGGCTGTAAGGTCATCTTGGTATACAACCATAAATTTGTTGATATAATCATGAAATGTGACATCCATAGCTCTTTGGAAGGTAGCTCCTGCATTAATCAAGCCAAATGGCATCCTTATGTATACATAGGTTCCCCATGGGGTTGTGAAGGTTGTCTTAAATTGTTCATTTTCCTTTACCAAGACTTGGTTGTACCCAGAGAAACCATCCATCATAGACATTAGCTCAGAACCAGTTACTTGCTGCAATATGGCTTCCATATTTGGTAATCTATAATTATCCTTCAAGGATGCAATATTCAAATTTTTGAAATCCACACATAATCTTATATCTCTATTTTTCTTTCTAACAGGGACCAAATTTGAAACCCAGGTGGAATGTCTAATTGGTTTGATTATCCCACTATCCCTTAACTTCATCAACTCTTCTTGCATTTTGGGAGCTAGGGTAGGGTTTATTGGCCTTTGTTTTTGTCTGAAAGGTTTTACATTATCCTTTAGTGGTATGGCATGTTGGAACAAATCTTCCCTATACGCTTTAAGGTCATCGTACGACCATGCAAAAACATGTCTATATTTCCTAAGCAAGTCAATCAATGGTTTTTTTATTTTAGCAGGCAGATTTTGGCCAATATAAACTTTCTTGGGAGCTTCATCAGTACCAAGGTTTATCTCTTCTAATTCTTGAGGCTTAGGATCCTTAACTCCTGTTTTGACTCTATACTAATGATCAAAAATACTTTTCAAAACCACTAACCCCTTAGGCACCTTGTTGGTTTTCAACTGCATAATCTCCTAGCCAAAAATGGTTTCCTTACCATCTATAGTTTCAATTAAATCACTACAATCCATTTCTTGACCATGGTATTTGTCTTCATTTAACAAAAAATTTATAATGTCTTTGTCATCTTCAAAGACTTGCCAACTTTCAATATTATCAGGTATTGAAGGTCTACTCTGTACCTCAATTTGAGAGATTCCTACAAATGATATCTCCTTAGGTTTGATTGCTACATTTGATAATAAGTCTGCCATCTTATTTTGACTTCTGTCTCTCCATGAGATACCAAATGCATCAAAAAATTCTATCTGATCCCAAATTGCATTTCTATATTGTTTCAACCTTTTGTTTTTAGAGGCATAAGTTTCCCTTATCTATGAAATGACCAATTCAGAATCACCTATAACATGCAATTTCTTGATTCCATGATGGGTAGCAACTTTCAATCCTAGCAATAAGGCCTCATACTCTGCTATGTTATTTGTGCGAGAAAACTTTAAAGTGAATGAGTATTTGAAAGTATTTTTCTCAGGAGAAACAAAAACTACCCCTGCACCTAAACCTTCTTTTGAACTGGCCCCATAAAACAACATTGTCCATAATATTGGTGAGTCCATACAACACTCAACTTCATGTTCAATTATAGCAGGCAATTTCTCAACTTCTTGTATAATCAATTCTACTCTGAATGCATTCACACCAATGTCTAAGAAACAAGTTGAGTCTCTATCAATTTCCTCCCCTAGAAGGTGATTGACCCTTGGCTCTTTGTCCACTTTGAGAACCTTATCTCCTATATGGAAGGTTGCATAACTCAAATCACATTGTAGGCTTCCTCCCATACCAGCACTTCATTTTCTAGAGAGCAACATTCCATAATATGGAGGAATATCAACTACAAGGACTGACATAGTCAGTTCCACCTTAGGGTATGTAGCTAGTCTAAATGGTAAAGCAGTGATAGTTCCTATGACTAGAACTTCCCTAGCATCCATACCTCTACATCTACCTTGCTTAGCATCTACTTTCAAACCTAATACTTCCATTATCTTGAAAGGCATAATGGTATTAGAGGCTCCTAAATCTATCATGCAATTTTTTAGGGTCTTTCCACTTATGATCAGGCTGAGGAAAAATGGGTCAATATCTTCTATATATGCCACTGAGGAATCATCTTAAAACATTTGGGGTATCTAAGATATGATACCACTATCCTCTACTACTAATGGGGTTTTCTGGATAACACTTTGTTCTACAACAGTATTGTTGTTTCCTATCCCTCCCAACCATGATAAAGCCTTTCTTTTATGTTCTTCAATTCTAAGAAGTTTAGACAAAGGTACTTTTATAGTTAGTTGGGACAACACAGATATCATATCAACAGGTTCAACAATAGTGGGTTTTACAAGAATACCTGGAGTTGAAGTCTTTTGAACAGAAGGCATCATTGTTTTCTTGATAGTATCAGGTCCTAATTTCTTTACTTGCACAACCACTTTTGTAGTTTCATTTGTTTAAAATTGAACCTTCTTTTTTGGTTCCCACTTCTTAGCCTTGTTATCTTTGATCTTAGGCACATCTATATTGACCTTCTTATTTTCATCAGTCATCTTATGGGTAATATCTTTGATGAATACACTGGATGGCTTTCCTACATCATTATTTACTATTTTATTTCTCAAATTATAATTACTATGAACTTGGGAAATCATTTATGCTGTGATTCTGTCAATCTCCTCTTTAGAGGGCATTCTTAGGCTTATGTGACCTACATTAGAAGATGTAACACATGCCTTATCTTCATCATAACCTTCATCATCTAAAAGCATTTGTTGATGATGTAAATGGTAAGCAGTTCTCTAACTAGTAATATCATTTTTAGGTTCTTCAGAATCAAAATATATAAAATCATCACACATGCTTACCATATTGCAACTTATATCATCATGGCTTTTTTCTTCATTTTCTTCTTCAAATTGCGCACCTTGATCTAGGGAAAATGATTGAGCAACAACACAATAATTAGAAGAATGAGGTGATTGACATACTATGAACAATGGTACATCATCATTCATATTTATAGTGTTCCTTTGCAGAGGGTCTGGGGTACCTTTATCTCTCACATTTTGTGTTTGGTTAGGAATTGGCTTACCATCTTTCCACTGGGTAGTGTAAGGGTAATTTTGCATTCTAGGTTGCCTATTGAAATTTTTGTTATTCACAAGGGCGTTTTCTCCAACATTAGGCTTGTGTGCATTGAAATTAGTTGGGTTCATCTTTTTTAGCAACTCTAGCACCTGACCTATTGTAGGTTCTTTAGGTTTCTTTCCTACAAGATTTTTATCAGCCTCTTATCTATTATTATTTTTTGTATTAAATAGTTTTGGATCATCCCTTCTCCCAAGCTTGCCTAATGCCTTCCTATTATTCTCAATATTTACTGCAACCTTATAGGCATCCCTCAAGGTTTTAGGACCTTTATCTCTCAACTGATAAGCCATTTTGCTATCAAATGCATTAAAATATGTTGTAAGGCAAACATCCTCATTCAATCTCATGACCTGAAATAGTTTGTACATACCTTTCTGGAATCTCACATTGAAATCAAATGTAGATTCATTAGGGTTTTTCTTGATGTTATTGAATTCATTCAACATGAACCCTACATTGGTATTGTCTCCATACTACTCTTTAAATAATTTCTCCAAGTCACTCCATGAGGTGATACTATCATCAGGTAGCCTTATGAACCAATCCCTTGCATCCTTAGTTAGTAAATGCACAAAAAACTTCATTACCATGTCTTCATGTTTAGCTTCATAGTCATTTAGCATATCTATGAAAATTCTCAAATGTTCTTCACCGGTAACAGCATTATTCCTAGAGAACTTGATAACCTTATCTCTAAAATCAAAAGATATGGGATATGGAGCACCAAGGATACTTGCAAATGAGATCTGTTTATACTTTTCCACGTATATAGGTTTTTTCTAAAAATTGGCAACATTTGAGGTACTTGCTATATTGGCTTGGTTAGGAACAACATTTGGAACTTTTTGAGGCTAGACAAAAGGGACTTGGGTGTTAATGGTGGATGATGAGGCAGGGGTAGATTGAGATATTCCCTAAATTGAGATTATTGGACCACTAGCTAGTGTAGGAGTTGTAGATAGGATAGACAAATTTCGCCATGAAGCTAATGAAGAATTAGATTTTATGAATTGGATTTTTCTCCTAGTTTCTATAGCTTGAGCTTCATTCTCAACCTTCTCAAGTTCTTTTGCAAAATCTTTCTTCTCCTTTCTAGCTTTTTCAAGATCTAGATCTAATTTTGACATGGGAGGGTTTATAGATTTTCTTGGTAGAGCTTGAGGTTCATTTATTTGGATTCCTATCGCTTTGCCTTTCCCTTTATCTATAGCTTTTACAGTGGGTTCTACAGGGTCTACTTGAACAGGTTTATAGGTTTGGACTTGGGTAATAACAGGCTCTTGTCTTTGGCTTAAGAGCTTTTCTTATTCTTGAACCTTAGATCTCAAAGTATCTACATCTCCAAACACATCAACATGAAGGACTGTAGTCCTCTCTTCTAATTTCTTTTTTTTTCTTTTAAAGAAGCCATCCTTCTGAGTAGAGTATCTCTTTCTACTATAGCATTCAAGGTGGCTTGCTCCCTTTCTTTTTCAAATGAATACACTTAGCTTCTTCCTCAGCAACCCATTTATTCAGAACTCCTATCTAAGATTGCACTTCTTTAGGGTCTGTAAAAGTAGCCTCTAAATCAATAGGATTGTCTAGATCTATAAGATTGGGCTCCATCTATGGGGCTACTCTGGGATTAAAAGGATCATCAAGTGAACTCCTAAATCCTAGCTTACGGTTCATATCTGCTATGAGATCTATCTTTGGTGAAGCATTTCCTACTAGAGACATATCTTTGTCCTAAAAAAATCTTTCATCTAGTAATGGGGTACTAAAAACTCCTTCTAAGAGTCTTGTAGTTTTTGATTCGAAGCTAAGTGAAGAAGATTCTCTCCCTACCACTGGTTGGTATTGGGAATTGATTGATGCATTACTCCTCAGTTTCCAGCTAGAGTTTGGGTCTGTCCTTTTCTTATTCAGGTTCTTCCTACCACCTTGGGGTAAATCAATATACATTGCGACATCAGGATTGGCTCTCATGTAAGCTCTTGTGTTCTTTCTCTTGTTAGCCATATTCACCTTTTGTTAAAACAAGCACTAGCTTCAAAACCTTGACTGAGTTGCCACCCTATTTTTTGGGAAAATACACAATGAAAATTATTCCTAACTCCAAGTAAAAACACACAGATAGAAAAAGAAATATCTAACATAGATAGACCAATCACTAAGATTATAAGACTGCAACTCTTGCTTGTTAGATAAGACACTTGGAAAGGTTGGATACGTCAATGCATCTATGTGGCATTTGGCTTTTTCTTCTTTCTTTCTTTTTTCAAATTCTCAAAGTTTGTCACTAAGGCACCCTCTTAAAACCCACGAGCAGTACTAAACAGTCTGACACACACATATACAGCAAGACCAAAGAAAACTGTAGTTCTTTTCATACAAACGTTGGACAACTCCCCAGTAGAGTTGCCATTTTGTTGGTCACTCGAATGGGAAAAACCCAATTGAGAGTAGGACTAAAATATTCAACTTACACCAGAGATTCTTGTCCTTTTAACAATGAATTACTTCACATCTTCCCCAGCAGAGTCACCATTTTGTTGGTGTTCTACAACTATTGAATCAACAAAATAATCAATACTAAAATGATATCACTCACACAATCTAAGGATTAGCCAATTCCTATTAACAATTATATGTGCAAACCATTTGGACCCAACTTCAACAAAACCAAGGGTGGTTTTCTACTCTTTAGGCTCTACAAAACTAGGGTGGGTATACCCAGAGATGATTCAAGACTGGGAAACACTGTATGAGAATTATTTTAGTTTCATTATGATTCTCATCTCAAATCCTCAAATACATGCATAATTCTTGACAGTTTGATAAACACATCCCACATAATAGATCTGGCCAAAATTCTTCTATAGATCTGCACGTGTTCTCAGCAATAGTGGCTAACTGAAGCTAAAACATTCCATGCAAACAAGCACTGGCCAAATTTGAAGATCTTTAGGAAATAAAAGTAAAATTGATTATAATTCTACATTTGAAAACCATTTATGACATATTTCTCTTCGAGCTGAATCAATTTGACTAGTGCCTAATCCATTAGGGTTCAGAGTCTACTACAAATCCTTAGATCTAATTTGTTGCCTTACAAGAAATATTATTAGCAATTCTTATCAAAATTTATCATTCAAAAAATCCTTCCTACTACTATAGCAACCTTATCAAATTCATCAAAGCTTTTACTTAATCCATTGAACTAATAGCAGTGGTGAACAGATATACAATCTAAATGGATTGCATTCAATTGCACAATTCTTTAATCATACAATATCAAAATAACTAAGTAACTAGAAGGAGACAAAATTCAGAAAGAACTGATATGGGGACAACTCATAATTTGTATTCATTTTATTTGAAAATTGTATACATTTGCAGTAACTTAGAATGACCTTAGGAAGAAACATAGAGATCATTCTATATTAATGCATTCTCAGGAACTAATAGAGATAATACATCATAAAACTTGCTCCAAACATTGGACCGAAAACAAACTAGGTATATCACTTAAGCATTATAAAATTAGACCATTCTCTAGCCCTGGAATCTCACTTATATAATGTGAGATGAAACAAGCTACAGGCTAAGAAAAATTGATAGGTGTCCTTTACAAGAGATAATTACATACACCTATCACAAAATGACAAAAATATGGATAATAGAAGATGCCTAGATAAAACATTCCTTTTAGTGGGTCCGCTTCTGTTATATTCTCTATTATTGTTGATTTGGTAACTATTCTGATCCCTCTTTGTATGCAACTGCCAAGCTAACTAACAATGAAGTTTTTTATGATGATTGCAAGTTAGTCTCCACCTATGGGCCTTCACCATCTTTATCCTATACGGTGGAAATAACTTCTACTTTTCCCTCTTCTTTGGTTGTATCAGTGTCCTGTGCGCCTGGATTTGCACCTAAAAGTGACTGAGCAGTCTTGTCTTCTTCTCCCTGTTGGCCTTGTGTGTTGATGGTGTCAATGATTTGGATCTAATCACCCTGCACCTCATCACTATTAGTTTCTACTTCCTCAAACTGTTCATCAGGAGCTATTGCTACTTTTAGGGGCACCTGGTAAGGTAGTACATGGGGTGTCCCTTTGAATCCATAAACTCTGATAATAGTTGAAACTGAATATGGGATAATGTCTCCCAAATTATGTGAGACTTTCAAACTGTGTGGTTTTTCCATAGGCCTAATAAGGTGCATTAGTGCCTTAGGGATCTTGGGATTATCTCTTAATATGAGGCATGTCAATTTGGAGGCAAAGTACCTGTCAAATCTAACAAAGCTAGCATTTTCTGCTTTTCCAATCATATCTGCATTCCATAACTGAATTGGCAATGCTTCCCCTTTTTGTTCTTTGTTTAAAACCATTTCTTTACCAAATTATATAACCCCCTTAAATAGAAACATGTGCATCAGTAGACAGTAATGGCCCCAAACCTTCTCCACCTTGCCAGGGATAAAATCTTCTTCACCCTCTCCAAAAAATTTGCACAGGGTCCTATATATCTTTACTGTCCTGGCATTGAAGCATGTTTTCTTGAAAGGTTCTTTAGAGGATGATGTTATTGCTGCTAGGGTTCCAATTCTGCGAATGTGGCCCTTGAGTGCACCTTGTCTAAATATGCCCTTCTTAAACATATATTCTTTTTCTAAATCTATCAAATTAATGGACACATGATACCTAGTGAGAGGTCCCAAATGAAAAAACTTCCCTAATCCCTTCTGGAATGATGGTGATTAAAATTTCACCATCTACTCTTCTCACTACCCTAGTGGCTTGATCATAATTTTTTGCCATGGCTTCAAGGAGATCATAATCCATAAAAACACTGAGGACCACTAACTTTCCTAGTTTGAAATTCCATATATTGGCGTGTGGAGCAAACAGTTTCCTCTTTGCTAACCAATTCTTGGACAAACTTAAACCAATTTGTGAGGTATGAGCATCCTAGACTCAATGACCCTTATCAAACAATCCATCTACTATCCTCAACCTAGGGTTTAATAAAGTTATCTTCTTAACTTGTATTATCTTAATAGTAGACTCGAAAGGAACTCAAGCAAATCATCATGTACATTTCTATCCAAATAATTTTCTTGACCTAAAAATCCCTTCTTTGGAGGCATCTTGGATTATGCCTTACAGAACTAAAAAATTTACATAGATGAAAATGTAACTACTTACTTGAACTCTGCTCTCATTCTCACTGTATTTTTGCAATTTCTATGTGAACCAGTTGCTTCACAATTTTACCAAATTCAACACAATCTTCTTAGTAATTACTTTTGCTTAGAAAGGCTTGAAATCTTTGTTCGCATAAGGGAAATTTGAGAAAATCTCCTGTATTATACTTTTTTTTTCCTCACATGCAAAGCTTTCATGTCTAATTAATGCACAGAGTGGCACCACCTTCTGCATTTAAATCTGTGTTGTTGATCTTTAAAAAATCCTATGATCAAGGGATGCAAAGAAAGACAACTTGTCATTCCACTTGATAAATTGGCCAGTCAATCCAATGAAAACTAACCATGTATATAGCTCCTTCCTTGATGGAGTTTCTATTTGAACCCACTGGTGACTGGGGACACATGTTGATAGGCCACTACTTCGCTATACATAAAGAATGAGCACCTTTCCATAGCGAAGTAGCGACAGCCATTGATGCGATCTTGATCATATGGATGACACCTTACCGCAGTGCTTAGAAGAACAGTGGTGGGCCCTTATTCACTACCTCGCAATACAAATCCTCTGAGAAACTCTTCATGGCGAGATAGCGACGACCGTTGATCTGAGATCAATCAAAGGTAAAGAAACTGCACAAATTACCCTAAAGAGTGGTGGGTCCCATTCTCGCTATGTTGCATAGAGTAAACAGCTGCAATTTTTCATAGCGAGATAGTGAGGATTGTCAATTCAAGTTTGATCTGACGATCAAAATCCCTTATATGCTTTATAAATGAGTAGTGGGTACAGGGCACTGATGACGCAAGAAATTTTGCACTGTCGACAACAAGCAAAACCCTTTTTTAATCTTAGTCATCTTTCCACATTGCTTGAGGTCCCACCACATGTTCATTTCATGGTGCCTCACTATGTCACTAACAGCAAGATGCCAAAAAATTTTGATAGCGAGGTAACGAACTGTGGTGATTTAACAAAACTCAATGTTGAAAGAATAAAAACCAGTCAAATCACCATCACTTTGATCAACTGCTTCTAAAAATAGTAGTTACTACTCACCATGCCACTTGGACAAAAAATGGTTATCGAGAAACTTGAAGGTCATCGTGTTTTTTGACTTATTGACTACTCGCTACTTCGCTAATTGATGAAATGCTTTTTTTTAATAGCAAGATAATGAGGCATCAGAAAAACCACATTCCAATGTCATTTTTTGGCTACTTTTTACTGGGCCCCTTTTCCTGCCTGATGGTACAAACAAGGTGCACGTGACTAAAAATTTGGTCGTAAAATAAATCCCTGACTGTCCTCCCTTCATTTTATGGTTCCACTCTTTTAAAAAAATTGATGCTTTCTACTTTGCTATGCATAAAAGATGCACATCTTTCTATAGTGAGAAAGTGATAACTATAGATTTTTTCAAATCGGACGGTGAGGAATCATGAGAGAAAGACTATCTCGAGGGTGCAAAAAATAGAATATTCACCATTTCCTTTTTTTTCAAAAGGATTTCACACCCTAGAGATTATTTTAAAAAGGAAGGAGACATAGGGTTTTAATAAGCACTTTCAAAAGCTAACAAATGGATGATTAAACTAGAAACCCTATCCACCATTAATGGATTCCAATCTAATTTTTGTACCTGGAGAAAAGAAATTTTTTCATGCAAAAATCATACCAACATCTTCCAACTCTTTTTGATATATTGAAATGATGCAATCCTCTAGAGTGATAGAGACTAGACTTGAGCTTCATCATAGTTTCAACATTCGAGCTTCATCATAGTTTCAACTATCAACTTTTCAATTTTAGTAATCCCTTTACTAATATTTATTACTTTACAGTTGATACTTGTGTTCCATATGTGCACCTAAGTATCATTCAAGTTAGGAATAACCTTTTTAATGATTAGAGTGTTCATATCTCCTACAATTCATCAACTACTCCTTGCTTGGAAATTTTTTATTCCTTGTTGATTTCAAAATCTTTAGACATATCTTGCACCTACATAGTGATCTTCCCACATATTTCCTTTTCTCCATTTATGAACTTTGAAGCATCTTAAATTTATCATATTTACCCATTCTTCTATCATCATGTTGTGAGACTTTTGTTTTTTTTACAGTTTTCACCACAGTGCAATCAAGAATACCTTCAGGACCTATGAAAGCTAGTGAAGTAATTATTGTTTAGGCATCAAAAGAAGTGGTAACTAATTTAATTTAAGATACCAACATTTGAACATATTCCTTTAGTTTCTCCTTTTATCTCTTTTCTTTATTTTCCCTTTATAATATTTTCACTATAAACAACTCAAATTTTTGAAAATCTCCTTCTACAGTTGATGGGTTGAGATCAACTTTTCTCAGAGTGAAATTTGACTACATGGCATCTTCAACATTTTTTCTTGTTTTAGGTTTCACTATCTCTACACATAAATAACTTGAAGTTTCATCAATGGCGAACCTAGACATCACCTTAGCTCTCTTCATTTTAAGAGGTTTTTGGAGAAATCTAGAAATTGTATCAAATGTAGGTGGAACCACTTAGACTACCTTATTTTTCCTTTGTAAACTTGCTCACAAACAAGAGGATGTAGAGATTTGAGGTGATGCCTTTGTATTATTTGGTTGATGTTCAATGATTGACATTAAATATTTGGTGTTTGATAGTTGGTTATCCACCTGCATAATGTTAATTAGTGATACTTTAGAGGAGAAAAATCATGAGGAGCAACCATTATTACAAGAAAAGAAGAAACTTGAATAGATTGTTCAACAACTTGAAGAGATTTTTGAACATTCTCATCAGGTCTATTATTGACGTAGGAAAAGGATGAATAACTAGGGCCAAAGGCTCACCTAGCTATCCAAACCACCCTACAAGAGTTAACATAATGGAAGAAAACACAAGGAACAACAACCAAAGGAGGAAGAAGAATGAAATACTTTTATTGATTCTTTAAATATTCAACATACATGCCCAGCTATAAGGCCTTCTAAGTTATTTCCCAAAGATCCAACTACAAATTAGCACTTTCAGTTTTGCTGCCTAATCTTCTTCTCAAAAACTTGCCTAACTCTAAGCCTAAACACTCTATATATACTTGCCAAAATGGCTTACAAATTATTCTAGAACATTACATAAGAGGAAGGCTGACCCAACAATGGTCTAGACTCATCCCAATAAAAGATCTTAACATAAATGTTGCAAAAAAAAAAAAATTGCTCAAGTCAGCTTGCGAAAATCACGTCCAAATATTGTCACTCGGCATACACTAGGTAACTCAGCATCAAGTGCTATAGTAACTTGGCACCAACTACTATAGTAACTCAGCACATGAAGAGTGTTAGAGTAACTCAACACATGAAGAGTGCTATAGTAACTCGGCACCAACTAAGTGCTACAGTAACTCGGCACCAACTAAGTGCTACAATAACTTGGCACATGAAGAATGCTACAGTAACTCAGTACCAACTAAGTGCTATAGTAACTTGGCACCAACTAAGTGCTACAGTAACTCAGCACCAACTAAGTGCTACAGTAATTCGGCACCAACTTGCAAAATGAACAAAAATTGAGTAGGATAATAAGGCAACCCAAGATGCTCCTACATTAGAGAACCGGGGTTGAAAAAAATGATTCTCCTAAATCATTGAGATGTCCCAACCTAAGTTAAATCCAACTCAAATTGAGAAATCCATGAAGCATCTTCAATAGGTCTGTTCTTTCACTTCACCAAATATTCATAGTAATCTTTTCCTCTTGTGCTCTTGCCAACTCTCTAATCAAATATCTGTTCAACGTCTTCAATCTACTTCTCAAGATAATCATTTGATACAACAACTTCATCCTCTGACTCATGATACTTATAAAAATCAGCAATATTGAATATAGGAGATATATCCATGTCATCAGGTAACTTAACTTCATAAGCATTACCATTGTCAAACTTCTTCAAGATCTTACAAGGCCCAAATTTCTTCATCTTCAGTTTACTATATGTTCTAACTAGGAATCTTCCTTTCTTCAAATGAACCATCACCTCATCACCAACTTGAAAATCATGGTGTCTTCTAGACTAATCAACATTCTCCTTATACTTCTGATTACTTTGTTCTGACCTCAACTTCACTTCCATATACAAAGACTCGGCAAATTCTTCTCGTACAGTGCTTTTCTTTTCTTCACCAACAACATCTCTCAAATTTGATATACCTCTAGGATGCATTCTAGTAAAAATCTTGAAAGGTGTCTTTCTTGTACTCCTATTCACAGAATTGTTATATGCAAATTCAACTTATGCCAATACCATCTCCCAATTACTTGGCTTATTTGCAACTAAACATCTCAGTAAATTACCCAAGCTTCTATTCACAAGCTCTATCTGACAATCTATTTGTGGATGGAATGTAGAACTAAAATTTAATTTAGTACCCATCTTCTTCCACAAAGTCATCCAAAAATAACCAACAAACTTACTATCTTTGTTAGAAATAATGCTTCTTGGTAATCCATGCAATCTCATAATCTCCTTAAAGAAAAGTTCAGCAATGTGCTCAACATATGATGTCTTCTTACATGGTATAAAATGAGCCATCTTAACAACAAATATAGAATCATACCCCTTCATTTTTTTAGGCAATCCAAGTACAATATCCATACTAATGTCAGTCCAAGGTTTCTTAGGAACAATAATAGGTGTATACTAACCAGTATTTTGACTCACTCCCTTTGCAACTTGAAAAACTCCAAAACTCTTTACAAATTTCTAAACATCCTTATACATTTGTGGTCAATAATACTTCTCTTTCACCAAAATCAATGTCATATCAATTCCAAAATGTCTAGCTAATCCACCACTATGCTTTTCCTTAATTAGAATCAACCTCATAGGACTTCTAGGAATACACAACTGAATACCTTTGAACAACATATCTTCTTGAATGAAATATTCATCATACTTACTTATGTGGTCTATCAGATTTGGTGCTCTGCACTCTCTCCATGCCTTAGAAAAATCAAGATCAACATCATACAATTCTTTCATTTCATCAAAACCAAGAACTTCAACCTTCATTTCAATCAACAAATAATGTCTTCTACTCAATGCATTAGCAACTCTATTAATAATTCCACTCTCATGCTTGATCAAAAATGTAAAACTCTACAAATATTCAACCCACTTCATATGTCTCTTATTCAATTTATGTTGACTTTCCAAGTATTGTAAAGCTTTATGATCAGTATACAACACAAACTCCTTAGGAATCAAATAATGTCTCCACTTCTTCAATGCTTGAACAATGGCATAAAATTCTTGATCATACATAGAATAACTCCTTTTAGCATCATTCAACTTTTCACTAAAGAATTCAACAGGTTTACCTTCTTGACTTAATATAGCTCCTATTGCATTACCACTTGTATCACACTCGACTTGAAATACTTTGTTGAGATCAGGTAAAGCCAATACAAGTAATTCAGCAACCTTTTGTTTCAAAGTCTCAAAACTCTTATCAGCTCCATGTGTCCACTTGAATTCCTTTTTATCTCCCCTCATTGTTTCAATCATAGCATTAAAAACAGCACTGAAATTATTTATAAAGTTTCTGTAAAAACTAGCCAAATCATGAAATGATCTTACCTCACTCACATGCTTAGGTGTAGGCCATTCCAAAATTGCTTTAACCTCCTCAAGATCCATCTTTAATCCATCAGCTAAAATCATGAATCCCAAATACACAATCTCCTCTTGCATAAAAGAACACTTTTTTAGATTAATCAGCAACTTTTCCTCTTTCAACCTCTACAATACTTGTCTAATATGCTCAAGATGTTCTTCCTTAGTCTTGTTGAATATCAGAATATCATCTAAATAAACAATCACAAATTTACCCAAAAATCTTTTTAGAACTTCATTCATCAACCTCATGAAAGTACTAGATGCATTAGTCAAACCAAAAGGCATAACCAACCATTCATACAAACCATCTTTTGTCTTGAAAGCAGTCTTCCATTCATCACCTTCTTTGATTCTGGTCTAATGATAGCCACTCTTCAAATAAATCTTGGTAAAATACTTTTCTCTATTCAAACAATCCATTATGTCATCCATTCTCGGCATAGGAAACCTATATTTCATTGTGATTTTGTTAATAGCTCTAGAATAAATACACATTCTGCATTCTCCATTCTTTTTAGGTGCCAATATGGTAGGTACAACACATGGACTCAATTTTTCTCTAATCAAACCTTTTTGCAACAACTCATGCACTTGTCTATTAAGTTCTTCATTCTTTGCAGGTGTCAATCTATATGGTGCTTTGTTTGGAAAACTAGCTCCAGGAATGAGATCCATACAATGACTTATACATCTTACAGGAGGTAAACCATCTAAGATATCATCAACAATAATGTCTTTATACTCATTCAGCAACTCTGCAATTTCTTCTAGCACTCGGTCAATGCTACCATCTGTCACTTGGTCACCACTGACTGGCACTCGATTAACATTATTTTCTTGCACTTGGTCTCCATTGACAAAATTTGGTTTTCTTATATTTATAGCAAAATAGACTTGGTTCTTTTTCATTTCCTTTTCAAATGGTTTCCCATTAACCATGCAAATTTTTATAGTAGTACAATTGACCTCATCTGGACTTTCAATCAAGGCAACAATGTTTGTTTCTTCCCATTTACCCAAAGGGTATATTGATTTAATCTTCCATCATGTATAGCATATCTATCATATTGCCAAGGTCTACCCAATAAAATATGACAACAATCCATGGGCATAATATCACACAAAGCTTCATCAAAGTAATGTCCAATTTTAAACTTCACAAGGCATTGTTCACTTACCAATATCTTATGCTCATCGTTGATCCATGAAACATGATAGGGTTTGGGATGCTTCGGCCTCTATAACTACAACTTGGTAACCAGCTCTTCTAATGCTATATTTGTAGAACTCCCATTGTCAATGATCACTTTGTAGCATTTTCCAGCCATCTTACATCGTGTCTTGAAAAGACTTCTCCTTAAAACAGGTTTCTCATCACTTCCATTATTACATAAGGTTCTTCTCACCATCAAATTTTCTCCAGCCTCAGGTCCACTTGATGAACCCCTATCATCTTCTTGAATAACAACATTTATGTTACCTTGCCTACTTTCAGAGGATCTACATTCAAAGGATCTATGTCCCTCTTTACCACATCTAAAACAATTAACATGAAATCCACCTCTAGAATAGGAATTACCTCTTCCTCGATAAGAATTGGTGCCTCCTCGATAAGAATTACCACTTTTCCATTCGGTCTTGCTTTTTTTATCATTCTTCCATTCAAATTTTCCCTTATCCTACATAGAACTTTTAGATCTACCACCTTCACCATAAGGTCTACCTCTGCCTCTTTGGAATCTGCCACCTCTACCTCTTTGTCTTTTGTTCATGCTTCTTTGTCAAGATCTCCTCAGCCTTCAAGGCATACTGGTATGCTTCTTCCACACTTTCCAACTTCACAAAACTTATTTCATCTTGAATTCTAGATCTCAATTCATTAATGTACCTTGTAATTTTCTCAACATCATCATCTACGTGTCCAGATCTAATGTCCAATCTATAGAATTCTTCGGTATATTCTTTCACAGTCATGTCCTTTTGTTTCAAATTTTGCATCTTTCTTAACAAGCTAACTTGGTAATCAGTAGAAAGGAATTTGTTCTTTACCTTGTTCACCATCTTTGGCTAAGTTCTAATCTTCTCCTTTCCTCTCCTTTGTCTATCTATTTGCAAGTGCTCCCACCATAGTGATGCATGACCTTTCAGCCTAGTGACTGCAATCTTCACCTTTCTATTATTAGGAGTGTTTTCATACTCAAAGAACTTCTCCATATCAGAGATCCAATCCAACATAGAATTGGTATCCAATTTTCCATCATAAGGAACAACTTCTATAGTAGGCTTTGAATTTTCCCTAGACAACACTCACAATAATCTTTCCTCATCTTGATCCTCTTCAGGTTCTGGATTACGATTTGGTGTTGCTTCTTCATCATCACTTACATCATCAAGGTGTTGCTTCTTCATCATCACTTACAGATTTGCAACCCTACAACCAAATCCAAATTAGGGTTCTACATGATCCAATCTCCACAAGGATGAACCCCAAGCTTTGATACCAACTGACACAGGCAACGGATGAATAACTAAGGCCAAAGGCTCACCCAACTATCCAAACCACCTTGCAAGAGTTAACACAATGAAATAAAACACAAGGAATAGCAACCAAAGGAGGAAGAAGAATGAAATACTTTTATTGATTCAAATGTTCAACATACATGCCCAGCTATAAGGCCTTCTTGATTATGGTCGATTACAAATACATTCACATTCAAAGATCCAGCTTCAAATTCACAGTTTCAATCCTGCTCCCTAATCTTCTTCTCAAAAACTTGCCTAACTCTAAGCCTAAACACTTTGTATATACTTGCCAAAATGGCTTACAGATTATTCTAGAACATTACATAAGAGGAAGGTTGACCCAACAATAGTCTGGACTCATCCCAAGAAAAGATCTTAACATAAATGTCACGAATGAAATAAATCTCATAAGTCAACTCGTAGAAATTATGTCCAAATACAATCACTTGGCATACACTGGGTAACTCGACACATGAAGGAGTGTTACAGTAACTTAGCACCAACTAAGTGCTATAGTAACTTGACACCAACTAAGTGCTACAGTAACTCAACACCAACTAAGTACTATAGTAACTCAACACCAAGTGCTATAGTAACTCAGTACGTGAAGAATGCTATTGTAACTCGGCACCAACTGAGTGCTACAATAAATCAGCACCAACTAAGTGCTCCAGTAACTTGGCACCAACTAAGTGTTATAGTAACTCGGCACCAACTAAGTGATATAGTAACTTGGCACCAACATGCAAAATGAACAAAATTTGAGCAGGATAACAAGGCAACCCAGGATGCTCCTACATCAATTATCTCTCTAATTGATCTTATCAATCCTACCTTTTGATTTGGATCTTCTTCTTTTGACTGTAAATTTAATCTCACATACTTAAGATAAATCGATAAGTTGATTTGGATCTTCATTATCACCATTACCACTTGTATTCAAATGCAAGATTTTATTATCTTAGGTTTCTAAAAGTGCCATACAATATGATTCTCCTTGATTATTATTTCTCCTGGTAGGATTACCCCCTCTACCTTGAAGTCTAGTATATTTATTTTCTATCATCATTCTATTCACCCATTCTTCTATTCTCTTGATAATATAGGAAGTTCTTGTTAGAAATAGATAACATGGGGGTGGGGGGTGAGTTAGTATTCTACAAACTTTTGTCCACAATTGAATATAATTATAGCTTTCATATGAAAGTAAACCAACAATGTTGAATAGTATATATAACCACACACAAAGAGAAATCATAACACCATTATTTGTTAACTAGGGAAGTCATAGCCCAAGGGAAAACCCTAGTGGGGATGATACCCACAAGATGATCCGCTAAATAAAAGAATGTTGTTAAGGATATTGATCCTATTAGGAATCTATGAAATACATATAGTGTCTCGAGTCCTTGTTAGAGGACTAGGCCATGTTAAAAGCCTCAACCCTATTAGGAGTTTCTTCAACCCTATTAGGATTTGGTAGATCAAATACAATGTATGCAAAAAGATCCCACTACCCTAACATGCAATATACAATAAAGTTCTTCACAAGAATAGGTATACATACAATACTATCTTATTGTTATATCTCACACTTAATCTAATCATACATCAGATTTTGCATCACATAAGGCTCACATATCATTTAAGATTTCTTTATAATAGTTCACATCACATACTTCACATCATTTGCACAAGATATGATCTTTACTTGTATCTCAAAAATTAATAAAACTCTACTTAGTCGACCTTGATGCTTTCACATGCTTGACCAAATATAACATAACTTTGGATAAGCATCTAGGATGTTGGCCCATCATGATTTAGTAACTATTTTTTTACCAAAATAATTCCTTAAGTCATGTGCTTCAATTAACTATTGTGCTCTGTTATGTTCTATTGATTACCTAAACTTGTAATTAACTATAACTTGTGTCATATTGTCTATGCAGGCATGTGCATTGACATACTTCATCATGACCCTATCAACTATATAGCCTCATCTATTCATGAGCTAACTCAAAGTCTGACATCCATACATACCATATCTAGCTCTATACTACTACAAACTGTCTAATAGTTAGACAATTTTCTAACTCTAATAACATCATGAAATATCAAAAACATATATTTCAATAAATGAAAACATTAATACATCTATCTATCCATATTGCCAAAAATCTCCTCCTTTGGCATTAATGGATACATTTGTGAAAAATTGCTAACTCCCAAAATGATATCATACAAAACAAAAGTAAATACAAAAAAAATGTTGTCAAAGCACAATAATTTTATTCATGTCTTGATGGATCCTCATATTCCATATCACTCCTTTACAATGATATATAATTAAGCTCCCCCTTACATATGCAAATACAATTTCACATAATTCTCCCTTTACAAATACAAACATGTAAATATATAAATTTCCTTACATACTTCTCCCCCTTTGACATCAATGGAAAAAGTGTCAAAAATAAGTACCCACAAAATTGTGTTGCCTCATGCTAATCAACTAGACATTTTGGATATACAATCTACAAAATTATAATTCAGCTTGTCAAAATCCTTCCATATTTACTTAACTATATTAGATATAATGATGAGTGTGCAAAGTGCATTATGATGCCACTTCAACTCTGCTCAAATCAGTACAGGTAAGTTTATCATAGGATGTCTTTGCTGCAAGACAATCCTCAATTTGTCTCTGCAAAATACTGAATTTGGATGACAAAACTTCTCTAAGGATAGAGAATCTTGTGATTACTTTCTCCTTGTTAGATTCAATGCCTCTGATATCATTGTGAATTTTCTCCATTTTCATTCCAAAGTCTTCAATGTTTTCCTCTGGTTTCTACAATCTTGTAGTGAGTGTTTGAAGCTCACTCATTTGCCCTTTGATGTGATTATCAAAATATGATAGATAATTGTAAGACATTAAGCATTTTCCATACAATTTCTTACCTTCATCTATACTTTTCCTTAGCTCTTTAATGCACACATTTAGTTCCTATAAGTCATTCCTAACATTGTTGCATACTATGTCAAACAATGATGCATCATGCTTCATTTGTGCTTGTACTATAGCAATTTCAGACAAAGTTGTAAATTCTTCATCAAAAGATTTCACTAGTTATTTTGCCTTTACTTGTAAGTCTAGATTTTTGATAATTGTGTGAACTATCCTTTGCATTCATTCCAACACTTCTACTAATGTCCATTTTGATGTCTTACAGACTTGTTCTTCTCAAGAAGTTTTCTCAAGGAGCACATTAACCCCTTATGATCAGCATCATCATCAGATAACTCTATCAATAGTTTGACTGGTGATGTTGTAACATGCATAATTATTGGTGCAATATAATGTATGTCAGATTTATGCTAAACTCTACCTTCCCAAAAAAAAATTCCATATCTTTTAGATTGGGCAAGAATGTTGACTCTTGCATCACAATCTTCCATTTTTTATTCAACTCAAAAGTTTCTTCTACTTTCTTTCTTTCATCTTCTAATCTAGCTTTCTCCTTCTCTATTTCTTTCCTTCTTTCTTCTTCCTTTCTTCTCTCCTTCTCCTTATTCTTTTCTTCTCTCTTTCTCTCTTCTTCTACTTTTGGCTTCTCATCTTTAATTACTTTTTATTCTTTCTCTTTTCTTTCTTCTTCTTTTCCCTTTTCTTCTCTCTTTCTTTCCTGTTCCTCTAATTGTTTCTTCTTTTCATTTTTCTTTGCTTCTTCATCATCCCCTTTATCCGAGCTGGAATAGGTAGTAATATTGCCAACAATGTTGGTCCCATATTCTACAAAAGGATTCTCCTTAGCATCTATAGTTATGTGCGTACTATCCACTTGCATGAATTCAGTACCAATAACTATATGAGATGGTGAATAAGTTTTTTGTGCCTCAATTGTCTTTCTCATATTCTTGTCATTCACTGGATTACACCCTTCATTTCTTAAACTTGCGACCTTATGGATTAGGTCATTTTCAATTACAACAAGTGCATCACCTACACAAAACATTTCTTCATGAACTTGACTTAGGATAATCCTACTCCACTCATGATTATAGAATTTCATGAAAAACATATACTTAACTAGGTTCAACTCGTTCAAATATGCATACTCAAATTTGAGGGTTTGGTCTCCATTACACATAACTCCTAAATCCTTGTGTATATCTTTATCTCCAACACTCTCAAATTTACAATGAATTTAACTTCTAATGTCTTCTACATGAAGTACATTTGGCAAGATTTGAGAAAATTTTCCTAATGGATCATCAATTAAAGAAACAAATGGGTGCTTCTTGAATTTGTACCTAGGTCTCTCACTTATATCATAAACTAACTAACTTTCTATACTACTAATTTTTTATATTATAAATTCCAACAAAATCTTCATAAAATACCTTCAATATTGCATATTAGGGTTATTGCAACTTCGTACTTCAAACGCTTAATTTTGTACTTGAATTCAATGTCAAATCACTCGCTAATAGCTCCAAACTCTTCACACAATCAAATGGTACTAACTATCTTACTCGCAATCCTTAAATCATTTCAAATTTAACTCTGCATTAAATGTTCATTTGCTTCTTCTTCAAAATTTGTCATTGATTACCAGTAAACTTGTTTTCTTCCATATGACTTACTGTAATCACACAAATTCTCACACACTCGACCATAGCTTCATCTCTATGTCATTTGCCTTCTACTAATTGCACAAGTTCTAATTCATAATCTATCATTAGTTCTGATTAACTGATGCTCTACCTCTTCTAGAAATGCTTAATTCAGATAGGATGAATCAGAAACAATATTTGAATTCAATTTCCCATCAGGTGCATCAAAATACTACTCTTCCAAAACTGTATAATAACTCTCCACATTATTTTCTTTCACAAATGGTTCTTTGAATTCATCAACATGTTCTTTGATTTCTTCCTTCTGACTATTGTCACTACTATTACCATTTCTTCTATCATTTTTGTTATTATTCCTTCCTTGATTAGGATTGCTGTTGAAATTCTTTCTATCCATTCTACAAAATCTTGTTGTGTGTCCAAAGATATTTCAGAACTAACATATAAGTGCATTCTTTCTCTGATTAGTTCTTTTCTGACTTTCAGATGCTTTACAATTTCTTGCAATATATCCAGGATTGTTACACTTGTAACATACAAATTGTTTCCTTTCACCATCATTGGATCTACTATAGGATCTTCCTCTTTCATTACCTGGAGGGTTAGTATTCCTAAACATTCTACTATTCCCATTATTGCCATCAAAATTAGGTTTCTTACAATCTACTGCTTTATGTTCATAACCATGACAATTATAACAATAGAATTTAGTAATAGGTTTAAAAGACTTACTTGTGAAATCTCTCTTCATATAACCAACTTCATTGCATATGAAACATCTACCTTTAAATTCATATCTAACTTTCTTAGATGATTTTGACTTGCTTAGATTCATCAACTTGTTATATTTTCTTTGGTTTGTCAGATTTCTTAGAAAAATCAATTAGTTCAACTTCTTTAGATACGCTTGATTTGATCTATTTCTTTAGGGGTCTCAACAACTAGATCTAGTTCTTTTCTAACTTCAATTTTCTTGGTTAAATTCTCAATAAGATATCCAAGACCTATCTTATCATTAGAGGGGTTTTGATAAAATATTTTCTCATCAACTTTCTCACTACTAGAATAAAGCTTCTCTTCTCTAACTAATGTTTAGCTTGTGTCAACTCTCCTTTCATAATAGTGTTATACTTTTCTAACTCAACATGTTCTATCTTAATAGAGTCTAGTTCATATGTTACTTGAGACAACTGGGATCTAAAGTTTGTATTCTCAGTTTTCATATCCGGTTCATTCTCACTGTCATCTTTCTTAAGACTTAAGTTCAACAATTTTCAACTCATGTTTCAAGATTTCATTTTCTCTTAAGGACTCCTACTTCATCATTGTATTTCATCTGATGTACTTGCAAACTCACAAAGAACTTGATCTCTTCAAACATAGACATTTAAAATTCTTTCTTCATTTCATTTGTAAAAGCTTTACATAAGATATCTTGACCTCCAAATATGATATCATCAACAAAAATTTTAGATATTAAAATACCTTTTCCTTTTTCTATCTTCAAGTATAGATTGTTGTTATCATTAGTCCTCTCAAATCTAATCTTTATAAGATAATTATGAATCCTTTCATACCATGACCTTGGTGCTTGCTTCAAACCATGTAAAGCTTTGTGTAGTCTACATACCATGTTCTTGTTATTAGCATCAAAAAACCCTTCTAGTTATTCTATATAAACCTCTTCTTCCAATATACCATTCAGAAATGTAGACTTAGCATCCATTTGATAAACTTTGAAACCTTTGCATGTAGAGTAAGAAAGCAAATTTCTTACTCCTTCTAATCTTGCAAAAGGAGTGAATATTTCTCCATAGTATATCCTTTACAAACCTAGGTAGCATAAGGGGGTATCCATCATAAGCTACTACTAGATATAAGTAAACTTTGAGAGCTATATGAAGTAACTTCCATATTTTGAATTGATACCATTGCTTCCAATGAAATTATGAGTCCTATGTTTTCTTGAAGTTACATTTTTGTCAACATCATGAATGCATCATTCACTCTCTTGAAATGGTGTGGGCTACTTTCATACTTCAGTTAAGGGAGGTGATTGTAAATGATAGCCACATCATCATATATACCCTATTTGTTAAGCCCTAACCAACTTTTCATACTTGATATAGTATAAAAGAGGTAAGAAGTCATGTAGAAGTACTCATTAGCTTGGATTTATATGATTTGTTTATGCAAGGTATCACTGATAAGCTCCTCTAAATCAATGTGTTGCTTCTCTTTGCAAATCATATTGATAAATAGAAACATCTAGCCTTCAAACTCATGTGAGTCCTTGAGTCCCATTATTCTACTCAGAAGGATTACTATATTAGCTACGTCTTCCTTTAATGATGATTTGTGGATGGACTTCACTAACTAAGATTTACCTTTCCTTGGCTATGAGAACCATGACCTGGTAACAGTGTTCAAGCACTAAGTTTGATTTGCAACATAACACTCCCTTACCATCCTTATGTTTATTTGGTATATTGTTCTCTGATAGCAAACTAGAAAGCTATGGCATAGAAACTAGATCTAACCAAACTATGACCTTATTATTTGATGTAATGACTCCTTTGGTATTTGGGTGGTAAGTTTTCATGCATTCCAACACTAGATTGGGATATTGTGTTGAGATAGGTTGACCTTTGGCTTGGGCTATTCCACTTTCCAAGATCTTTGTAGCCAAGGGGGGCATGTTGTCATGTTCAAGAGATGTCCCCTTTTATATTATTGATGGAGGTTGACGCTTCTTAGGATCGCATTACCAATATCATGAAGAGTTCTTTTTAAAATAGGAGCATAATTAGGCCTCTGGTATTTATACTTCATTATTTTCTAATTGATCCTTTTTTTGATTATTTTAAATGCCTTCAACTTCTTCACTTCCTATGATCAATTCATGAGTTGAATCAACATTTCACCATCACTTCACTTGTCAAGATGTTTTTCAAAGGAACATTTATACTTTTAATATAGTTGATGAGTTGTGTCTTTGTCCATAACTTTTCTTTAGAGAATTTTGTCAAATGGTTCCCATGCATGGTCACCCTAGCTATATTAATGCCTTGGAATAAGCTTCACTAGTTTCCTAATGTTGTGTATATCCTCATGGATTGGGTGACAGCTATTCTCACCATAAATATTTTCACTTGAATATAATTTACCATGTTTTTCAATGGCTCATTGTCTTTAAACTAGTGAGACTCATGGTGGAATGTATTTCAAATCTCCTTCATATCACACTTATAGTCATAACCCTATTGTATGCATGGAATGTTCGTATGTATTCCTCAAAGTTTCAAACTTCCTCTTGTGAATGCTTTGAAGATTTCAACTATCACAAACAATTAATACTAATCTGCTAACACAAAGTCATCGTATGTGAATACTTTCATTCCTACAATATGGAGCTTAGGTTTCATTAACTAGTCAAACATTCAATATACCACTGAATTATATTTTCAACTATTTTTGGGATTGCATCAAACAATAATAATATGCCACGTCTCATGTTTTCCTTGCATCACAAGCTAGAGATATGGTTGTTTGTGCATTTAAAGATCACCACATCGATATACCAAAGATTAATTATCTTCAAACTAGCATGGAATAAGGAGACTCAATGCAGAATGTATTTATAATCTCCTTCAATAATATTACCTGACTTCTCTTCATCAATCAATTGCTTTTATATCATGATTTATTGTCTAAGATGCCTTGTATTGAGGTGATGAGTACAGTGATATTAATTACTCAATTTGATAAGATTCAAGTGTTTGTGGGTTGTTAATAAGCATGAGGTATTAATGTGCATCTTTCACATACCGCAATTTTGACTTAGATTGCTTTGAAGTAAAACTATGATGAATCTTCATTGCATACATTTAGTCAAACACTTGTCATTTATCTTTATTAAGCTATAACTTATTGAGCATTTTGAATATCTATGATTTTTCACATATTAAAAAAAAGACATGCGAAGGAAGGTTAGGAGATGTGATTTCACATGTGTAAGTTGGAGATGACTCATAGATCATGGCACAATCCTTAAGGCTCTAAATCTCCAACATCAAGTGCTCATACATGTGCAAGTATGGAAATAATGACACACCATTTGTCTTCTTGCATGACTACTTTGCAATATCACAAGTGAGGTACTGAAACTTGCATTATATTATCACTTATATTTCCCAAGATTTAAAACATGCATAATGAATATTCTGAAGGAACATATCAATATTACATTTTGTAGGCTCTATTTTCAATATCATAATAAACCCATGAGCATAGTCTCATAATTCATAACTACATGTCAACATCATTTGTGCGTGATCATTGAATAAGGTGAACCATGCACATTATCCCTTATTGTATCAAAATACTCCCTTCCCATGTAGAAACTTCAAATCATTGAGAAACACACATGTCCTTGGATGGAGCACCAAATTCAAGGCCGAACTAATTTGAGATGGTTCAGCTTTCAATTCTCATCCTTTATCAACTTGGAGAAAGAGTTCGATAACTATCCCTACAATGTGTTTTTGAGCTTCAATATTAACCTTTTTGGTTTTTTGAGGTAAAGGTTCGATGTTCAGAATGCATGTTTGATATATTTTTCTTAAGTCTTTCTAAGATGAGAGGTTATGATTTTAGATGAAATCACACATTCCAAACCTCATTTCCTAACCTTCTAACATTTTAAGTTTAATGTTGCCATCAAAAACATGTGTTTTGGCACCCTTGATTAAACTGCGATAACTTTTGAGTTGGTAGTCAATTTCTAGAAATTGAAAAATACTAGACAGAGGTAGGAATGACCCAAAGAAATTGGAAATATAAAATCACTACAAATTTGATAAACAAGTGACCATTTTAATGTTTAAAGTGAGGTATGTTTTGGCTCATTTTAGGTTCAAAATGATGGAATTTTGGACACTTGAGCTATACAAACCATAAGACATATTAGTGACACTACAACCACTATTTTCTCAAGAATAACTAGAGCTAACATGATGAGGATTTTAAAATTTTGGTGTAACTTTGATAGCTGATAAATAATTGGCTCTAACTAGGGGCAAGGACTGACAAGGACGAAGCTCAAATCTAGAACAACTAGAAAAATTCCTTATCCATTGGACTATAGAGTCACCTTGAAAAACAACAACTTTGCAAAGACTAAAATGACACCAAAAATGAGATAACTGAAAGGAAAACTAGATGCAAGAAAATTGAGCGACACACAAGAAACCAACAAAGAGCACAATAAAAAATCCTAACTATGTACAAAGGTGTTGGATCACACACCTCCTACTGATGTTTCAAGTGGTTCCCATTGTAAGGTAAGGGTGGCTGGGTACCACTTAAGTATGAAAAAATGAAGGAATTTTGATTGCATACCTCTTTGATCCAAAACAAGCCTCTCCATAATGAATCAAACTTGCCATGTAGACCCTTGGGCTCTCTATGTTTGTCCCAATGTAAAATAATATTTCCCTCGTGGAACACTCTCTTCTTGGCTTTCTTATCAGATAGATTTTTTACTCTAGCTTTATGTTCCTAAATTTTATCTATCACCACTTCCCTTTCTTCTTCTAGCTTGGTCGAGTGCATTATCCTCTTCTCATGAGCATCTTTGAATTCATGGTTTTCAATAGCACTTTGCAACTTCAAAGTAGACAATTTGAAAGGGAGGGGAACAATATCTCAAAGGAGGATAACCATGTTTCCCTCTTCTTAGTTGTGTGATCTTCCCATAATGCATCATATAAGTCCTTGTGCCAAGACCTTTGGTTGTCATCTATCAACTTCGACAAAATGGATATAATGATTTTATTACTTGCTTCCACTTGACGATTCCCTTGTGCATAGTAGTCTACGGATGAGACAATATGATTCCATATTGATAACAAAAGGCTGAAATTTCTTGGGATGAAAAGTTTGAATTATGATAGGCAAAAATCTTGTTAGGGACCACAAATCAAGCCAAAATGTTCTACTAGATAAAAATACATACCACTTCTGAAGTCATCTACTTAACTAGAATAACATACACCCACTTGGTGAAATAATTAGTCGCCATCAATATGTGAGTGTTTCCAATACTATATTGGGGATGTATTGGACCAATTAAGTCTAGACCCATTGCTGAAAGGGTTCTTTGATCACAACTAATTTCAATGGGAGTGCCGCTAATTGAAATCTTCCTTTAAAATGTTGTCAAGATTCACATTTCTTGATCCATTCCTTAGCATCTTTGAACATTCCATGCCAATAGAATAATTTTCTCAAAATTTTGTAAGTAGTTACTGATGCTAAGAAGTGTCCTCCACATGCTTCATAATGAAATAATTGGAGTAACTCCTTTCTTTTCTCATAATCCACACACCTCAAGAAGGTGTCATTTATCCCCTTTATGTACAAGCTGTGACTCCAGATAATATACTTTGTTGATTTCAATTTCAAGGTCCTCTTTTCCCTAGGTGATAGATGAGCAAGACATTCTCCATATGTCATAAAATATGTAATGTTGGAAAACGAATTGTCAACATTACTTACAAATAGAACCAATAAAATTGTGTTCCCTTCTTTTTTCTCCTACTTGGCCTTACACAAGTCACTTCTCATGAAAATATTTATAGGTCTAATATAAAAATCATATTTTTATACTTTAGCTATCCAAGAAGCTTTTTTGTTTAAACCAATCTCTTGTTGTGTTAGGATAGCTTTAACCGTAGTATCCAGAACAAATACTTTTGAATGAGAATTTAAAATGTAAAACCTAAACTGTTTTACTGCTCTAATCACAACATACATAATATTTTCAATCAAAGAATATTTTAATTCGTGATTTTTAAGAGGAATGATCATAAAAGCAATTGGGGTTTTAACTTTCTCCTCATCATGCTAGGCTAGTATGGTAGATAACATATTTTCAAATGCATACAATACAAATGAATTTTTTTGGAAAAATCTAGAGAAGATAGGGTAGGAACATTAGCAATAGCAACCTTAATTTGTTCCTCCTTTGTCCATTTGAAACTTATGTCTGTTAGAAATATGGAATACTAAGAGGGGGGGTAAATCAATATTCTACAAACTTTTCTTGCCAAATGGATATTATTTATTACTGTGAACCATGCATAAGAAAGTAAACAAGTAATTTTGAATAGTAAAAGTAATAGAGAGAACTCATAACACCATATTTGATTAACTAAGGAAACCCTAGACAAGGGAAAACCTCGGTGGGGATGATACCCTCAAGATGATGTACTAATATAAATGTTCATTGTTAGAGGATGGAGCCTATTAGGAGTCTATAAACTCATTTAGTACATAAGAGCCCCTATTAGGAGACTTTGGATCCCTGTTGGGATATTTCAACCTTGTAAGGAGTTGTGGTACAATGTGTGCAAGAAGAGCTCACTACCCAAACATGCACTTTCAATTACAAGAGGAGCTCACTACCCAAACAAGTAATTAAAGTTCCTTGAATATAGAAGTATGGATGTTGTACCTTCTTTCAGTTGATTTCTGACCTCATCTCAATCTCAAATCACAAAATTAGGTTATCAAAATTTTCTTCTGCATATGATACAAAACTTCACATTCACAACTTTTGCATATCACTTGCAAACCAATAATCTCGCAAGATGTCTTTACATAAATACCATGCCTTTTCACAAATTGCTGCTAGGTCAGCTATGACCAAATATACTTTTCCAACTTAGAGTAAACATCTAGGATGTCAGCCCTAATTGATCAAGTAAATATTTTGTAAATAAAACAATTCCTTTACCTTTCATTTCGATGTTTTGTACATTTTAGATGTCTCTTTTCTATACTATCTGTATTGATGTTTGAGGATATACACATCATTATCAACATGTACATTGTTCCCATATATCTTCTCTCTCAAGAATAACATCATATAAATAAGTTATACATAAAACAATACATTGTTGTAAACCATTTCCATACCTAGACAATTTTCTTAGTACCAAAAAGCTAAGTATCTTTATTTTTGACATTTACTACAAGCATGTACATCATGTGTTTCCATGAATGACAACATTTACATATCTACATATAGCCAATTATCAACAATCCCCCCCCCTTTGGCATTAAGGGCAACAAAGTAGGAAAATTGGCTAAGTATCAAAAACTTTTCCAAAACTTACAACATAATTGTACTTATCATCTATTACAAATACTTCATTTTGTCCCCTTTTTGACATGACTAAAAAATACATAACTTATTTTCAATTTTCTGATACAACTTCTCCCCCTTTGACATCAATGACAAAGGTCGAATGTCCAAAAAAAAAATTGTCAAAAAGTTTTGCTATCAAAAAGTTCTGCTGACTACTATCAAAAATTGTCAAAAATTATCTATCTCACTTCCTCAAGTTGATATCATCTTCATACAATCATCAAAATTTTCCTTTAGACTATCCATACCTTTTTCCCATGTGTCTTTGGCTGCTTTGACAGTAGTGACAATTGCACATAAGGCATATGATGCAATATCAATTGCATTAAGGTCGAAGTATATGAAATTGGAATAAGTGTCCTTTGCTTTGACACATTCCTCCAATTGTCTCTCAATGGTTGATAGTTTTAGAGCTATAGACTCTCTAAAATATGATATTCTTCTCAAAATTTTCTCTTTATCAAGTTGCAATTTTCTGATGTCAGTGTGAACACTGGAAACTTGTCCTTCAAATTCATCAACTCTGCTAGAGGGTTGTTGTAATTGACTTGTCAAAGCTTCTAGCTCACTCATCTTCCCTTTCATCTTATTGTCCAAAACTTTAGTCAACTTGTGAGATAAAGTACATTTTATGTATAGTATCTTGCCATCTTGTTGACATCTTTAGAGTTCCTTGATATAAGTATCAAGACTCAGTAAATCATTCTTTATGTTCTAACACACTGTGCTAAAAAGATTAGCATCATGAGAAATTTATGCCTTAGACTCAACAACATTTAATAAATTAGTGAATTCATCATCAAATAATTTTACTACTTCTTTGGCTCTCTATTTGGGGTTGGCTTCTATATGTTTGGCTACCAGAGTGTTGTGCAATCTGTCAGTCACCTCCATTAATGCTCTCTGTAAACTCTTGGCTTTCATATTCTTCTCAATTAACTTGTTCAAAGATGAGATCAAGTTAGATTGATCATCATCATCACCTGTATGGTCAGCAAGAGATAATGGAGTGGATAGGCTAGATGCTTTAGTCTCATCTTTCTTTAGTTTCTTTTTTGTTGCCTCCCTTGCTTTTCTCTCTTCTTCTTCCTTCTTTTTTCTTTCCTTTCTTTTTCTTTCTTTTCTTCTTCGAGATTCTTCTTTTTTTCCTCTTCTCTCATTTTCTTTTCTTCTTTCTACCTCTTAACTTCCTCAAGCAATTTCTACTTGGCTTCACTTCCTCTAACTGCCTCTTCTCTTCTTCAATCAATTTTGTTGATCTTGAATGTCCTTGGAATGAGACTTGGGTTGATTAAAGCTTTCAAAAGGATTCTCATCAATTTTAATAGTAACATTAGTTTGATCAATTTGCATGGTGTCACCACTTACTAAAACTTCCACGCCTTTGATTCAGACATCATCTAGTTGATGGTTGTAGTTGTTTCACTTCTTATAACATTCTTCTCACCTTCCATAAATAGAAATGGCCTCATCTTATTACTTAAGTAGGGTGCTAGTTTGTTCATTAGTTTCTTGATTTTTTTTTCATCATGAATTTTGCATATAGTCCTTATCATTGATTTCTGAAGTTCCATGTCTTCCTCACGAGCTAGTGCCTTCTTTTATATAAGTCTATGATAGACTTTCTAGTTTACAATATCTTCAATATCTTCAAGTTTAAAGTTATTAAAAATCATATATCTCATAGTAGAGATATCAATCTGATTTTTCTCAATATCATTGTATAAATCATAAAACTTATTCATTTGCACAAAGTTCCCTTCATTTGCAATAGTTGTGTTAATATTTTCAATCTTAAGCTTCCAAGGTTGCCTTGTTTTACCTGTTGACTGCTTAGAAACAATAACCTTTTCAAGCTTATTAACTTCTTGTTCCTCATCATCTTCCTCACTAGAGTCTTCAATTTTCAACAATGTGTTCTTCCTTTTCTTGGGTCCAATAACTAGTTGCTTAACTCTCTTTGACTCATGAGTCTCAACTTCTACTAACCTTTTAGACTTTCTTTTGGGTTCACTAGGTTGATCAACTAATACAGTATCATATGGAATGCTTTTTTTTGTAGGATCTTTTGCAATAGATATATATGATGCTTTCCCAACTAACAGAGGTGTTACATAAATCACACCTTGTTCACCAATTTTCTTTAGTCTAGAGATAGTTTCCTAACTCCCTGTGATTCACTTTCTAACATATTGGCCTCAATTAATGCTTTCTTCATTATAGTCTTAATCTTCTTATGAGATGCTTTCTCCAAGGATGCATAGTAAGCTGACTGAGTTATCTCCTCATGTGTTCCAAATCTATAAGATGCTTGGTTCTTTCCAGAGTTCAACAATAGATCAATGTAACCAATAGCTACATCATCACTCAACTCATAACCTAAGAGATCAAGAAATATTTCTTGAGGTTCTACTACTTCAATATGAGTTAGATATGTATCTACCATAATGCATATATCATCCTTAAATCTATAAATAATTGTAGTTGCAAATTTGAATCTTTATTTCATCTCATTCTGGATTATTCTCATAAGTAGGCTTCTATTGTCCAAGATTTTATCTTTAGGATGCCTTCTACATACATTTGTTATCTTATCCATAGTACTTCTTTCACTATTCATATCTCTATAACTAATAGAAATGGAAATCTCTTAAGTACATGAAAGAAAATGTGATTGATTAGTGACCAAAATCTGAATACACCATTCTTAGTTCTCTTAATCTTTTCTAGATTCTCAAGGAGTTTTACTCTCAAAATCTCACTCAAATTCCCTTGTTCTTTCTCAACACAAATTGTGTAGGTTGCATAGATAAAGCCTGCTATCAATTCATCACTCTTAGAACTTGCACAAATAGAATATGCAATGATTCTACTCAAGAATCTCACATTATGTCATTTGATGGTGTTGATCACCCTTTCCTTACCATTATAAATTGCCTTCATATAACTTTCAATAATTTTCTTAATTAATTTCTCACCAATACGTATATTGCCTTGTTTTCTAAGATCAATAACCTCATGAATAAGGTTGGTTGAAATGTCAACTACATTATCTCCCATCCATAACTTTCCATTATGAATTTTGCTCAATATGATCTGAGTCCATTCTTCATTTTCTAGTTCATGGCAGAAATGATATTTGAATAAGTCTAAATCCTTTAGATGTTCAAATCTGGGCTTCATATTCATATCAGGGTTGAAAACAATTTCCATATCCTTGTTCATAAACTCACTTCCAATAGTTTCAAACTTGCTAGTTAAATAAATTCCTATGTCTTCCAAATATAATATGTTGTTTGGATTTGTTGATAGAGCCGAATTAATGTTTCCTTATAAGGGTTTCATAGGAGTAACCTTCAACTCGACTCTCTCATTATCCTCAACATTATGAACTACTGACATATCCATGATTTTATCAAATATAGAATTTATCAAAGAAATTTTGTGCAAAAAATGATAAAATACCTTTTTTCGAAGTAGGGTTTAGTTTGAAATTGCCTTGTCAAATCACTTCTGAATGCTCTAAGATTCTGAGATAATCACAATGTGTAAATAGTCAAGTTCATACTCTATTTATCTAGCTTGATCTTGCATTAATTATGTACTTTTCCAAATCAAAAAAGTTGTTAATTTCATTATGAAATCAAATACCTACTCAAGATCATCTATTCGATCTTCAAATGCTACCTGAGGTTAACCACAGCTTTATTTCATCATGACAATGCTCCAAAAAACATTGCTCCACAAAATTTGCTATGAAACTATAGATTTCATCTTCTTTCATAAACTTTCTCTATCATAACAGTAACTCTTAATTCCTTCGTAACTTGTTTTGATAAACTCCAAATTACAAGCGAGCTTAGCTACAATCTAAACTCATCTAGATACATCTTCTCACAACCTCGTTACTCATAGTCCAGTCTCTAAATGAAGTTTTCAAATTCTAGTGTTGTGAACAAGCTTAATTCAACTTGGTTGAATCAAACTCAATTCCTGACTTCAATCTTCCTTTCTTTGCATCATCTAACTTTTCTTCATATCCAATAGCTAATTCCTTTACAAATGTTTCATCAATTTCTTCTCAAAGTTCATTGACTACATTTCTTTGATATTCATTGTCTTTCTTAGTTATGGAGTTACTTTCATGATTCCTTTTGTCATTTCTGAAGATTCTTCTAGTGTTGCTTTAGTTTCTAAAGTTTCTTTCATGATTCCTTATATCATTTTTGAAGTTTCTTCTATTGTTACTTTTGTTTCTGAAGTTTCTTTCATTGTTCCCTCTATCCATTCTACAATACTTTTCTATATGTCTAAAGTTGTTGCATAACTAACATACTGAGGTTCTACTTCTAGGATTCTATTAATCAATAGGTGCTTGACAGTTCTAGGTTATGTGTCCAAAGTTGTTACACTTATAACACATGATCTACTTTCTTTCTTCAAAAGATCTTCTTTCTCTTGATGTCCTCTCATTAGATCTTCTTCTATCTGCAAGGTTAATATTTCCAAATATTCTACTATTCCTTTCATCAATATCATGTTTAAGTTTCTTACAATCAATTGCTTTATGGCCAATACCATGACAATTATGACAATAAAAATTTGTAACATGATTAAATGACTTATTTGTACAATCTCTTTTCATATGACCTATTTCATTACATGAAAAACACTTACCTTTAAATTCATACATGGTTTCCTTAGGAGATTCCACTTGCTTAGGTTCATCCAATTTCTTAGTTTCCTTCTCTTATATAACTTCTTTATATTATCAAAAGATTGAGTGGATCTAATCTTATCATCTGATTTATCTTTTTCTTTTAGATCTTATCCACTTTCAAGTTTCTTTGTAGACATGTTAAATAAGTAACCAAGACCAGTCTTATCATAGGTAGGTCTTTATATTGATATTGATTCATCAAGATTTTCTCTACTAGAATAAATATTTTCAAGTTGTAGCTTAGTCTGAGTTAGTTTTCCTTTCATAGTAGTGTTGTATTTATGTTCTTCATGATTTGCTTTTAATGTTTCAAATTCAGAAGTCATCTTTTCTAGATTTTCTCTAAGATCTAAATTTTTGAACTTCAAATTAGATTCAACTTTGCTACAAACATTCTTCAAACTCAACTTTAGATTTGTAATCTTCAATTCATGCTTCATGCTTCAAGATTTTGTATTTTGTTTTTAGTTTTGAATATTTGTCATCACCAGTTTTAGATTAAGTAGATGCAGGCTTGGATTTGAGATGTTCAATCTTGTCCTTTATTTGTCCAATGTATACTTTGGAGTCTTCATATTTTTCTTTCAGCTTATCTCTTTCTTCAGTAAGGAGATAAATTTGTTCAAGTTCCTCTTCAAGGTTCTTCATCAATTATTCCATATCCATAGGGATCTTACTCAAGTTGTTAAGACTCTCCTAATTAATTGTGCTCTGATACCAATTGTTAGAAATAGGGAATACTGAGAGGGGGGGTGAGTCAATATTCTACAAACTTTTTTTTCCAACTTGATATTATTTATTACTTTGAACCATGCATAAGAAAGTAAACAAGTAATGTTGAGCAGTAAAAGTAACCATGCATGGAGAGAGCTCATAAAACCATATTTTGTTACCTAGGGAAACCATGGCCAAGGGAAAACCCTAGTGGGGATGATACCCACAAGATGATGTACTAATATAAATGTTCCTTGGTAGAGGATGGACCCTATTAGGAGTCCATAAACACATTTAGTACATAAGAGTCCCTATTAGGAGACTTTGAATCCCTGTTAGGAGATTGCAAACCTATTAGGAGTTGTGGTACAATGTGTGCAAGAAGAGCTTACTGCCCAAACAAGTAATTAGAGTTCCTTGAATATAGAAGTATGGATGTTGTACCTTCTTTCAACTAATCTCTAACCTCAGCTCTCTCAGATAACAAAATTAAGTTATCAAAATTTGCTTCTACATATGATAAAAACTTCACATTCACAACTTTCGCATATTACTTGCAAATCACTTCACAATAATCTCGCAAGATGTCTTTGCATAAATATCATGTCTTTTGACAAATTGTTGCTAGGTTAGCTAAGACCAAAATATAAATTTCCAACTTAGAATAAAGATCTAGGACGCTAGCCCTAATTGGTCAAGTAATAATTTTGTAAACAAAATAATTCCTTTACCTTTCATTCTGATGTCCTATACATCTTAGATATCTCTTTTCCATAGTGTTCATACTGATGTCTGAGGTTATACACATCATCATCAACATATATATTGTTCTCATATATCTTCTCTCTCAAGAATAACATTGTATAAATAAGTTAAACATTAAAACAATACAATGTTGTAAACTATTTCCATACTTAGACAATTTTATGAGTGTCAAAAAGCTAAGTATCTTTATTTTTGAGGTTTACTACAAGCATGTACATCATGTGTTGCCATTGATGAATACATTTACATATCTATATATAGCCAATTTTCAACAATGTCCCCTTTCATCACATCCACAATTGACCTCATGATTACCAAGAAATATGGCAATAATCTCCTTATAAAATTAATCATCTTGGAAAGAAAGCCCTAACCCCTAGTTTTCTCATTAGATAGGTTAATTGTTGGATAACTTTTTCCCTCTTGGGATTTATTTGGATACCTTCCTTTGAGGCAATATGTCCCAATAGTTCTCCTTCTATCACTTCAAAGATAAATTTCTTAGGATTTAGTGAGATTTCATGTGTTCAACGTTGATGCAAGACAGACTCCACATGATACACATGATCCTTTCTCTTCTTAGAAAACAATGTAAGATCATTAAGGTACATAATGATGATCTTATTCTTGAGGTTTGGAAATGAATGATCCATTGCACGTGAAAGTTTGATCTAGCATTTATCAAACCAAATGGCATCTTGTTGTAGGAAAATATGCCCCATCTGGTGGTAAAAGTTATTTTATGTTGGTCTTCTAGAGAAACACTAATCTGATTATAACTAGAGAAGCCATCTAGTATAGACATGAGCTCAAAACCAGATATCAATTGCAAGATATGGTCCATCACAAGAAGCCTGTAATTATTCTTAAGTGATGCCTAATTTAAATGTTGGAAGTTGACACATGTTCTTATCTCAATATTCTTCTTCTCGACTAGGACAAGATTAGCTATAGTTGAGTTGTCATTATGCACGATGCTAAATGATAGGAATTCTTGCAAACTCTACTCTTGAAAAGCTAATTTTGTGAATCAACTCAAAGGTTTCGAGTTGATCTTGTGAACTACTGGAATCTGTTCAGTTGAAGATAAATGTGATTGTTCACAAGGAGGCCTTTGCTAGTTCATTTTGATTTTGGATTGAGATGAAGAATCTACGCACTACTTTAAAATAACACACAGAAAAGAACTATGTTTTTGTATTTTTTTATGTTTTTTATGAATGCAACCTAACAATGCAGCTAGTATGAATTTCTATTCTAATAGGGGGGTTAGCAAAGCAAATAACAAAACTTTAAAGCAAATAACATGAAATTGAAATTCCTAATGGACACAAGCTATGGAAAATGGCATGCTTGCGAGTTAAGCTTTCAAAGAAATCGGTAGATAGCCAATGAAAGGAGTAGTGCTTCCTTGATTCCACTGATGCAATCGTTGGTGAGAAATTTAATGAGTGTATGATGTTTCACCTTTCATCAAATTGTAAGGCCACGAAAAGTGCACTCATGCAAGATGAAAAGTTATGAAAGCATAATTTGATGATTTCTTCTCAAGCTAGTTACATCAGTAGAACTCGTTAAAACCATAACAAACACTAGAACTAATGAATTGCACAACTAGAAACAAAGCAATAAACCTTTGGCTCAATCACAATTTCATGAACATAAATCCAAAAAACAATGACACATTTAGGCAAGAATTACTACACTTCAAATGTGAGCACCAAAAGCATAATTTTATTGCAAAATAATGGTGACCCCAATTACATATTACATTAGAGTATTTATAAGAAATTGTCTCCTCAATTTGTGTTGAGAGTGAGAGATATCTTCATGCAATAATATGCTTTTATTATAATAAAAAAAACTAATTATATACAAACTAACAATCTAACTGGTGCTAAGTAGGACTCCATCCATTTTTTATTCATTAATTGTATGGATGAGCCTTTACATGTCAAAAACAAAGAATTTATGAGAGGAGAAAGAATGAGAAAGCTTTGAGTTGAAATGCAAGTGTCTAGAAGGGCCAAAAATAGAAGTTGATTCTTCACTGGGTGTTTGTTAGAGTTAAACTACTATCAAAATGTATTTTTGATGCATGAAAAGCTCTATTTTTAGAACTGGTAGTTAATTATTGGTGCATCTCTAGAAAAGCAGACTTGCACACCTGTGGAACTATGGATCTATGGACCTGTGGAGCTATACACCTCAAAATGGTCCAAAATCTCAAAATTTTACTGAGTGTCAAAATTGAAATTTTGGCATCTAGGTTTTGTTCCCCTTCATCCCAAAGCTATATTTGGATGTTTGCCCTTGAATTTCTCTATAATCTCAATAATTCTAGCTACATATGGTAAATCTAAAGCCTTATATCTCTCCTTACCTTTTGTCAATAATTGTCTACCTCAATTCAAGTCTTAGCAATATCCCCGAGTTTGGTATCCAATTCTAATAATGCTTCTATTCTAAAAGCCTACTGGATATCTTCATCGTTAGCAGCTTCCTCAAAAATCTTCTTAAAACACTCCACTACTACCTCTATAGGCAACAACTTCTCTCATTTCTCATCTTGAAAAATCCCTAAGCATGCATCGGTATAATGCTTCTCTGCCTCCAAAATTCTCTCTCGAGCTTGGTCCTTGAGCCTATGGATCTCCACATGTAATGTTTCCATTACTTTATTACTATTAGCAATCTTCTCTATCCAATCATCAATCAAATCTAATTCCTCTATTGTATATACATCTACCAAAATTCTATATCTTTGCCCCTTTATGGCTTGCAAAATTTGTAAGTCCTTACTCCAAGCTCTTACTTCATCCATAATGCTAAAGTCCTGCTTCAAAATTGCCACTATTTTATTCACTTTCTCCTGCGTAGCTTGCAGTAACTTTAGGTTCACCTGGATAATCAGAATGCCCTTCTCTTCAAAACTTTCCCACCAATGTTGAAAGGCTTTCAAAAAAGGGTCTACATGTATAGCTCCCCCTTCTTTGAGTATGGTGTTCAATGTCTTCTTGGGGTGCTCAAGATCTAGAGGACCAACCACTTCAGCTAAGTATCCCCTTAGGATCCCATTTTTCCATCGAAGTGTTTAGAGTTTGATCTCTTCCTACTCCATGTTTTTGAAAACTTCCTTAATTACCATAGTTACCATTAATCTGGTTGTATCCCGTGTGGGCCTCCCAAGCATGACCTCTTTGATTTGATAGTCTTGAGGATCGAGGCTTTTTGTATCTATATGATCAAGAGGGACGGCAACTTGAGCAAAAAAATCTTGATCTTGAGTATTGTTGACAAATGCCAACTGTCTTACCTCATGTAATGGAGACACAAGTTTGTTCAATATCTCAACCAACTCAAAAATGTCTTCCTCGTCAACACAAAATTGTGGCTTCGTGCTCCTCATTATCTCTTTCTTGAGCCACCTTGGAATATGCTCAACTGAAGACCTGCTTCTCGAGGATGAAGAAGTATGTCATGCTACCTCCTTTCCCTTATCACTCCTCCTCAGAGTACTTTCCCTTTATGAGGGCTCTTCCTCTACGGTCTCTGTCTCAGTAGACCCTGAAGTTTTCACCTTAGTGTCTTGGGAAGGTGGTTGAGAATATTGCACCATTTATCCTTCCTTCGACACTTCATCGGTTGCCATTTGTTGTGGTTCCTCCTCTTTTGAAGGTTCCTTCTAAACCTATTCTTATTTTGAACTTTGGGGCAGAGGAGTAACCAAGCCTTTATCTACCATCGTGAATTGTGGTGGAGATAGGGGTGTAAGATCGGGACCTTGTGACTCTGGCAGCATTTGCATCTAGTCTTCTTGTTGGGTTTCACCTATAGGGGTATCCCTTATCTTATCCCCAACCAATTTTGTCCCCATGGGCATAAAATCAAAATCTAACATTTTGAAAATGTCATCGCCCTCCTCACTCTACTCATCCACCCACTATTGTACTTCATCTTCTGAAGAAGAGAATTCCAAGGGTTTCTCTAGGGTAGATGGCAGTGTTATTATGGAACTTTTTCTCCTTTATTGTTCCACGACTCTAGCTAGTCAGGTTCTTCCCTATAAAGGGACCTATTCCTCTTCATCTTCCTTCTTCCTCTTCTTCTCCTTCTGGAATGGTTTTGAGGACAAATGGACAAGCCACCATTCTCTTAGTTAGTCACCTTTTGCCTCTTCTTCATATGGATCTTAATCCTTTTCTATTTCATGGAGGCAAAAGGGGAAGTTGACTCTACTTGTGGAGGAGAGATAGAGACCTGTTGGATTTCTTCCTCTTCAAATTGGTTGGGCACAAATAGAGGTGATTGAGGGTAAGGTTGGTCTTGAGAAGTCCCAATTTCATGTGCCCCTTGCACATCTATTTCCTACTCTTAAGGAGGTGCTTGCACTTTAGCTTCTTTTGTTTTAGCCCTTTGAGGAGAGGTCCTCTTTCTTTTCCCCTTTCCTTTCCTCCCTGGAGGGTGATAGTATCCAACTGTGATAGTATCCAACTGAGGGGTCAAGTTGGTATACTTTTTTAGGCTTGATGGGAGATTGGGCCACAAAGGTGGGAATTGTAACTTTCTTTCCTCTACCTTTCTCTAGGCAAGCTTGCATGTGAAATATCACATTATTAGGTATTGGATCAAGTTGAAAGTGTTTCTTGATCCAATCCTTTTTCATTCTAATTGCATGCCTCACCCGATGATTAATATCATCACCATCCTCCCTATTAACCAAGGCATTCATGATGGGTCTCTTTCCAATTTTGTCTGAGTTGAATAGGGGGTCCAGCAGCTCCCCGGAATCTTGTTGTAGTATTTCCTCTAGAATGCTTATTTTGAGAGCCTTCTCTGCCAAATACAAGGTCATCCTATAGTAGTCCCTAATATAGACATCATAGTCATTTGTTGCATTCATCCAATGGTCTTCAATGGCCTCCTCGTGGTGGAATTATCTACTAGCCAGACTCTCAACTTTCCCAATATTATCAAAATAGGGCCTAGGAGAATTGTACTCCTCAAGGGGATAATGTTCCCACTTCCACTCAAAAGATGGAATATCTTGTTTCCTCTTCACTTTATATAGTCCTATGACCAAAGACCATGTCCAACATGGTCTCGGTTGCTTCCTGACCTTGTCATATGCAGACTCAATCTGTCATGCAATCTCTAATAACATCATTTTATCACTTGGATATCTAGGGAGCTTCTTTAGGTTGACAATGGCACCAGCTACTCATAAATACATGAATTTTTTTAACTAGATGTAGTAGGCCCCGAGAGATGTTATCTGCGTAATTGCATCATCAAATAATCTCTTCACATAATCTCCCTCAATAATTTGGATGATAGCAAAGATAAATGCATCATTCTTGATTCTGTATTCTTTGCTCTATGCTGAGAGCTTCTTCCTCACTAATTGAGGGTAGAAAATGTATGGCTAGGCATTGGGATCCTGCATGTTGCCCCTCTTGTACAATCTAGGGTAGTTTATTGCCCTTGCTGCTAGCAAATATACTATATAGAAAGTCATATAGAACTTCTTTTTATCCTTGATTGCCCCCAATTATTTGCACAAGTTTTCACTTAATGTGGTGCCCCAGTCAAGTGGCATCCTTGCTGCCTTGCTTGTCTCAATGAAATTGACCATAAAAATGTTGAGGTGCCCAACTGCTGGTAGACCCATGACCCTACTTAGAAGAATGATGGAGTATCTAATATCCTTCTTCATATACCCCCTTGTCATATCCACTTTTCTAGTTATCCTCCCTGGAGGAATCTTCTCAATGAGGTAAGATGATTAGATGATATTTGTTGCCTCTTTCAAGTGCTCTCTATACCACCTTTCTACTACCTCATAGGAGAGTCTTATGAATTGATCTGCCCTCAGGAGATGAAAGACCCTTTCAATGTCATCGGGTTGAAGATCTAGTACAACTTCTCCTGTTATGCTCTTAACCACCCTTTCCTTAGGAACAAACTATTGTGCCAATGTCATGATTAACTCCATTGATTGTACTAACATTAGGTACAAAGTTGTGCTCACCAACCCCAATCGGATCAAATTAGATACCAAATCTAATCTCTTTATGTGTTTGTTGCAAATTCTGAGGAACTCTCCCAAGTCAGTGTGTCCCAAATCAGTATATTTTATCTCTATGTAGTCATCTTGGAATCTTGACTTGGATGGGACCCCTTGGAATAAGAAAACCATGGGCTTAGGTGCCATCTTCTCACCAAATGTGGATGTTATTATATCTGCAAGATAAAACAAAGATGTCCATCAATTCAAAATTAAAACTATGAGTTTACGACAAGATAATGTTTAGTAGAACCAAAAATGTGTAAAAATACATATCCTTTTTTCTTTTTAAAATGATTTTTTTTTTAAAAATATAAGGTGCGCACCTACACACTAGATTGGGTGCATAGGTGCACACCTAATTTTGGTGTTCTTTCAATGTGTAAGGGTTTTCTGTTATGGGGTTTAGATATGGGGTGTGTAGTTGCACACCAAAGCAGGTTCAAAATAGTGCATCTTGTTTATTTTTGCATGTGAGGGTGTTGGAGTTTGCACTGGGGATTTATGAGTAGGTGTACACGGCGTGGTGCACGCAATGAGGTGCACACACCATGGTGTGCATGACAGCAAGGTGCATGCAACAGGCTGCATGCAGTAGTGGGGTACATGCGGTAGTGTGTGCATGGCAACGAAGTGTGTACGATAGTGTAATGTGCACTTTATGGTGTGCGATAGCATGGTGCATGGTAGTAGGGTGCACACGGTAGTGCGGTGTGCGCTTTATGGTGTACAATAATGTGGTGCACGTAGTGTGGTGCACGAAAACGTAGTGCACACTTCGTGGTCATGTGTTATATGTGTTTTGGGCACCTTAGTGTAGGTGTGGAGCATAGAGTTTGGAGTGCAAATTGAGAGCGAAGGAGTCAAGAGTGCGAAGTGCGCAAAGAGAAAATAAAAATGTGTTGAGGGAATAGGAGAAGGGTGGGGTTTATATAACCCCCGCCCACCTTTGATGCTATACCACTATGTTGTTGCATAATTACACATCGACACAACACTAAAGGTGGTGTGCTTTATTTTAATGATGCACAGTTGTGCACTATGTTAGGTGCATGGGTGTGCAAGTTTTTTTTTTACTTTTCCAAATTTTTCAATTTTTTTAGATTTTTCAATTTTTCAACCCTTTTTGATTTTTTACTTTTTACTTTTCTGACTCTTTGACACCAGGACATAGACTTAAGGCCTCAGAATTGGCCTGAATCCAAAAAAGGTAGGGGGTCCCTATTTCCTAAAAGAAATGGGGCATGCATTGTGGAACCACAATAGCTACCCATGTGGAATGATGGATAGGGTGAATAATCTTTGCTTTAAACATTTTATCGAGTTGAACCAAGATTTAATGGAATCTAATGTTTGAAATTTCTATTCATGAATTCTTTTAGATCTATACATCCACAAGTGAAAACATCTTGATATTATTTCAAAAATTCCTTTTTTCTTTCAATGACAATTCTTTCTTGATTAGGACCATCTTCGGATTTTCCTCTGAACAAATATTTATCTTCTCATGATCTAAGGAATTGGAAGGATTAGTATTGTCAAATTTCTTCTTCCATTTATCTTCTCTACCAAAAATATTTACTAGAGTGAGTAATCCCCTTGGAATAACATTTCCTTTTAGTTGAAAAATTAGGATTCTTTAATTGTTTCTTGTCAAGATTCTTCACTTTAACATTATTTGACCCTTTGAAGTTCAGATCAGAAAATGGAGCTCACCCTTCAAGAAATGCAATGATTTTCCCATCATCATCAAGGACTTGCCAATGTTAGTCATTGTCTAGAACATTGGGTTTGTAAATCATCTCGACCATGTAAATATCTCTATTGAACTCAAGGTGAGCAATACAGAGGGAAGTGGAGATGCAAGGTAATCTGCCTTGGAATTTTGTTCATGAGGAATAGCTAATATAGAAATGGATTTGAAATGCTCAGTCTCATCCCATATCCTATTTCTATAGGACTTCAATCTTTTATTCTTTGTTTGATAATGCCTACAAAGTTGATTGACAACTAGTTATGCATCTCCTGACACCATGAGTTATTTGATTCCTTTTTCCTTAGCATATTCAAGCCTATGGAGAAGAGCTTCATACTTTGTAATATAATTGGTAGTTTCAAAATCCAACTGCCTTTGGTAACTTTTTCCCCTTCAAGTGATACTAAAACCACTCCAACACCTGCACCAGAAGATGATGAGCTCCCATCAAATTGCATTGACCACAATTCATTGGTTATGTTAGGCATAAGAGCTTCAATAAATCCTCTTTAGTGGATGTCATTGTGTAGGTTCCATGCCCAATATCAACATAAAATATTTTAGCCCTTGGATCATCGAACTTCAGGACTATGTATTTAGCTTTAGGCTTAGGATCAAATTTAAGCTTTTTATTAGTGGCGAAGATGGTCTACTAACTTACTTAGTCTTTCTTATCCTTTTAGGGGTTATAGGTGTAGACACCTAAATTTAATCACATAAGTTTGTAATAAAATTTAGTCCTCTTCTAAAATATATTTTTATTAAATATTAAATATTTAATTATTTTAGCGTTGCCCCCTAATTAATTAATTATAGCCCAATTAATAAAATTTAACAAAAAACCAATAGTCTAATTTATTAATAAAATCATCTTCCTGTATTAAATTAAATAAATTCAAAACCCATTTAATTTAATCTCCAAAACCCCTCTTTATTTAATTTATTTAATTAATTAAATTGCTCCACTCACAAGCTAACCCTTCAACCCAACAGTTACCCAAACTCAACTCATGCACCAAATATTCCTCTTTTAATTAAATTATTTATTTATTTAATTAAAATCCCATGCACCAATAACTCTTATTTTGATTGAATAATTCATTTATTTAATTAAATCTCATGAACTAAATATTCCTCTTTTAATTAAATAATTCATTTATTTAATTAAAGCTCACATGCACCAATAATTTCCTTTTTAATTAAATAATTCATTTATTTAATTAAGCTCACCTACCAACCTTTTCTCTAATAAATCCATCCACCTCCTACATCCTTCACTTAATTGAGCCACCTCACCCAACTTAATTAAAAAACATCACCTCCTCTTCCATGTCAAAAATCCCTCTTCAGATCACTTGCATAAGGCATGATTTAATCCCTCTGACTCAAGCACAAGTCCACTCTCATGCCACATCTCCCTCATCCATCTCTAAACACAAAATTACATCTCCTCCACCTATCTCAATCAACTAAAGCCTATCTCGCACCTCACTCGGTTAACTATCTATCAGGATTCTTATCTCCTTACTCAATTGCCTATAAATTGAACCCTTTGCTCTTCACAAATCAATCATCATTTGAGTAGAATTATTATACCATTTTGAGATCCAATTACTTTCAAAGTGTTAGTTAGCAATATTCAAATGTTTCATGCATCCATCTATCTAATTCATCCAGTATTAAAGCTTGAGCACCAAATTTGAGCACACATCCATGAGCACGACCACATCAACACATCAAAGAGGCTACACAGAGATGCATGTTTTCATGTTCTATTATTTGGTTACCTTATTGGTTTATCATATATGTTTGTCAATTGATTTATTTTGTTATATATTTGGCTATGTCTTTATATCTTTTGCATCTTGATTCTAACACATGCACTTTGGCATGCCTAGTCCAAATGTAACATATCTCATGTTCTCTATGAACAACTCTATCACACTATCCTTCACCCTCAAAATATGTACTATAAAAATGCAAATATTCATCATCCCATGTACATAGCACCAACAAATCTTCACCATCCCATGTACATAGTACCAACACATCCTCATCATCCCCTGCACATAGCTACTATACAATGTCATTCTTGTAAATATCATAGTTAGTTTCATTGTACATACCATCCCTTGTAGCAATCATTAGTCACCACTAGCCCCCTCACCAATCATCAATCACCAGTCATCAGTCTAGTCCCATTATATATAGACCATTCTCATGTCAATTCATGTTCGATCAAGTCCTCTAATTCTCACTTATTTGTGCGTCAAAAAGTCCTTCTGCAAGATCCTTTGTCTCTAGATTGTTGTCCTTATAATTTCTAGTTGTTATTGAATCTAGGTGCTAGGTGCTACCAATAAGTCCTTTCATGATACATCTTTCCTCTTGTCAGACTTGGGTCCATTAGTATCGAGTCCTATTGATCTCTTTAGCACATAGTTATTCTTTATTGATTTACTCTTTCTTTCAATGTTGGATTTCAAATTTGGTTCTTGATTATCTTTTCTGAGCAATTTGGTTATCCCCTCCTCAAGGTCACCACGATCATTCATATAATGGTGTGTTATGAATGGGGCAATTCTTGATTAGTCTTTCATTAGTCCCATCATACATAGCCCACTCTCATGATAGTTCATGCCATATTAGGTCCTTTATTTCTCACTACTCCATGCTTCAAAGAGTCCTTACATGAAATCCTCTATCACTAAAATGTTGTCCCTAGATTTTTTGGTTTCTTTTTGAGTCTAGGTGCTATGTGTTATCAATAATTCCTTGTAGGATACATCTTTCCTCTCATTAGACTTGGTTCCGTCATTATCAAGTCCTACCAATCTCTCTAGCACACAATTATTTTTTGTCAATTTACTCTCTCTTTTTATATTGGATTTCAATTTTGGTTCTTGAATATCTTTTTTGAGTAATCTAGTTATCCCCTCGTCAAGGTTTCCATGATCATTCATATCATGGTGTGTTGTGAATGAGGCAATCAGTGAGAAAGGTCTTGATCTATCTTTCATTTCTTCATTTCTTCTTGTGAGCTAGTCAAGTATACCCTTGCATATCCAAACATATGATCATTTATTATTAAATGGTGCACTTGGGAAATATCATCTGTTTGTGGGTTACCCAGTGTTATTTTTCACTCTGATTCCTATTGGGTTTCATGTGTGATGGTGGGGAAATACGTGTGTGTTTGTTTTGAGTCACTTCTATGCAAAATGGTGACAAGGACTTGATGTTCTTGATAACCTTAGTCAGTCACTAATATTGCTATATTAAATTAAGTGGTCAACTACATGATGATTCTTCTAATAGAGAATCCCATGCTCAAAGCTTCAAATAGATTCCATCACATCCCTCCATTTCACAACAAGGCAACAAGAAAAAGAGTCATTTTTTATCATTATCAAAATCATCCTATCAACATCTATCACATATCCTTATCCGATATTGAAACCTATCCAAAGATCCCAAAAAAATCCTACAATGTTTCCAAAATCCCACTCATTCATCCATCACATCCTAAGGGTTCAATTTAAAAAGAAAAATCCCTCATGTTCTCCATTCTACCTCACAAATTTGTCTCATTTATACAATTGATCTCCCCTTGTCTCCTACTCTTGCAGTGAGAGTGTGAGCCATTTTTTAAAAAAAATCATCCTTTTTGCATCCTCCATCTCACCCCAATTTTCTTACTTTTTGAGATGTCATCTAGTCTTATTTTCTCTCCTTGTTGCCTTCTTGAGGGGGCATCACACATTATAGTCTTTTATCAAGGCTGGGGCAACCTAGTCTCTTTAAAACCTTCTTTGTGTCATCTATCATTTAAAAATATCTTCAAAACAATGTTGTACCGACACTGCATCAAAGAGACGCAAAATGTAGACACATATATCTGATAGGCATAAATTTATAATCAAATTTAGCATCTTCTAAAGCATATTCTAATTAAATATTAAATTATTTTAGCGTTGTCCCCTACTTAATTAATTAATTATAACATAATTAATAAATTAACAGACAATCAATAGTCTAATTTATTAATAAAATCCCCCTTCCTCTATTAATTAAAATAAATGCAAAACTCATTTAATTTAATCGCCAAAAGCCCTCTTTATTTAATTTATTTAATTAATTAAATACCTCCACCCACAAGCTAACCCTTTAACCCAACAATTACCCAAACTCAATTCATGCGTCAAATACTCCTCTTTTAATTAAATAATTCATTTATTTAATTAAATATCATGAACTAAATATTCCTCTTTTAATTAAATTATTTATTTATTTAATTAAATCTCACGTACACCAATAATTCCCATTTTAATTATTTAATTATGCTTACCCACCTACCTTTTCTCTAACAAATCCATCCACCTTCTACATCCTCCAGTTAACTGAGTCACCTTTCCCACCTTAATTGAAACGAATCACCTCCTCTTCCACATCTAAAATCCCTCTTCAAATAAATTACATAAATTAAGACATGAATTATTCCCTTTGACTCAAGGCCAAGTCCACTCTCATGCCACATCTCACTCATCCATCCTTAAACACAGAAGTACATCTCCTCCACCTATATCAAGAAATTGAAGCCTATCTCACACCTCACTCAATTAACTATCTATCGCAAATAACCAAGTAATTCAGTCACGGTCAAGTATCAAAATTTAGATATTTTCAAATGATAGTATGAGAATGAATTCAAAGAATTTGTGAGATCAAGCTGACATAGTTGATTTCTTGTGGGATGTAAACCGTATTGAAGATAAGATTAATGAGTTGGATCATTTAATTCAAGGCTAAGATTAGGTAAAGCCCTAACAAATGGATTCTAGAGAAGTTTCTAGAGGATGATCAAGAAGATGGACATATACAATGAATCGTATTGAACTTGATCATAAACCCTAAGATCTACGATGATGGTAGAAAATGGTAAAGCAAGAATTTCCTATATAAAGAGGTACGAAGCCAAACCAACTATGTGTGTGTGTGTGGGTACAAGTGTACGTAAGAGACACATATAGAAGAAGGTTGATCAGGAGTGCACAAATCTTAGTGAATGCAAAGCTAAAGAAGATAGCTTGCATAAATGTTGTTGATATTGATAAGTGAATTATGATTTAATAGTTGGTGAAGTGGGAAAGTTGATTTCTTGAAGGGTTTCCAAGAAAATTAGAAACAAAGATAACAATGGGTAACTTATCACCAAATCAACACAAGGACCAAATAGAGATCTAAACCTACAAAAGTGAGTTGTAATCACATGGATCAAACCTATTATTTTCTTTCTAGTCATTGTAAACAATTTGTATTGAAATCATTTTAATAGAGGTTGACCTAACAATCATTTGAAGACTTAATAGTCTTTGTAAATCCTTTAACTAGGTGACATTAGCAATAGAATGATCAAAGTCCTCTGTCAAGGTCACTCCTAATAGGGTGATTAAATCCTTTAACAAGGTCACATTTAATAGTGTGTTTTGTAAACCTTTAACAAGGTTGGCTCCTAACAAGGCTCACTTTGAAAGAGTGAAAAAGCAGTCACATGTTGCTGGTGGTTTTTTCCAAATTGGTTTTCCACGTAAAATCCTAGTGTCAAATTTTTTTGAATGCTTTATGTGTTGTCACATTTGATAATGTTTTTATTAAGCAAAGCAAGTCATGTTTAAGACATTATGTTTATAATAGACACCAAGCAATAGTAGGATAAGTAGAACAATGAGCGTTTTTGTTTTAATGTTCAAATGGTACATATTGACCTTGAGTAACGGATTCACCCTCCCCCCTCTCAGTTATTCTAAACATTTCTAACAATTGGTATCAGATCTCAGTGCTTGCGAAGAAAAGTTTGAAGGTACTTAAAACAAAGATCATGACTCATAAGAGAGATGTACCAAAGTTGAACAAGGAGAACTTTCCTGCATGGCAAACCTTGATGAGGTTGCATATATCTAGTATTAGTGATGATGTTATCAACTTTGTGGGAAATGAATATGTAAAGGTGACAACTAATCTTACACCTAAACAACTGAAGCAGAAGCAAGAACACAATTAAGCAATGTTGCAAATTGCCTTAGCTATATCGAGTTTGATGACCTAAAAGAATGTGATAGTGCAAAGAAGATGTGGGACAGACTAAAAAGCATATATGGAGGTGATGAAAAATTCTTGAGAGCCAAATTAGAGAGCCTAAGAGGTAAAATTGATGACATGAGAATGACAGAAGGTGGGAACATAGTTCAAAACTGCACAAGAGTCAAAGAGGTGGTCAGTGCTATTTGAGGTGAAAATGGAGAAATCAAAGATGAAATAGTAATAAGTAAGGTATTGGGGACTCTACTCCTTGTATATGCCATTAGAGTTTCTATAATCCAAGAACTAATATGTACACCATGTAACACTTTAACCTTAGAAGGTGTAATTGGTAGAGTTACTTCTTTTGAAATGTCTAACTTTGATAACTATACACCTGGTACTATTGAATCTACTTTCATGTCATAGCTACTTCTTAGTAAAAGAAAAGGTAAACATGTGAAGAGTGATAGTGATAGTTTTGATGATAAGATTGATGAACTTGAAGCCCTTATTGCAAAAATATTTGGAAGAGGAAGAGATAAATTACCTGTTATTTGTTTTTCATGCAACAAGGTTAGTCATATTGTTGCTAGATGTCCTAACAGAGAGGATAAGGATGAAAGAAAGGAAATCAAGTACAACGGAATAAGAGATGACAAAGACTACAAGAGAAAAAAGGATGACAAAGTTAAGAATTATTAAAGAAGAAACTGATAATGAATATGAGAGTAATGATGATGAAGTATTTCTATGTTGCTATGAAAGAAGACTCTAATGAAGATGAGAAAACTACACTAATCTCATATGTGAACAAAAGCGACAAATGGATAATTGACAGTGGATGCTCCAATTATAGAACTAGTGATAAAGATAAATTTGAAGATAGTGGTCCATACAAAGGTGGATGTGTTAAATTTGGTAATGATATCCCATGTGTTGTAAAAGGTAGATGCACTATTTAACTAAATAAAAAGATAACATGTGATAATTTTTATTGTGTTGAAGGACTTAACTATAATTTGTTGAGTGTTTCACAACTGAATAGATCATATTATAGAGTTGAATTTCACAACAGGAAGGCCAAGATACATGATGTTCAATGGTAAGCTTATTGGAACTAGTGAGTAGCAAGAGGTGATTTGTTCTATCTAGATTTATCAAATGAGACATGTTTGTTTGCAAAACAAGATGTTTAGTTATGACACAAGATATTATGCCATGTGAACTTTGACAATTTGGTGAATATTAGTAAGAGAAAGAAAGTAAGAGGGTTTCCTAAACTAAAGAAGCCTGAAAATTCTATACACTAGTCAAGACCAAGAAAAAGAAAACACTTGACAATAGAAAGGTGTTCATTCATGCGAGAAACAAAAAAAAACAATGTTTTAGGAAAGATGCACAAACTAAGAGATTTGCTTCTCAGTTTTTCCAAACTACTAAATACACATTGGAATATATCAATAGAGACTAGATTAGAAACACAATATGTTGGAGATGGGAAATTTTTCTTACTTGCTTTATTTTTATTAACTAAATCAAACTATTACAAATCTTGAGAAAGAACTACAAACCCAGAAGAATAAAATACTTAAATACTAAACACAAACTTACAACAACGTATGGCTTTCTACAATAATCCTAGAGCAATCACTGCTCATATAGGAAAAGCTATTACTTTCCACAAAACTCATAAAAATAAATTCATTCATATTGTTGCACTCTGATAAAACCTTTAGTTGTTGGTGCTCTCCTGAACTCTTTTGAATCACACAGAATATCTGGGATCTGTTTGAATGAACAAACGTTCCCCCCTTTTGTCTCTTGCTTTCCAAATAAAAACTTCCATCGCATTTTTGAATTCAAACTTACCTACCACATTTAATGTCTCTATTGAAGCTGTTATGTTAGAGGAGACTTGGGGAACTCAACTTCTGGTAGGTAGGTCATCGACAAGCTCCAAAGACAAATCAAGTACTTCAAATTTCCAACACTCCTCCTTTGTCCTGAGCCAACAATACAAGTATCACTGCTAATCCAAATCAACTACACCTAGACATATACATCTTTTTAGGTGCATAAAACTTGCTATGCCTAATGGCTTAGTGAATATGCTAGTTGGCTGTTGCTCAAACTTACAATACTCCATCTTAATCTCTCTGTTTTCAACCAACTCTCTAATAAAATGATACCTTATTTCAATGTGTTTTCTTCTTCCATGAAAGGCTAGATTCGTTGTCAATGCTATTGAAGAAATTTTGTCACAATAGATTGTGGTTCCATCCTCTTATTTTTCCTTCAAATTTGCCAAGACTTTTCTTAGCCAAATAGCTTGACATGTTGTTGCATTTGTTGATATGTATTCAAACCCTACTTTAGATTGAGAAATAGTTGGTTTCTTTTTGGATGCCCATGAAATTGCACCTGAATCCATATGAAATACATAATCGGAAGTGCTCTTCCTATCATCCAAACTCCTAGCCCATTCACTATCGATATAACCAACCAGCCCAAACTTTTTGTTTGCAGTATACAAAATACCAAATCCTTTGGTGCCATTCACATAACTTAGGATCCTCTTTCCTACTTGCCAATGGGAATCCTTTGGAGTTTCCATAAATTTGGAAATCAGAGTTACCGCATGCATCATATTAGGCCAAGTTGTTGTCAAATACATCAAGCTTCCAACCATACTTTTATACAATATTGGATTCACATTGTTGTTGCGATCCTCCTTGCTCAACTTTAGATCTACTGTTGTTGGTATTGGGGTTAACTTACTATTTTGCATTTTAAATCTCTCCAAGATTTGAATTGCATATTTTTCTTGAGAGACAAAGATGTCATTATGCATTTTTTTTACTTCTATGTCTAGGAAGTGCTTCAAGAGACCCAAATTTGTCATTTCAAACTCACTCTTCATGGCCTCTTTCAAATCAACAATAAGGGAATTATCATTTCTAGTAAAAATTAAATCATTTTTATAGGGCGGGGGCCCTAGTTTGGTTGGTTAAATCTTCCCTATTGCAGGGGGTTGGTCACGGGTTCTAGTCTCCCCCGTCCTCGTGGTACTTGTGGGCATGCCGCACCAGCGCTACCGGTCACGTTAAAAATTTTATTTGGTGCACTGCAGTTTATAGGGGGGGCTGTGTTGCATTCGATTCCTACAGTCTAATAAAAAAAAAATATTAAAAAATTATCTGTATACAAGACAATAATCAAAACTTTATTATCAAATGCCTTGATCAAGAGAGTGGGCTCACCATCGCTTTTGCTAAAGCCATTGTTCATCAAATATGAGTCAATCCTACTATACCAAGCCCATGGATCTTGTTCCAGCCCATAAAGAGCTATTTTCAGCCTATACACCTTGTGTTCTTCATTCAAAACTTCATAACCAAGTGGTCTCTCCACATACACTTCTTTCAACACTCCATTCAAGAAGGCAAACTTCATATCCATTTGAAATGCCTTCCATTTGTGCTCAGCTATAATTGCGATGATAGTGCACATGGTTTCCATTCTTGCAACTGGGTCATATGTCTCATCATAATCTCTACCATACTATTATTTGTACCCCTCAACCACCAATCGTGCCTGATGCCTATCTATTTTTACATTAGCATTGTACTTGGTCATATAGAACTATTTAACTCCAATAACTTATTTCTTGGGAGGCCAATCTATTAGCTCCCATGTCTCATTTCTTTCTATTGCATCTATTTCCTCATCTATGGCCTTACACCATTTTTTTTCTTTCACAGCTTCCTCAAAATAAATTGGATCACTATGAGAAAATAATGCAAAGTTTACGCTTTCATCAAACTCTTCATCATACCTTTCATCTTGGTATATCTCCCTTAGACTTTTGTTCTTTCTTGGTAATAGGAAGGTGAGAGTGGGGTCTAAAATTTCACTACTACTATTACTACTAATTGGTACCTATTGTACACCAATTTGGAGCTATTTGGAGCCACCTGGAGCTGAATCTCTTACTATTTTTGGTTGCCTACCTTTTTGTCTATTTCTATTAGGAATAATTCAGAGTTGTTCATAACTATCTATATTTTCTACTGTTTCATCATGCTGATCACCAACTTCATCTTCTTCATCAATTATTGGCACTTTACTGGAAGTGCTTACCGATTTATCCATAGAGCCATCCCAGACTGATTTTCAATGAACTCTACATCTCTTGAGATGATGATTTTCTTAGTGATAAGGTCACACAATCTATATTCCTTTAATTCCAAACTATAACAAGTGAAGATGCACTTCACACCCTTGTCATCTAGGTTTTGCCTTTGCCCCTTTGGCATATGTGCATATGCTACACACTCAAACACTCTCAAGTGCTCAACCATCCATCTATGTCTTTCCCATGCCTCAAGAGGAATCTTGTCACCAACTGCCTTTGTTGGACACCTATTTATCAAATATATTGTTGTTGCTACAACCTCTCCCCAATGTTTAGTTGGGAGTCCCTTTACTTTCATCATGCTCCTTGCCATCTCAACAATGGTACTATTCTTCTTCTCAGCCACTCCATTCAGCTACAAAGTATAGTTGACTATAAGCTCCTTCTTGATGCCATTTTCCCTACAAAAGTTTACAAAAGAACTAGAGGTATACTCCCCCCCTCTATTTGGTCTTAGGACTTTTACATAATGTCCACATTTTTTTAAGCCTGGGTTTTAAATTCTAGAAACTTATTAAATACATCAAATTAATGTTTCAAAAAAAACCCATGTCATATGGTTGAGATCATCTATGAATGTCATAAAATAAGTACTCCTCCAATAGAAGTTATTTGTATTAGGCCAACTAAATCAATATGCACCAGCTCTAATGATGCCCTTGCCCTTCTAGAGTTACCAAAATTAAAGGGAAGCCTATGTTGCTTACCCAAAATAAAAGCTTCCCACTTGTCACATGACTCTATAATATTAGGAAAACCATCTACCATTCTTTTCTTGGAAAATAAATTCAAACCAGCATAACCAAGATGTCCATACCTGAGATGACATAACTTGGAAGGGTCATCAATCATATTCATTAGAGTTGATTATTGATGTACTATTGTACACACATACTTGGGAGGTGTAGCAACAACTTGAGAGGAGAAGCATGTCTCTATTATCAATGAGAACATCTGGTTCCTTGTCATTTGAACTATTGCAAGAATCTTCTTACTCCCATCCTTCTCATGAATGACACACTTTTCATTTTCCATCAGCACTTTGTAACCATTTTGAATGAGTTGTTCAATACTCATCAAGTTGGGCTTCATGCCCAAGGTAAAATAGACATTTTGAATCTCTTTCTTCTCACCTTTCTTGGTGCAAACCATAATAGATCCTTTGCCCATAATGGGAATGGTTCCATTGTTTCCCATTTTGGTCATACCTCAAGGCTACCTTCTTCACCAATGTTGCACATGATGAAGGTTGTGGAGTTGTTTGCTTCACCCATATTCACATCAACCACATTTGCACTCTACCTTGACTGATCACCTTGCTTTTTCTAGCATTCACTTGCATAATGCCCAAATTTGTGGCAGTAATAACACTACATTACTCTTGTTAGATTTATAGTTCTTTTTACCTCCTCTAGAGCTATTTTGAGAGTTGCTTGCTCTCTCTTGGCCACCTACTCATCTTGAGCTTTCTCCTCTAGCATTTCTTTGTCTAGAGTTACCATGAGATCTGCCTCTAGAGCCTCTATCAGGGCCATTTCTTCCTCTCCCCTGCCTCTTGCATTGGACTGAGCTTTAAAGGCTTGCTCTTTGGAAGATATTGATGATCTATTGATCCAGTGCTCATGGGTTTGTAGAGTACACATCAACTCATCCATTGTCAAAGTACTAAGGTCCTTTGCCTCCTCAATGGTCATCATTAGATTATCATACTTTGGAGAAAGACTTCTCAATATCTTTTCTACAATTCTTTGTTCCTCATAATCTTCTCCATTTGACTTCAACTAGTTTATCAAACTAGAGACCCTTGAGCTAAAGTTTGCAATAAACGCATTATCCTTCATTTGAAGGTTCTCAAACTCCCTTCTAATCATCTATAGCTTCACTACATAGACTTTATCATCCCCTTTGAAATTCATCTCAAGGATATCCCATGATTTCCTTGAATAATTAATTGTTGCTATCTTGGTAAAAATTGCCTCAATTAAGCTTAACACTTTTGCATCCTTCCTTCTTGACTCCTTCAGCTAAGTCATTTGGTTATTGGTAAGGGCAACATATTGCGTTGGGTTGGTTACATGATTGAATCCATTAACCACAAACTCCCACAAGTCATTTGCAACCATAATGGTTCTCATCTTATTTTCCCAAGTGTCATAATTTTGTCCATTAAAGGATAGTGGTTGCTGCCAAGTCTTTCCTTCATCTCCAGCCATGTCTCCTACACAAAAAAAATTCAATACCCAAAATAAACAAAATGCCCAAAATCACAAGGATATGGGGCCTAATGGCTCTCATACCATCTTAAAAATTAGAGATTTGGCTTAGCAGTTGAGTTGCTCAACAACACAAGGTGTCGAGTCACTCGATCAAATATTGTAACTTGACAAGGGAAGGACAAGTTACTCGGTCAATATAGAAAAGGTTGGTAGAGGTAGAGATCGAGTTGCTTAGTCAATAGGAGCCAAGTCACTTGACAGTAAAGGCCAAAACAATGTTATCACTCGGCTTAGTCAAGACCAAGAAAAAACAAATAGTCAGCAATGGAAGTGTGTTCATTCACATGAGAAGCAAAAAAAATGCAATGTGTTAGGAAAGGCACAGGAACAAAGAGATTTCCTTCTCAGTTTTTCCAAACTACTAAATACACAGTGGAATATATCAATGGAGACAAGAGTAGAAACATAATATACTGGAGATGGGCAAGTTTTCTTGCTTGCATGCTTTCTATTAACCGAATCAAACTATTACGAATTTGGAGAAAGAACTACAAACCTAGAAGAACAAAATACCTAAATACTAAACAAAGTTACAAAAACGTATGGTTGCATACAATAATCCTAGAGCAATCACTGCTCATATAGGACAAACTATTACTTTCCACAAAACTTAGAAAAGTACATTCATTCATGTTGCAACACTCTTATATGTTGTTGTTGCTCTCCTGAACTCTTCTGGATCACACAAAATGTATGGGATCTGTTTGAATGAAAAAATAATCCTCCCTTTTGTCTCTTTCTTTCCACATAAAAACTTCCCTCTCATTTTCAAATTCAAACTTACCTACCACATTTAATGTCTCTGTTGAAGCTACAGTTTCAGAGGAGACTTGGGGAACTCAACTTCTGACAAGTAGGTGAAAGGTAGGCTTGAGGGAAAAACTGCGTACTTTAAAATTCCAACATTCTCAACCTTCTAGCAAGAGCTTTAACTAGTGAGCATTATAGAATGGTTTGAAGACTACAAATTCAAGCCCTATGAGTAATAAATCTAATGTTATTACAAATTGGACTTACAAATCCAAGATATTACACAATATCTCAAAATGGAAATTCTCAATATGTAGAAAAATAAGAGATATTGTTCAATATCCTAGATATCTTTTTTTACATTTAATAATTTACAATACATAAAACATATGATATCTCTATTTCAATATTAAATTTTCTACATTACAATATTTTTTAAAATCGTGATAATACCTAACATATCATTTTATCATCTTAGTATAACATTTTATAATTTAATTGTAATTTTTTTGCATTTTATAAAAGTGCAATAATTAATTAAATATCTATATTCAATTGATTTATATTTATAAATTTAACTAAAGAATAAAAAATTCAAAGCAAGATGATTGAAACTATTTAATTCAAGATCAAACAAATTTATTCTTATAGTGAACTCTTACTCAAGACTAGTAGCACACAATTTATACAAATGGGATAACATCATTAAAAGTAGTGCAAAAGACATAGACAATCATTAGACAATCTCTCTTGTTTGTATTGTGATAGAGGAAACATGTTAATCTCAACTTGCTAAACAAAGTTATTCACTTTTGAATACCTACATATTGTATTCCATGATCTTTTTAGTGCTCTGTAATACTGATGCAAGTAGCAAACACTCTTGAGAATAGGGGAGGAAAATTGCCACATGAGCACTATTTGAGAGCTCCATGATAATACCCATATAAGACTTGAACTAGTTCTAGATACATTGCCTTTTTTACATAGACTATACAAATATCACCATTTTAGCACAAGCAGAGAGGTTTTTCAGGCAACTACAATCCATGGCTTGTACAACATAAACCTCCTCAATAGTAAAAGAAAATGATGTTGACAATCCAACGAGAAATGAAGAAATAATAGAAGATAAAGTCTTCTCAGGAATATATCCAGGCTATCTACCTTAATAAGATTGATATTCTTGGAAACCATGAGATTGACTTGTACCATAATTGGGAACAGCTACAACTGAATCCAACACAAAAATGAGTACTTGTTACTTTAATTAACTCCAATAGGAACAACTTCCAAGCCAAATTATTATCAACTAGCACATCCAAAGTAACATGTCTACTTAACAAAATAGGCACATATTATATTTTTTTCACACCTCTATGCTCCTACTCTACCACTAGCACTAAAAACAATTACTTATGGAAATGGAAGCATGGAAAAGTATCACTTTATTAGAAGCATAAAGTCCATAATCATCATCTCATCACCAAATGGATAGTCACCCTTACTACTACTCACATCAACATACATCATAGCATTCAACATACAATCATCAATGATCATTTCACCCTCTGAATATTGATCAAAGAAACAATCCACCTACAAGGAAGAACACTTGCAACCTTCCAAAAGAACATTTATTTCATTTGATACACTCTTCTAGTTAAAGTGAGTTTCATTCATCCAATGTTGCTTGAAAGAGTTTATCTTATGTTGAGACAAGTATTCCCTACCCACAATCACATTCCATTTGGAGAATGATCGATCATGACCTTTGGTGACTTGGGCCACCTACCACGAATGAAATTTATTCCAATGTATGCTTTGCGAATGCACACTATGTCATAGCTTCACAATAGTTATAACCCTAAACATAATATTTCAACAAATAGGGGTGATCTTATTCAAATTCAATCTTGTGCACTTCTCTCAAATTTACAAAATGCAAAGCCTACAATTGCAGATTGACATCTTCTAATGTTAGAGTCAGATTCCACACTCACCTCTAGAATAATACTTTTAAAATATATTTCTTAAATATATTTACATTAAATGAGATGGTGTTTCTCCATAAAAAATGGGAGAAATGAATGGTTACATTAAATACAGATCCATCCCATTCCAACAACTTAAATATTGGTCATAATTTGAACAACTAAAAATTTTATGTACTTAATTCCTGATGACAAAATAGTCATCGTGCTCCAATTTTCATGAATCTGTCTATGATTTTACATTTATTAGAACAAGTATAATTCCTCGATTCATTCAACTACATTCATTTCTTTTCATTTGTTTGCACATCTATTTTATTTAGTAGTCTGAAATGATGCATGGAACTCACAATTTGGAGAAACTAGAGGGATAGTTTTACTAATTTTATATACAATGTTTTATAGCCTATATGGAGTGTCAACATAGCTTATACAAAATGATATTGGTTCTAATTAAAGTCTTTCATCCTTATACATAAGCGTCCATTAACATTTTAGATAATTGAAAATATAACTAAATTTTGCACAATGAAAGGCATTTGAACCTCAAAAGCTTTAACCAACGAGTTTGCTGGCAGAAAACTATAACTAGAAGTTTCTCAAAAATTAAAATACCAATTTGAATCCATTTATAAATCTTGCACTCCTTTACCAGTGTTTTTGTTTATATGTACTTTGGCTTGAGAATCAACTCTATAAATATCTTAGCACCCTTGTCATGTCTTATGTGTAATACTTGCCAGAAAATAATATAAAAGGAAATGGAGATAATTAAGAATCTTGGCTCATGGAATAAGAAGATAAAATAATTTGTAATATCTCCTTTCAACAAAAATCATTTGAATTGATTTCTAATCCCCCTCCTCTACCCCACCCCACCACCAAGATAGGGTAGTGAAAATAAGAGCATAAATTTTTGGAAGGCATCTCTGGTGTAATCACATTTTAGAGAAATGTGTACAGATGCATTCCATGTAGAGCTTCATATAAGGTCTATAATGTCATCCTGTCATTCATATTTAAGGTTGATATAAAAGGGGAGAGAAAGAGAGGAAAAGGTAGGGAAATAAAAATAGAGAGAGGAAAATTGAATGGATGAGTGGGACATGTGGATAAGAAAATGGATAGATAAAAAGAGATGAGAAAGGGGTTGATAGATAATATAGAGATAGAAATTGATATATAAAGAGAGATAAAGAGATAGAACCTTATAGTGATAGAGAAAGGTAGAGAGATAATTATAGAGAGTAGGGGAGTTAGAGTGGGGTGGTGAGGCTTGGAGAGGAGATGAGATTGTGTGTGTGTGGGTGTGGGTGTGTGAGAGGGGGGGGGGATATAAATATATGAAGACGATGTTGGAATTACAAATGCGAAACATATGCTTCTGAGGGGGGGGTGAATCAGAAATTCAAACTTCAGCACTTAAAACCCTTTTACCATTCATTAGATGCATGTAATAAACTAAAATGAAATGTATAGAAAATGCATCAAATAAGCATACACACATTTGACACCTAATATGATTACCCATAAACCCTCCAAATGAGAAGGTAAAATTGGGGTAGGGATGACACCCACAATTCTTCACTACTGCAGCAATAAAGTGTCACCTGTTAAGGTTACAAAATGTTGACCATGAAACATGATCTACCCTGTGAAAGGCCTACCCTGTTAAAGGCTTACAAGAGACTATTAAATCCCACCCTGTTAAAGGATTATAACACCCTCGTAGAAGTGTGTATGATTAAAAGACTTTAGAACATTCACTGGGAATGTCACACTGTTAAAGGATTTAATGACTATTAAGTCAACCTTAGTCCAAAGGATTTCACTCTGCTAATACAATTGTTAGAAAGTAACAGTAGAATGTTTGATCTAATGACTTACAACTTTAACTTGCTGGTTTTAGATCACCATTTTGTCCTTGTTAATCCTTTTTTATCTAATTTGCCAATGTTGTGTCTTTGATCCTCTATTCTGTAAACTAATTCTGCAATTCTTTCACTCTACTAAGTCACCTTGAATGATATCTGATCAATTCACCCCTTTTCTTCCTTCTAATTTTTACTCACATTCCTCTCTTGATTATGGGGCTTTGTCTTCCTTATAATGACTTTGGTGGCTTAGGGTTAGGTATGAATCTACGACTGAGATTCTTTTTTTTGGCCATTTAACCTTTCCAATTTTCTGATTGGTTGCATGTTGATTTCATAGGGAACCCAAATAGATTCATCCTTATCTTTAAAGCTTCGAGATCTATCCATAAATTGGCAAAAAAATGGTTTGCATAGTTGTTTGTGCCATGACAAACAACTAGATCTAATCTATGTTACTCGGCACTTGCTAATACTGATGCTCAGCATATACTGTAGTTTTATTTCTAGCTCGGCACCTGAATTGCTTGACATTAACTACTTACTCAGAACTTGAATCACTCAACATGATCTATCTACTCGGCACTTAAGTGACTCAGCACATGAGTGACTTGGCACTCATTGCAACTCGACATCTATACATATTATACTCAACATGTATTACTAGCTTGGCATGAACTTAGTAAATATCTTAAATGTGTTGACACTCAATTGTCAAAACCAATTTGAGATCAACAGAAGAGAGAATGAGAGATGGGGATATATAAAGATAAAGATAGAGGTAGAAATTGATATGTATATAAAGAGAGGTAGAGGGGAAGATATGATAGAGAGGTAAAAAAATAGAAATAAAATAGAGGGAGAGATGGGTGAAGAAATATAGAGGTGTAGAGGTTCAAAGGTATACAAACAAAATATTAGAGAGATATGGAATCATAAAGAGAAGGATTTGTGTCTGGCTCTAGAAGGACCCCAGAAGCTAGATAAATGATGAATGTAGAGTGATAAGATGGGACAAAATTTGATAGAGAGATAGATATGCATCAAGAGGAAAATATAGAGATCTAGGGAGATATAAAGGGTGACATACAAATAACGATATAGAGAGGAAGACATAGAAAGCGATATAGATGGTGAGAGAGATTGATAAAGAGATAAGGAGATATTGAGAGGGAGTCAAGATAAGGATAAACTAACAAAGGAAAAAATATGTAATCAATCTTCCATGTCTCTATGACATCAATTAGAAGCTTACAAAATAGTGTAGAGGTATCTATCAAAGCATGGAGAACGTGGTGTGCATATCACATTGATTGCAAGATATGCAAAAAATAATTGGCAAGAAAAACTTAATAAATTGTCAAGAAAAAATAATTCACAAGTGTAAAGTTAGGTTCATCATCTTTTTTCAAGATCTTTGTTGTTGAATAAAAAGGGAGCTTCGGAAATAGATACATACATCCATAAAATGCATAAACAATAAAAGATTTATGTCAATCTCAAACATAATTATTTTATGGAAAAATAGGCAAAATGCATAAAATATACTTAAGGCAAGTGATTTGTATGAAAAAATCTAGACATCTATATTGGGCATGGAAAAATTAAATTTAGTAAGGGCTTTAAAACTTCCATGCAAATACAATTTCATAGGAATCCACATATTTATGATCTTTTCTATGACATTATTTGTAATGTATTTTAGTCCACAGATGGAGTGTTTGAATTCAGGCATCTTTCTTAATTTAGGATAAGAATGAGTTTGTGAATAGAGAAGTATTATTTGGGTTTAGTGGTTGATTGACAGAGAACATAAAGATTAGATTAAATCTTGAGTAAAATATGCATTTTGATATTTAAAAAACATTCTTGAAAATTATGTGTAAGTGTTTTTTTTTGTGCATGCTCTTCCCTCTTACCCTAATTCTAATATGTTAATGACACATTATCTTTGTAATTGTTCAAAATATATAGTCTAGATGGTAAGTTCAGGGTACAATATATTGAAACTATATTGATTTTTTTTTAAAGAACTCAAATTTGGTCAAAAAAACATTAAATTGAATTTGACATTGAAAAGCACTAAAATAAATAAAATAACATTTAAATATGCTTAAAAGTGTTGTAAAATCATCCTAACTTCTCAACCTTACAGTAACAATGATGGGGCCATCTATACACCATATCCAACATATCAATGGTGACCTGAGAAAAAACTCAAATTGAATGCCTTCTTCAATGCTTCTACACCCATTGACTATCATTTACATTCATACTATTACTTGTAGGATTATGTTTCACAGTCTTTGAGCTAGCAATGTTTCATTCCAATAGTTGTAAATTTTTGGTTGTGACAATTTTAGTCCTTTGACTTTCTACACCTACCATCTCCCTATCCTCATTGCACACAAGACATAACATGAAAGGTTATTTGTAATATTTTGTCACCAATGCAAGAGATGGTGAATTTAACTTAATGAGAAAGGATTTAGGGCTTCCAGGGAAATTACAACTACTATCAATAAAACTATTATTAGCTTTGAAACCTTTGCAAATTGCCATTGTGTTATTCCCTCAAACATCATGACCTATAATTCACTTAAATATGCTAAAATACACGTACAAACTCATTGTGATTCTATCTTGGCACCAACATTTATCAACATAAAGTTGCGAATTTGTGGGAGGTTTTTGTATCTACACATATTTCCACTTAACTAAAACCTATCATTGTCTACTAATTTTGTAATT